>CAKAOJ020000006.1:6125000-6460000 GCA_916701645.2 Sebastolobus alascanus
GACAAATGTATGTCCAATGTCCACTCTTCTTTTAGCTCTGTTTTGGTCTCCACCAACTCCTGCGGGGAATATCTCTCTCTTTAGCTGCTGAATGCTAAAAAGCTCCGTATATGCTGCCACAAGCTCTTTGGAGGTAATTTGGTGTTAAGGGGAACACCACCCAATATGTTATTCCGATGGCCTAGAAAAGTTCACTCAATGTTTGTGAACATGAGCTACTCTCTCTCAAAGCCAGAAACCAGAGAAGTAAGTCTCAATCTTGTGATGTCATAGGGTATAAAGTCTGGAGCTGCTCCATAGACAATGAATGGGAGACTGATTTTGTGGACCCACAGAATGTTTGTTTTCTTTTTTACACCCTATGAGCTTTATTCTATTGTAGTGTTGTCAGTTATGAAACAGAAAATGTTCCCATATACTCAGAACATTCCCCTGGGTGCTCTGTGTCATCTAGGGCATCTCTCCTAATTCATTGTCAATGGAGAAGCTCCAGACTGTATACCCTATGACATCACAAGTTTGAGTTTTAGCGCTCTAGTCTTTGGATTTGGGAAAGAGTTGTTCATGTTTGCTTATATTTTTGGACTGTCTACCATAGGTAACATGTATGAGTTTTGAAAATGGGCGTAGTTCCCCTTTAAATAGCTCTTGAGGAGGTTAAAAGGCAACTACATGGGTTAACTCGTTGTGTGTTGTGCCTTTATTTGACATCAGGACAAGATGAAAATTAGGGATACGCCAATCTGACTTTTTCAGTCCCGATACTGATAGCGATACCTGGGTTTTGGGTATCAGCCGATACCGAGTACCGATCCGATATAGTGTTTAATTAATAAGCTGTATGCTCTCACTGTGTGAAAGTGACTGAGATTATTCTTTTATGTGAAAGACAACATCAGGTTTGACTTAAACATTACTTTTCTAACTTTGTAAAACAAAATGTGACAAATAAATACATAGATACATTTTATTTTATTTATCATTAAAATAATAAATTGTACACCAGCAACTTGGTAAAAAAAATCTTCAAAATTAACAGGTATTACTATTGAAGTGTAAACCTTTTTAATGCAGCAACAAATTGGCCAAGCAATTAAAATTCTAGTATATAATATTTATAGAATATAGACATAGAATTGCATTGAATAGAATCGGCCCCATTGTCACCGATATCCGATCCAGCTATTTGAGTCAGTATCGGCCCGAGACACAGTTGAGTTTAATCCACACTGCCGCAGCTTGGATTTACCGCGAGAAATGGTTCTGTGATCCTACTCATGTACACATTCCCTCACCTCATGAACATACACACACTCACATATTTGGTGGTTACATTGCTGCCCTCCTGGCATAGAGCCATAGCCATGTAATATAACCAGGAGTTGAGACAGAGACAAAGTCTGATCCTCCTCTGTCCGTCTGACAGTCTGACGCTGTAGACTGGGCCTACTGTGCTGCTCAGTGTGCACAAGGAAGTGAAAGGGGTTAATAGTATATAAGTATAACACTTGTAGTCCCCTTATTATCACTGCTCATCCCCCACTATCCTGCTCTCCCTCTAACAGATAGACAAAATAGACACCACAAGGTCAAACAAGACAGATGTGATGATTTGTGGACAGTCTACTGATATGTTGTTTTGTACTTTAGGGTTCACTGAAGACACATGGGAACTGAAGCAACATGGCATTTACTTCCAATAAACAGTGCCTGAAATAGGCCGGTACTCACCAGTACTGAGTACCGGCACTTCCGATTTTTGTCCACGAGTACCCAAAGTTCGTATTGCATACCGCCACCTCCTGTTTAGTCCAGGTGCACACCCCTAAACACCCGCATAATGCTGAGAAAACAGCGCTGAAAATGCCTTTGGTATTCCTTCTCATTATCCAATTGAATCTGTAGGCCAACAGATATCATATTTTAAGTTGGTTTTATTGTAGCATATATGCAATATTATATGTGTGTACAATTTGATTTGTATCAATAGTTACATAAAAAAAATGTAATAACCAAATATATGTTTATGTACAAACTGGAAATATATGTTGTATGTACTGTAGGCCTGATATATGTAATGAAATGCGTACAAAAATACATTTTCAAGTGTGTTGAATTACCAAGATAAGTATAAATATATCCAAGACACATGATCATGTGAATTTGGGTACTGGTACCTTTTTTGGTCCAATTCAGGCACTTCCAATAAATAATGAGGTCATAATCTAGGGCTGACCCGAATGCTTCGAAGCTTTGACCGTTGCCATGGTAATCGACCTCCAAATCAGCAATTTATATATACAGTATAAGTATGTAATAATGATGTATAAATCCCCAAATATCCCATGAAATAAGGAATAATCCCACATTATTAATTATTCATATTCAACATTCATTATTATTAGTTATTCTCAGACAGATATTGCTGTTTGTTATGTGTAGACTAGAGGTGTGTGTGTGTGTACAGTAGTGCGGCATCGGCACTGTCCAGAAGCTTCGAATACCTTTGAATATTTCTCACCGAAGCTTCGAACCCCAACAAATGGTATTGAAGACAGCCCTATCATTATCCCAGAATAAAATGCCACAAAGTCATATTTTAGCTGCTAGTGTGTGAATAGAGCCATTGAAAAGTTACAGACCCTGGGCAATGGCCATAAAAATAAACACACACACACAAATGACAAAAAGCAGAAAATGTTTTTAGGCATATGATATTTATTTTGGATCACTTTTGTCCACTTCAGTCCCATACAAACACTTACTTTTCCACTAAAACAGGACTGACATCTTGCAGCAGCAAAAACACACACATATAAATATACACAGATTGGTACGCGTGTATGGTTACACACACTCATGAAAACACACTGACCTCAACTGATTGCGCACATGCACACATATGTAAATGCACGTCAGTGTGTGTTTTTGTGTGTGTGATTTACTAGTCCAACACCCAATTGTACTGCAGAGGTTTTGACGTAGTTGGTGGTTTTTCCTCTTTTCACAGCAGTAATAGCGGGGGGAAGGAGAGGCCTCCGTCTCCCAAACACAGAGCTTTTTATTATTCTGGGGAAAAACAGCTGACGGTTTCTGATTTAAGAATTGCAATTTTGTATGTAACTCCAGGTCATATTAAGCTGTTATGTTATTGGAAAAAAAATATTTTTTTTCCAAAGTCATGAGAAACAGAGAATCAATCTTGTATAGTTCTGGAAAAGCATCAGATCTCAGACTTCTTGTCCTTTTGTTGATCATTCTTATTTTCCATGTAGCTTCTTGCCATATTATAGCAACACCTTAGATTTACTAAACAAGCAGAGCTTTTACCAACATCAGAGGGTTTTAAACATTACCAGCAGGGGAACTTAACAGGACAATTTCAAAACTGTTGCAGTACTGACAATACAGTGTCTCTCTCTCTCTCTCTCTTCCCTCCAGGTCTATTTAAAAGCGCCCATGATCTTGAACGGGGTCTGTGTGATGTGGAGAGGCTGGATCGACCTACAGAGGCTGGATGGGATGGGATACCTGGAGTATGATGAAGAGAGGGCGCAGGTAACACAACGCATGTGTGCAGTCAGAGTGATGTATTCTTATGTGTACACACACAGAAAAACAATCCTTCTTGTCTTATCATCAACTTTTCTTCCTGAAGTCATATATCCCTGTCTCTGTCTTGCTTAAACTAAACTAACTCACTCTCACTCTCTATCTGTCTGTGTGTGTGTGTGTGTGTGTGTGTGTGTGTGTGTGTGTGTGTGTGTGTCTGTGTGTGTGTGTGTGTGTGTGTGTGTGCAGCAGGAGGACGCTTTGGCCCAGGCAGCGTTTGAAGAGGCTCGACGCAGAACCAGAGACTTTGAAGACAGAGACAGATCACACAGAGAGGATCTAGAGGTGAGAGGGCCCTGTGAAGTTGGTGTTTCTAGAGGACTGATGCTGGTCTGCCATCTCAAAGACAAGTGGGCTGGTACTGGACAGTGTAGTCCCAAATGTAACAGGACAAATCTGCTTCCACTTTCGACCTATCTTAGCCTCGCAAAGTCAGCCTTAAATGTCAGATCCAGATTCTAGTCAGGATAACATGTCATGTCATTTGGTCCCAACAATCTGTGAACTATGAGTTTTACCTGTATACTGTGGTTTACAGATGAACAATATTATGACTTCACCCTCCTGACTCTCATCAACCACTAGTTTAAGAGTAACTTAAAGAGATAGTTTGGGTGTTTTGAAGTGGGGTTGTATGAGGTACTTATCCATAATCAGTGTATTACCTACAGTAGATGATGGTCGGAACGTCCCGGAACCAAAGCAATATACTGCTGTGGACGGGGCAGGCAGCAAAATGTAATTTAGCCACCTAAAAATATCAATATCAGTTTAAGTGTATGCTATATTTAGAATATTTACGCTGGTTTACCTTGCCATGAGACAGCTATACAGTCTATGTTTCCGACGGGGAACTGAAGCTGATATCTATGCTCTCGACAAAGCAACCAGAATCCATTGACAAGAACAGTAATTTTTCTTCGCAGAACACGGGGGGTTTCTGGTCTACCACTGCCTCGATCAGTAAGTTTGTTTTTGTTATTGTGTGACTTTGGTTAGTTTGGATTCACCAAAGTCACACAATAGCACAAACAAACTAACCGAGTGAGGCAGCGGTAGACCAGCAACACCCGTGTTCTGCGGGGTAAAATTACAGGTTTTTTCAATGGAGTCTGGTGGCTTGATGGATACAATGGCTTCAGTTCCCCGTCGTAAAAAGCTGTCTGATAGCAAGGTAAACCGGTGAAAATATCCTAAATATACCGTACACTTAAACTGATATTCATTTATTGAGGTGAGCCTTTCTTTTAGGTGTCCAAAATACTTTTTGCTGCCGGCCCCGTCCACAGCAGTACATTGCTTTGGTTCCGTGCGGTAACTCCTGTCTGCTTCTCCAACCGTAATACACTGACTATGTACCTCATACAACCCCACTTCAAAACACCCTAACTATCCCTTTAACGCCATACTGAAATGCATTTTTTCACTTCAAGTCCGTTACACCTCTGACCACAACCATCATCATTGTTGGGTGTGCTCCGTTGCACCTGTAAGCACACCTAACAGTGATGATTGACTGGCCACACCCTGAGTACACCTCTGCATCATCAGAGCTCATCACATACACAAATTAAAGCGTGATTCAGAAACTTATTTGGATCTCAAATTTATTCAGGAAGACAACAGACATTCGAGCCGGCAGCTCATTCTTCCGGCCACGTGTAGAAAGGGAACATGTTGACGTCTGAGTAAAGCAGTTAGTTATCTAATTGTTCAGCTGATTAGAAACAAGTCCTCCCTTGGCAGTCCACAGCGAGCGAAGTGAAATTTCAGGTTTGGCTTTGCTTTGCTAGACTTACCCAACTGGAAATTTGCAAACAGTATTTTCAGATTTACAAATTCATGGATTTAAAGCAAGCATCATCACAACAGCTTACTAGTAATACAATTTGTAGAGTAACAGCAAACTTGTAGATACTTTGTTTCAGATATTAATGATTAATCTTTTAGCAAAAGTGCCCTAAATTTGTTCTACAAATAAATCTATATTGATTGGTGTGTTAGGAGAAGACTAAACACCACTTTGTCAAAGCCACAGAGTCAAACTTCCAGTAGGGTTTTCTTTGCTTAGCGCTTGGGTTGGCTTAGGGTTGTGACGTGTGGTTGTGTGCTTTTACATTATTTTTATTTAAATAGTATTTTTACAGTTTGAATCATAGGTTTAGTGCATGATCAGTTTGACAATAAATCTAATCTGATTTGATTTGATATTATTGAACTATTGAATGACTGACTCAGTTTTGTCAGGTGTCCCAAAAGCCTCCGAAGGGAAAGTAGTTGTTTTACTTTGTGCTACAGATCACAGAAAAATTACTTCAATTTGATTAACCATAATAACGTCAGCAATTATAAAATACAAATTTTAGAAATTTAAATTGATCTGTTCTTAAATTGAGTTTTGCTAATTGAATTATCATCATGTACAAGTTTGTGCTGTTTGCAGTGTCTTACGTGTGCACAAATTCAGATTCACAAATTGTTTGAATGTTGCAACCGTCCCAAACTTGAGACAAACTCACTTTCCCAGCAAGGCTTTGGGGAGACCAGTGGCATCCTTCCTAAGTTGACGAAGTTACGAATGAACCCCAAATTGTGTATTTTTTAGGACCCTGTGGTTTCTAAAATCTGGGACTGATGACACACAGACAGACAGCCAGCAGAAAAGAACAGGGTCTGTGTCCTTCACTTCTCATCATCTATCACACTGTCATGCACTAAACCCCCCTGTGTGTGTGTGTGTGCATGTGTGTGTGGTTTGTCAGTGTGTGCATGTGTGTGTCCACATGTTTAATTTATGTATGTGCATTCTTGTGTTTTTCCAGTATTATCTGTGTGCGACCACATGCAGCTGTCTGTATTTTAATGTCCACGTATGTGTGTGTGTGTGTGTGTTTGTTTGTTTGTTTGTTAGTATGTCTGTCGTTCATATGCATGCACTTCTCATGAATTTTATGACTATAATATCTGCTCCTGCTTGTTTAATGCTTGTGTGGCGTGAGAGACAGAAACAGCGAGATGTAACCATGTCATAACTAGTTTGCACAATGACACACACACACACACACACACACACACACACACACACACACACACACACACACACACACACACACCATCATCATCATCATCATCATCATCATCATCATCAAGACCTACCACAGATTTGCAGCACATGGTCCTGCACAAATAGGAGAGAGGAAAGGCAGGAACTCAGCACATGAAGAGAAGAGAGGGTTGAGAGAATCACAGATGAGGGGAACAGAGAGACAGGAAAGAAAGAACGAAAGAAAAGAAAGAGAGGCATTTATTGAAGGTCAACTTTCATCTGACTGATCTCATGTTTCCTCCCCGAGGCTCTCGGAGTAAAAGAAAACCCTGTGTCTCCTGCTGAATCAATATAAGTACCATCATTATCCCCTAAGAAACCCCACACACTCTGTAAAAAGGCATTCGATGTGGCACTGAGAATGATTAAATAGAAAAATAGAGACTTTGTCCCCCTTTAGGTTATATCCTGGTTCCATACATTGCAGCTGTTTCATTACAAAATCATACCTCACATTTTTTCACTGGTGGAGGCTTCATCAGTTTTTAAATGTGCGTAAAATGAGTGGACAGTCAAGTAATAGTTCTGTTAAGGAGTTTACATGAAGGACAAGTTACTGGAATAGTTCAACATTTCGGGAAACGCACTTTTTCGTTTTTCTTGGCGAGAATTAGATGATACCATTCTGTATGTGTGTATGAAACTAGAGCCTCTATGCTAGCTTATCTTAGCATAAAGAATGGATACATTGGGAAACAGCTATAGCTCCAAAGTAAAAAGAAAAATCTGCCTATCAGCTCCTCTAAAGCACACTAATTAGCACATTATATCTCAATTGATTAATCTGTGCACAAGTAGAAATTTAAAATCCCACAAGTATAGTTTTATAACTGTAACTATTGGCAACCAGCGGCCAGGTGCAGTTATTTCTCTATTGGATGCCTGGCAACCTCACGGTAATGACTTTAGGAAGCCCAGGGGTACAACGCTTTAACAAGCGGCAACCTAAAGTGCTAAGCAGTGAAGCCAATGCTGAAGTGCCAACAACTGCAGTTTATCGAATGGCCACTTGAGGCTGGCTCCAAAAGG
The DNA here is from genome assembly GCA_916701645.2 of Sebastolobus alascanus. NCBI lineage: Eukaryota > Metazoa > Chordata > Actinopteri > Perciformes > Sebastidae > Sebastolobus > Sebastolobus alascanus. Next base: position 6,132,748 of record CAKAOJ020000006.1, read on the forward strand.
GAGTCAATCTCCCAAAGACCCCCATGTTAAAATGCCCAACTTTACAGCAGAAATAAACTTGTTTACAGCCTGATACAAAAAAAAAAGAGTTTCGGTCTCTATAGCTAATTTCCCCGTTCGTAGCCACTGTACGGGGTGTGAATTTTTATATAACTCACCCATTTAAATTATATTAAGGCTTAAAGACAAATAATATGGCTTGCTGTGTGGTTAATTGTACGACCAGTTTCCAACGGGATATTGGGAATTATAATGTCCGTGAAACTTGACTAAATCCTGGAATGCCTGACAGCACCATTCAACCGTGACTCTTTTTCTATATACCGATCTGACAGAGCAGGGGACTGTACGAAAAAAGGAGTATGTGAGTGCTATATGGTGAATAACGTTAACGTTAATGCACAAATTGAAGGAGCTGACGGGATTGCATTTAACTGGAGGTGTAATGTTACCTTGAACGATTTCATGTGACAAATAAAGCTACATCGATTGATTGATTTGAAGAAGTTTGTGCTCCACTTTTTTCGGTGAGGGAAATTGTAACGTTAGTGTTATTTTATGTATATTTTAGCACCAGTACCAACCGGCAACCAGGAGCAACAGTTACGGCGGTGAGCTTTGCTGGTGTGTTGGCCTCAACACAAGCTTAGCTCTGACTTTGCCGGTGTGTTCTCAGCGGGAGACGGAGGCGAGCTCCGTGCTCATGGAGTGAGACCCGGGTTCCGTTCATCTGCATGTAGGCTACTGTAGGTGCTGCAGTGCAGGGTTAATGTTTGCCCGCTACGCAGAGTAGCATGTAGCCCATTCCCGTCCATGATATAGCCTTGCTTCTTAGCCTAGCTTGTTAGCCTTAGCTAGCTAGCTTGGTTGCTTCATGCTAGGTAGGCGTGTTTCAGCAATCGGGTTTCAGGCCGCCTCAAGTCCATACACACTCCACCTCTTTGCCCATGTTTGGATTAGCTGGAGACGTTACTGCCAAGATGGCGATGGCTGGATTCGCCAGGAGCTGCCCACTTTCAGCTTAATTTTTGCTCTTCAGAAACCTATGTGTGACTACGTCCATATCTTATACAGTCTATGCGTTTTAATTAGGGAACTTTAGAGGTGCTCTCTTGGCATCTTCAACCTGGACAGAGCCAGGCGAGCTGTTTCCCCCCGCTTCCGTTTTTTTGTGCTACACTTAGCTAACCAGCTGCTGGTTGTAGAGTCATACTTAACGGACAACTATGAGAGTGGTATCAATCCAACTCTAGGCAAGAAAGCGAATGAGGACATTTCTGAAAATATCTAACTAATCCTTTAAAGGAGCAAATATGTGATGGCCAAGAGGAAATAGGAGCAAGCAAAAAAACAGAGACCCTGTTTTAGTGTGTATTGTTTTTCTTGCAGGTCAATTAAACACAAGTGCCTCTTTATGTTGCTGGAGCTGCATGTTAAAGCAATTTCTCTGTGGCCCTCAAAAATTTTGTTTTTCTCTCTGCCACCATGTGCTCTTTTTATCAAACACATTTCTTTGCATCCAGTTCACTCCCTGACCTTTCTGATGAGTGCACGGAAACAAACCACCAAAGAAACCACAGTGCTCTAGAGAGCCTTTCACATTTTTCTGTTACCAGAAGGCCACCGTAGTTCTCCGACATGCTTGTGAAACTGCGGTAACTTGAAACGCAGAGTGCCAATCTGACTTCCGTTGCTCCTAAAGTAGTGTTATTATGGTATGGATGGCCTCTGAGCGAGGGGAACGGCATTACCACAGTCTTGGAAAGAGAGGAGTGAGCTGAAACCACACCACTAGATGTCGCCAAATCCTACACACTGTCCCTTTAAGAGTGTAGAGAACATGAATATAGTGTCTTTACTGTGACTTTGCACATATTTTTCTATAGAGATATTTCGAAGACTTGAGTTTGCTTAAGTCCTTGTTTGTTATTTTGTTACCTATAGTGCTGTAATGACTTCTATGACATGTGGGTAGGGAACAGAGAAAGAATATAGCCTAATGTTGGAGTGTGGGAGAATTTAGATGGAGTTAATATTTTATATTTAAAAATGCCCTATTATAATTATCAACAAATACTCCTATTGTCTTGCAGAGGATTAGAGAAGTCGATTCATAACACAATGTGCATATGAATCAAATTTTAGAGTTAAGATTGTTCGAAACAGCCGTCACAGTGAGATCTTGCAGATGTGCTCCAAGCTGTTTCTCTGGGTGTGACTGACGAGCATTGCCGAGTAGCTGTGCAGATTCAGCCTCTGCATTTCTGTGGTCTGAACACCACCTCTCCTTCTGTCTCTCTTTGTCTCTAGTTAGCTGCTGATCTAGTTCTGTCTGTACTGTTAGCGTCTTCTGTCTGTCTGTCAGATAGAAAAAGAAAGACAAAAGTCACTAAATGTGTGTTCTTTTTGTATTTGTTGCATAGTATAAAGTAAAATGAAATGAAATGATCCCACCTTTACTTACAGTCTACATTTGTGAAGCAAACATTTAAATTTCTTCTGTTGTAAATCAATAATAGATGATCAGGCAGAGAAGCAGAAATGCAGAAGCGCAGCACAACAAACAGTGGGTGAGAGAGAGAGCGAGAGAGAGAGAGAGAGAGAGAGAGAGAGAGAGAGAGCAAGAGGAGGAGAAATATGTGAAATATGAAGGAGTTAAAGCTGGGGTCTGCGATTTATCCAGTATACACTTTTTGTTATATTGGTTGAAATGGTCTTTACACCCCGACAGCAATCCGTTTCTTATGAGCACTGAAAAAAGACCGGAAAAGATCCGTCATCTGTAGCTGCTGTAATCCTGTAAAAACGTCTAACAGTCAGTAAAAATGGTCCCGGTTGTAAGGAACCAATCAGATGCCTCCCTGCCTCCCTGCTCGTACTCTAGCCTCAGCGTGCACCAGCGTGAACTCAAAGCGCGTGTCCGCCGAACGTTCACTGGAGAGAGGAAGAGAAAACTCAGCTCTTAAAACACCGGACAACGACAACGAACTCGTACCACTATTACCATATTATCGAAAAATACAACTTTGATTTAGTTGTTTATGTTCTGTTAGTTTACTTTATAAAATACTGCAGATTTAAACTATTTATTCTAACAGCTCAAAGTGAAGTCAGACAAACAGGATTATCAACGAGGGGAGACGGCGGATAGAAAACATTGCCGAACAAAATTTACGTTACTCAAACTGCTTTTTCAGTTACAGAAACAAACGAGTGGACTGATCTCCCTCCAGATATTAGAGTAATGTTAAAAAGGGTCGTGTTGTCTCAGCAGGTATCTCTCTCTTTCCCTCCCCTCTCTGCTGCTCTGTGGCCGGCTCTCCAGCGAGCTGCTGCTGCCCCCCCCTCTCCGTCAACCAGGAAATAAAAGCCCCTCGTCTACGAGACCGGTCTCTTGAGAGAGCTCCAGCTCATAGCGGGGTCTGTGTGAGTGAATGCCCGGGTGGAGAGGTGGCGATCCCGGCAGGAGCTAGCTAGCTGTGCCGGCAGTTTGTGGAGCTTCTAAACTCCGACAACAGTTGAGAAAATGTTTGATTCGCCATCTAACATCGTAAAACTGTCAATATTCTAAATCTACACCGTTGATTTCTCGCCTCAACATTTTTCAGAAGTGAATTTAGTGATGAAATAGCTACGAAAAATGTGAAGTAGTCAAGATGCGGCGGTGCTCGTGCATGTGTGTGGGGGGCGTTGCCTTATAAGGAGTTTCGAGGGGAGGGGGGGGTTTAGACGGAGCTCCTGAGGCGATGCGACTTTCAAATTATGCTAGTTTTCCAAGATCGCAGACCCCAGCTTTAAGTAAGGCAAGGCATATAGTTATTCTGTGGTTTAGGCATGCATTTTTCATGCTTGCATTGTGCATAAATTATTTTTTTTTAAATACAATTTTTCAAAATTTCAGTATAATTTACATATCTGGAGTATACACAAGGCCTTGACTGACATACAGTGTATGATATTTAGAGTTGTGGTATTCACCATCTTAAAATTGAACATTTTCAAGCCAAAATCTCAATCTGAGAAAACATATATAAAACATTATTTAAATTTACTTGAGGAACTTTTAACTGGATATGAAACCATCTCAATTCAATACTGATGCCTCTATTTGACCTATATAAGTAAACAAGACCATCGTGAGAAGATTGGCTATTTCTATATCGTTATTCTTAATGCTTGTCATCTGTGTCACCGGGTCGGATTCTGCGCAAAATCAGATGAAATCATGCAGGTTCACCAGAAACTCCTTCAGCTCAGAGTGGGACAGACCCAGATCTGGCCTAGCTGCCGCCTTCGACCTGCAGTCGGAGCTCAGAGCTTTGCTCTCCACCTCCCGGGAGGCAAAGCGTGGGAGCCTCCCGCGAGGCAAAGCTTTGCTGGAGGCCCAGGCCGTGTTGCTGGGCTTGCTGGAGGGAAAGGAGGCACGGGAGAACCAGAATCAGGACTGAGTGGGAAAGATTGTCAGACCCTGTTGCATTAAAATGAGAGGTTTTCTAAAGGGACTTTGGTGCTCGGAAACATTTCCGCTTTTGTCCACAGGGACCGCCAAATTCAACAGAAAATGAAAGTTCCTCGTAGTAGCTTTAAACCATCAACATCTCACTGAAAGCCAGAATAAGAAAGAAAGATAAACCCCAGCAGAAAACTAGTGATGTCATGTTTTCACTGGGTGTTCACAGATTATAAAGCTGTTTCCCCTTCAATTCCTGGGGCCTTGTCATGTTGGCAGATACAACATTTTTCATCCAAAAGAAGTGAAATTCCAGTCATTCAAGGTCAGAAGGTAACTGTCAGGATGATGGATGGAGAAGCGATAGATCGAGAAGAAATCTGCCTTTTAACTACAAACACACACACACACACACACACACACACACACACACACACACACACGCACACACACACACACACACACACATACTTCTCCAAGTGCTCAGCAGAAAGAGATTTGGTGGTGAATGATGAGCTGGCACTGAAAGCATTAATATATCATTAGTATTGATCGCCATCAGACCCCCTGCTTTGACTTACATACACACACACATACATTCAGATGGACGGTACAGGCACGTGCACAATCTCGCAGATACAGCAAATCTGCTCTAAGTTCGTCACCACACACACACACACACACACACACACACACACACACACACACACACACACACACACTTGTCTAGTATTGAGTTGTGGTTAAGCAGCCTATAGTGGCCCAGCAGGCTTCCATCTGTGTATAGATCAATACAGAAAGCTCTCCTGCCCCTATGATTAACAAAGACCACTCCCTTCTCCAAAGACAGACACTACACAACTGCCATGATGCAGCAGCAACAGTGCTTAGTGAAAACAGTGGATATTTAGTTTGTTTTTTACCTCATAAACTCAAAGCCCTCTGTGTTCACATTCACATTTCAACAGGCTGGCTTTTATATAATTTGTTGTAGATTCCATTTAAATCTTGTCCATGTCCATCATCTGAATGTATTTTAAATCACTCCAAACTCAAAATAGCACGTAACTGATATTGTAATTTCTAAACAGATAACCAAGTGTTTACTAAAAGGAAAAAGTAGGTGGTTGGTTACCATTGCAGCGCACATAATGAACAAATGTGAATTGAAACTTAAAGGAACAATATGCAAAACTGACAGCTAGCGTTTAAAATGGGTAACAGCAGTTCAAATTCAAAACATTGGAACCGTCGTCTGTCCGCTCCTCCGGTGTAATTGATAGCAGTTAGTGCACATTCTCACAATTTGAGGGTTACTTTTTAGGCATGAGCGCGTTAGTCTCTGGCCAGCACTCGCTGCCTTGATAACCCAGCGGTACACGGACCACAGAGATGTACCGAGGCTTTTCAGGTTGAGTAGAATGTAATATTAATGTTATCTCTGTTGATCCAGTTTGTTTGCTTGCTTCCATGGCTGCAGAAGGCCGTGTTTGCGTGCCAATTTGTTTCATAAGTGGCAACGGGGTGTTGAAATGGGCAGTGGACGGTATCACACCGGGATCACGCCAAAACAAAAACAGACGTTCTGCACCGGAATGGAAATTTCAAAGGAGAATATACTGGCTGTAGCGTTGTTGTCGGAGAAGCCAGTATTTCAACTTAGCATGTTTCCTTAATCTCTGATGACATATCATGGTCTCTTTGTGATTTATTACAGTAAATATATTACATATTGGTCCTTTAAATGTTCTCTATTTGACATTCAGAGCATTAATATAGCAGAGGAGTAATGTCTACCTGAGCAGAAAATGAAGTCCCTCTCCCTCTGCGTGTGTTGTAATTCGAGCTTCTCCTTGCTTTGTTGGCATAGCCGGGCCGGCCCTGCGCAGTTTAGTGCATTTTCGTGCATGTGAGCTACTCTACTGGCTAGCTCACGGCCGCCGCTCTGCACTGCTCATATATGGGGTCATGTCTAGAAGGTAACCAGCAAATTGCGAAATCTGATCAGGGATCTGCAAAAACTCTCGGGACTCACTGCCCAACGACCTATCCTAACCTTAACTCTTCAAGATCAATGCTATAACCTTAACCATCTCACGAGCGTTTTCCCATCTTGCCGGTTCCCTTCTAAACACTACCCTCATACGGCTGTTACCGCTGACAACGCTGACCAACGTCGTCGTCGCGCATGCGCTACGCCCACCTTCCAGTTCCCCCTCAGGTAAACACCGTTAGCTGCGAGCCGCCGGCTCAGCCGTCGCCACGTGGATAGCTGCGTAGAGGCAATAGAAATGCTCTCAATTTAGCGCTTAGCACTTTTAAGTCAAAAAAAAAAAACGGACAGATTTGTTGACAGGAAAGAAAAGACAAACTGGAGATGCTCATTAGGCAAACCTGTTAGTCAAATCCCAAATATAACTACCATTTTTTTTTCAACTTCCAAATTGGGGCAAGGCAGAAAAGGTTTGGGAACAACTGCATCATACCAGATGTAAATCATTTTGTAAAAAAAAAACTCAGATAGCCACACATAGAGCTCACATTGAAATAAATTCAATGGCATTTGAACAATTAAGAGTCAAGTTCGTTGTGACTCCACATCAGGTCCCAATTGAGCTGCACATATCTGATAGCAGCAGTTTTGATAAAGCAACAGAAAGCTTCCCAGAGGAGACAGACAGAAACTGGAGTCAGTCTGGCTGTGTGGAGTCAAAATGGTAGTATGACATACTGTACGTGCGTGTGCATGTGACTGTGTGTATGTTGCTATTATGGTGAGTCATTGAGATGACACAAACTACATTCCAGTTGAACTAAGCAACCCCTTTACTATCTCTGTCTGCATTTCTGTCTGCCCTGCTCTCTGCCTCACCTTTCCCCACACTTTATCACCTTCCTCCCCCTCTTCCTCCCCCCCTCCCAGTCCCCCTCAGCTATCACTGAAGTGTAAACATATAACCACAAGTACTTTATTTTTTTTAACAGCAGGAGCAGGTCATGCCACGGGCTCACAAACGCACCCAGTCATGAAATATATTTAAAAGTCTTGTCATACTGATGGCTTCTAATGATGACCTAATGATCCACTTGGTGTGTGTGTGTGTGTGTGTGTGTGTGTGTGTGTGTGTTTATCTGTGTCAGACAGCCTGCATGCCTGTCTGTCTGTCTGTCTGTCTGTCTGTCTGTCTGTCTGTCTGCCTGTCTGCCTGTCTGTCTGCCAGCTACCTTGACTAAAATATCAACATCAGTAAAGTGTATAAACAGCAGCACTGAGCCTTGTTGTCATAGAGTTCTCTGGCCTCCTCTAGTGATGTTTTGTGGAACTGCAACTTCTCTTTTGTTGACCCCACATCAGCCTGTAGAATAACTGAGTACAGTTGTTCTCACATTTGGGTCCTTGTTAGTTACCTTCAATACTCTAGGAGGTAGCATTTTTACTCACCTATAGCATTCATGAGCAGTTAATTAACAACAAGTAAATGGTTTATAACACACCAGAGTTGTGGTAGGCAGATATAAGGCCATTTTTAAGGTTTTTAAGGTCAGAAATTCCATACTAACATGCTATTTAGTCCTCTAAAACAGTAGGCTATGTGAGATTTTTTAGTATGTACAAAACCTTAGTATGACTAGTATGTCCTTTACAGACATGCCCACTTTATGATAATCACATGCAGTTTGGGGCAAGTCATAGTCAAGTCAGCATACTGACAGCAGTTGTTGCCTGTTGGGCTTGAGTTTGCCATGTTATGATTTGAGCATATTTTTAATGCTAATGCAGTCCCTGTGAGGGTTTCTGGACAATATTTGCCATTGTTTTGTGTTGTTAATTGATTTCCAACAATAAATATATACATATATTTGCATAAAGCAAGCATGTTTGCCCACTCCCATGTTGATAAGAGTATTAAATACTTGACAAATCTCCCTTTAAGGTACATTTTGAACAGATAAAAAATGTGTGATTGATTTGTGATTAAACACGATTAAATATTTTAATCGATTGACAGCCCTAATAATTATGTCTGTACCTATAAACCGTTTTTTAACCTGATGTTCAAATAAAGTATTACCAATATGTCTTTGCACCTGTTAACTGTACTTAATTTTTGTCTCTTTCTCTTTGATCCCTTTCTTGCTATCTTTCACACATCCTTCTTACTGTCTTCTGTTCTCTCCATCACTTCCTCTCCTCTCCTCCCCTCTTTTCTCCCCCTCTTTCCCTCTTTCATCCTTCCATCCCTCTCTCTCCCCAGTCCAGACGACAGCAGGACCCCAGCCCTGGCTCAAACATGGCCAACGCTGATGTGGAACACAAGATGCGCTGAGGAGGAAGAGGATGAGGAAGTAGTGGAAGGAGGAAGAGAAGAAAACCAGGGGCTGGCTGTCCATTCACTTTCAATACAATCAACTGAAGAAAAGTCAACTGAAACTGCAATTGTTGACCAATTGTTCACTATTCTTTCTTAACAGGTTTGATATCATCGTTTCCACACGCCAAACATTTTTGACATATTTTAACATAGAAGAAAATGAACTTCCTGAATTGATTGAATTGAAAGTGAACCAAGCCCTAAAATAGAAGGATTTACAAGAATAAGGATACAACAGACCTGGGCAAAAAGTAGTTGAAAATATTTAAATACAGAGGAAGGAACGTGAGCAGTGGAATTAGCATTATATTGCAAATGTGACACATCCAGAGTTGAAGTTGTTTCTGTCAAATGAGTGTTTCAGATATATAACAAATCATTCAAAGACTTCTATATTTTTTGTCCAGGTCTTAAATGATATGATGGATAGAGGTGGATTCAAGTACCGAAAGTATATTTTCTAATAATACAAGATGTTGAAAATAGAAAGAGAGGGGTCGTAAGGGGGTGTAAATGCCATTGATGAGGGGAGGAGGAGGAAAGACAGAAGCTAGAAGGAGCAGAGAGAAGAGAGATTTGTTTGGCTCAGGGTCACAGTCGGGGCTTATCGGTCAGGTTTACCAGAAGAGCATGCATCAAAGGTGAGGTGTTGACAGTTTGTGGGGGGAAAAAATGAAAAGCATCGTGTCTGCATTGTTCAGTGTTGTGCAACACTTCCCATTTGTGAACATGCCCTTGTTAACCCCAACTATACCTAGCTCACTTCCTGAAACCTGCTGTTTTCTTAGACCAAAGTTCACTTTGCTGGAAAGGGAGGGAGGGGGGTGGAGGGAGGGAGGGGATGGGATGGGAAAAGGGGAAACTGAGACGCATTCAAAAAGTGGGCAGGTGGGAGGAGAGCATCCAGAGAGAATTATGCCAGGTTGTATGGTTAAGAAGTGTTTGCTGTACTATAATATTCATGATCTCTGCCCATGACTATTGAATCACGGGTTATGCAGCAACAACATCGAGGCAGGACGGTTAACAAAGAAAACTGCTACAAACTCTGCTATCTTTGGCTCTGGAAGCAATCAGAAAATGATAGGGTGTTCTTGTGGGGTGGGAGGGGGTGCGTTGGGTGGGGGTGGGGTGGGTGGGTTGGGATTCAAACGTCCTTTGTCTTCTAAGGGGTTTTGCACTATGTGATACAATCAGACTTGTTCTCCACATGGATTTTCTTTATATGCATGAAACCAAACAGGCCTACCTATGTTCTCTATTGTTTTCCTATATGCAGCCTATTTAACGTGAGAGCACTCTCTTTACAGTGCTTTGATGAGGAATAACTGGGTGATTCAAGGCTATGTTATTGCGAAGCCGAATTTAGGTGTGCTCTTGCCGCGGACCCAGAGAGTAGCATGCTCGACAAAGCACAAAAAAATCTTTCTTTTTTTTATTTAACCAGAATGTGTCACCCAGGAATGACTGTCAGGCAAAAATGAACCTCAACCTCGTGCGTGAAGGTGGTGACCCTTCATTTTGGCCCCTTTCTTTTATGGTACATGTCCACAACCTCTGTCCTTTCCACAGCTGTGCAATGCATTCTGGTAGCGTGGCTTCGCGATTCGAGAGACGGGGCGTCACGTTGGCCGCTCCTTATTTGCATAAAATTGAGATCTAGGCTACTTTATGCAAATCAAGGGCATCCGGCGCGACTCGCTGCCTCTGGAAACTCCCTAGAAACTTTTAGACTAAACGTTGTCGATCTAAAATAAAGACAAATTTTGCAACTGCATGGCTTATTTTTAAAATGTTTTCGGAAACACATTTCAGTGAACTATTTCCGTGATATAAGAGAAGAGAGTTTCCAAACGAGCCGCCATGTTGGTTCCCGTTTGAAAGCTGGGAGCAGCAGCCCACGAGGGACAGCGTTCGTCCAATCAGGTGCCTAGTGCCTAGTGTCTAGTGGCAGCCCATCAAGCGTCCAATGCTGGGAAGCGAGGCGATCCCCCGCGATTAAATATGCCCCTGTGGAGTTGTACCATTAGAATTAAGTGCATTGCTGTTTCAGTTCCACAAAGTCATCATAACATAGCATCGCTGTCCAGTGAAAACCAGGTATCTCCAAATTTTGCGATTTTTGATTTTCTTCAGAAAAACTGAAGGATTAAGTTTTCCTTTATGGGTTGAGAAACATTTCCTACTTCATAAGCTAAATAAACCATTTGGGTTTTCTGAGAAAAAAAAAAAATGCAATTTCGCAAAGCTGAAAAGTTCACGAAAAGTTTACGTTTTGGAGATACATGGTTTTCACCGGACAGCGATGATGGGTAACATCCTACTATAACATGCTAAAATTCAAATGGATATTATCAGCAGACTCACAACCTCCTCAAAAACACACCATACACATCAGTTGCATGTGTCATATATAACTTCTGTCTATTCTACTACAGAAATATCGACTCAGATCATAGACTGTACAGTCTACGGTACCAGACTAATGTAGTTAGAATCCATCTATTGATCGACCAATTGCCCAGATATCCCTCATCATTGAAGGACTGTAAAAGCCTAAATGCAGTCTAAATACTATTCCCTGTCCTGTTACAGCACTAGTGTAATGAAATGGTATGTTTTGTTATCTTATCGTTTTGTTTGTGTGAAAGTCATGATGTTTACTTTTTATATTACTTCTCACCTCCGTATATGTATTCATTTTTGTTCATCTTTCAACATTTTTATGAACTAGTAGTAGCAGCGGTAGGCTATTTTATGTAGTTGAAAACTACAAAAAACGAAAAATTACAAAACATCTCCAGAAATTTGGGAGTTTTGAGGACTTTTGTTGCTTTAGTTTATCATTGTTTCATATGTTCCTTTTATGAATGTTATTTTTATTGTTAATTTTTTTTAAGGAAATCCACTTCCTGGGTTAAATACATTGAATGTGGATTGACTCAAGCCCTTTTATTTTTATATTGTACAACTAGAAGCATTCATTTTCCAGTGTATTTTACGTTTAGTGCACTCAACGGTTTTATTATAATTATTATAACCAAGACAAATCTTTTGTTTATTCGTGCTTTTCTTTTTTCTCAGTCTGACTTATTAAGAATTTTGATGAGCTTTACATGGGCTAAAAAAAAAGGGTGATTTTTCTATCCATCAAAAGGGGTGTTTGTAACATTTTACAAGAAGTTTTACAGTAAAGAAACATTGTTGCTCAAAATAATAGTTGAAATTAAAATAAAAAGCTAATTGAAAGCTCAAACGGCATGATAAACTTGATGATACGACCCCAGCCCGACCGGATACAGAGAGGTTATATCATTTTAAAAGACCTCAAGATACAAAAGAACTAAAAAGGAACGGTTTATGCTGAAATGGTAACAAATGTGTCAAGTTTCCAAAAACACACCAGGCCAAATCATCAAGCTCAGGGTACAACAAAAAACAATGCAGGATTTTCATCCTGACATTTGAATACTACATGGGAGGACTTCATTCAGATAACCTGAGGTCGGAGAATTAACTTTCTCATTGGCAGCCTCATGTTTTTCCCACTGAGTTTTGGGAGACTGGGGAGAAAAGCTTAAATGTTTGAATTTTTGTTAGAGCGCACTGATCCTGCAAAGTCAGCTAGCCTTGTGACTCGGTGCTAAATTGGTTGAAGAATGTGGAAAACATACTTTCTGTCTGAGGGCACGTTCGTTGTGATAAGTTGTGGATTTGTGTGTCTCGGCTGAGTTTGATATCATTATGTTGAAGAGTCCAGCAGGTGAGACACAGTAGCGAAGTGGCATTAAAGACTTTGAATGAGGAGGTGAGGCAGGTGGAGGGACAGAGGAAGGCATTAGAACATGTGGAACATGTGGTGAAAACTGTCGAAGATTTACATATACAGTGGCTGTTATGTTTCCATTAAGCAGGGTCTCAGTAATTCTTCACTTGAAGTGTAGAAAGCAGTACATACCAGGAAGTCATTGGTATGATTCCGACAGTGTAGGCGGTGGTGCAATCAGCGGGAACTGACAGAGCGTATGAACCAGTACAATGAGAGGTGAGATGTAGGTGGACAGTCAGACACCCAGGCTCACTGTATGTTTTTGTAAATCTGTAAGTCATGAATGAATCGGTTATGTCTGTACTACAGCTAGATCAATCTATGGCCAATCAAGCTGTTTCCCTGATAAATCTTAGAAATAACCCCTCTCCTGCCATCAACTATATCTTTATGGATTTAAACAGTGTGCTCAGGTTAAGAAACATTAGTTAGGGATTGATTGTAAAAGACAGAATTTCTAGGTTGTTGTTGGTTGTAGTAGGAAGTGACCACAGTTTACCACCCTGTCACCACTACACCCATCCAATGTATCATTATACCATTATTTAGGTGGTTACCCATGTAAACACCTTAGTTGATACTTCATCCCTCAATTTTCTTAATGCAGGCATTAAGGCAAAAACATAAACAACAAACATTTTCTTTCTTTCTTTTAAATCTAAACTGTTTATCTTTTTATTTGTTTAAGTTATTTATACTTTGGTTTTATTTCGAGATCCAAAGAAGAACTCTGTGATATTTAGTGGCTTGTACACACTCCCCATGTTTCTCCTTCCTGTTTGTGTGGTCTGTCTTTCCCTCTGTTTAGGGTTGAGCTTGTCCTTTCGGAGGAATCTGAAATATGAGATATTCAATTCAAGATGTTGGATGTTTTTCATAATAAACATGTATGAATTCTTGCATTTGGTTCTGTTCTTTGCACTGAAACAGGTACTTCACTGTCATTAAAGACCCTACACAGCTCCGACAACACAGGTGGTCAGGACTGTGTGGTGTGGTGACTGCAGTACTTGATTGACATCTATGTCACTTTGCAATTTGTTTTGTTTCTCCTGTTAGAGTGGGACAACTTACACTTTTATAATTCTTGTTGAGTTTAGTGACATCACAATATTCCCAGCATAGCGGTGGAAAGTAAGGTACTTGTACTTTACTTTAGTATTTCTATTTTCTGCTACTTTACACTTCTACATCTCATATGCAAATATTGTATTTTTTACTGCACTATAGTTAGTTACTCTGCAGATTCAGATGATCAATACAAGACATAATCAATAAATAATGATACAGTATTATTTCACCAACAACACTTTATTGGTCCCCAGGGGGGAGTACACAAACTACCCAGCATTATGTAAAAAAAATATATAACATATATGTAAATAAATTTAAATGAGCTCCACCTTTACCAGCTGCAGCATTAAAGCAGAAGTAGGCGAGATTGGAGCAAATATGATTAAAAAAAGTTTTTATAAAACGGTCGCTATATCGTGACAGTAGTACATGAAACAGGTAACCTGAAAAAAATCATGTGCCTCTGTGTCCTCCGGTGTCCTCCGATGCTCTTAACGGCATCTGCAAGATTTTACAGACCGGAGACAATCGAGCAGTGGGAGCTGATCTGAGATCTGCTGTCCATCTGCTGTCTATGAGAGCCGGCTGTCAATCACTCACAAACTCTGGTCAACGGTCAAACTAAGCCACGCTGATCAAAGATGAATCAATATTATGTTACGTTAATGCCTATTTCTCGCCTCTGTTGTTTTCAGAATCATCTTGTAGTGCACGGTTTAGCTGTAAAATGAGAAGTTTGTGACCCAGCAGCCATGTTGGAAAATCTCTTGAAGGAACACTTAATACCGGTCACATGACCGGAGCACAGCCAATAGGAACGCTCTCTCAATGAAATGACCTGTGATTGGTCAAAGTCTGCTGTCACGGGCTAGATTTTTTAAAGCCTGAAAACAGAGCTTAGAGGAGGAGCAGAAATCTAGTTATCTCTCAGAACACTTGAATTACAATATGCTGAAAGGTTATTATGGAATTTTTGCCCAATGATGCCAAAAATAAACTGCCTACTGCTACTTTAAAGTGATGGACACATTAATGCATCAATAATTATTATATTACAATAATATAATATATATTATTCTGAAATGGGTCATATATATATATATATATATATATATAATTTAGGCTTAATATAGCATATATATGCCCAGTTTACATGAAATAAAATAAAATAAAATAAGTGGGGGTTCTGTTATTATAAGCCTTATGACAATAATACAGTTTAAAGAGTTTTGTTCTTTCTTGCTTTTCATTAGTTTCAGACATTTCATTTCTAACATGAGCACGTTTAAAAATACCGAATTCCTTGGTCGACTGTGTCAGCTGACCATGACGTCATCACGTCAACCGAGAACGTGCGTCGAACACAGGAAGTTGAATTATCAGCTGATCCTGCTGGCTGTTGTTGATGCCTGAAGTTGCTGTTGTTTGGACACTGTGTTGCTCTCATCTGCTCATGACATTGAAGACACATTAAATCCGAGCCAAGGGACACGGTGGGCATTTACCGGTTGACGAGCTTATGAGTTTACAAGGGAAACGTCTCACAGCGAGGACTTTGAATTTGCGCACTAGCTGCAGAAGAGCTAACTTAGCTTCAGAGCTTTGAACCTTCGGTGAAAGGAAGAAAGGAAGACAGCAGAGACAGCCGTGCTCTCTTTGTTTATGTCGTGACAGCCTGAACCGCGATATTCATTTCCTTTGTCTTGAATTGAGATTTTTTTTCTACACATACGTTATTTATATTTATACTTTATTACCATTACGCAAAGTGCAGCTAGCTCGTTAGCTAACGTTAGCCCATAGCGCAAAGAAACAGTCTTGTTGTCAAGCTTTGATGCTTTCGTAACCGCCCGACAGAGACAGAAAAACGACAGATAACAGAGAGAATTGTCGGGTTTAGAGGAATTATTTTTCGTGCCTCTATTTTGTTAGGTGTTTGTCACTGGATCAGGTGCTCTGTTGGTCTGCTGGAGACACAGGACAGCACTGTAACCGAACAAGTTGATGTTAAATTGAACCCTGTTGGAGACGTGTGTGGCTGTTGAACACGTCTGACTTATCTGTTTGTTTACTCCTGACGTCGAATCCAGTGAATTAAGTCCTTTTTTTTTTTTTTATCTGTATCGATTTTAAACCACACAAACAAGTAATAGGTTAACGACAGCTGGCCTTGTACGTTTTTAGGTTGGCTGGCAGGTTGCGTAATTTGTTTGTGTGCAAGCTGTCGGTCTTTGCTAGATCATTTGTTAAACTGTTATTTAAAACTTATGTATCTCTGTGAGCCTTAGCTTTTCAGCCCTAGGTGGCTCTGTGGATGTCATCTTGAAAATTTAACAAATTTTTTTCTCATCACATATGACGTGAGAAAGTGGTCAGCTTTTACTGTAACCCATAGATTGAGTAGCTGTTAGATGCTCACACTCGAAAAAATAAGCAGATAGAGTTATGAATTAAAGTAGCCTTCTGAAACTACTGTGAGACTGTGCTGTGATCAGGGAAAGACGGGCGGAAAGAAAGGGTCCCTCAGAGGGTCCCATTGTGTCTTGAGGTGAGGTGAGCTGCCCCCCACTACTTGCCAATGCTGGATCTGGAGGTGGTGCCTGAGAGATCACTAGGAAATGAGCAATGGGAATTTGCCTTAGGTGAGTTTTACAACTTTTTCAAGTTATAAGAACAAAACACAGATGGAGAATGACACTACACGCTATCCATTAATGTTTGAAGCCACATTTAAAATTATTTGTCTTGCATGTTCATGTTATTGTTATCTATTGAAGGCTCCATAAGAAATAGTGTTGCTTCTCTTCAGTTGAGTGTGTGTGTTTGCATGTCTGTGTTTTCAGGGATGCCATTGGCCCAGGCCATCTCTATTCTGCAGAAACACTGCCGCATCATCAAAAATGTCCAGGTGCTATACAGTGAACAGGTGAGATGGACAAATTTCTGTCGTTATTATGTGCTCTTTCTCTTACTTTCACACTCAAAACAAAAATATTAATCCGCTTGTTTAAGAAACCTCTTTTAGGCAACAGTACAGTTTCTTTCGGGCTTTCCTGTGTTGCAGCAGTAATTTCAGTAGTTTTACAACCCCAAATATTTGTATTTTTACAACATTGTTTACAACCAAATTTCAGAATTTGGTCAAATATCTGTAGACATATTGGTATTGCCGTGCATCTAGGCTGATAAGTTACAAGAAATGCCGAACATCTGTTTGAGGTAATTCAGAAATATAGTGATGCTATTACATAGTGTGTCCACCAGAGAGAACTGGAAGGTTCATTTTTCAAACAGAACTGACCTGCTCTTATCTTGGTCACAATTCTTTAAAAAAAAATCCAAAGATCTAAAAAGAAGTGTTTGTTACGTGTTAATCGAAAAAATTGATATCGCCAGATACTGTATATCGTTTTCATTTAAAACAAAAACAAAAAAACCATCAGCCTCAAAGATCCAATATCAGTCAGGCTATATTTAAATATTTTCCCAGGTTCAATAGCTATAACTAAAGCCAGTCAGGGAGGTTGTTTTTACAACACTATGAATCTTAGATTCAAGATTAATTCATGAGCAAATGGAAGCAGTTCATGTTAACATGAAAGACCCCAAATATACAAACCCATACTTCATTCACATGAGCAGTCCATTTTTTGTCTCGTTTAAAATCTTGGTTCGTGCCTTGTTTCCCTTTTTTTTGTTTGCCTATCACATCTGTTCATGAGGGCCTCTCTATTAATTAGTTTGTTTATCTCTCCTCCAGACGCCACTCAGCCATGACCTCATACTGAACTTGACTCAGGATGGGATTAAACTGCTGTTTGATGCCACAAATCAGAGACTCAAGGTGAAAATTGTTGACTTTAGGAGACTTAAAGGTGCTAAACCCCAAATTCAGAGCATATCTATGAGTGAGGGATTGCCTCCACACAGCTCTCAACATGACAACGGCTGAGCCGGCGGCTAGCAGCTAATAGTGCAAACAATGGCAACTGTGCTGACAGCGCAGTGATACAGTGATAACTTTCGGCGAACCGGAGGGTGGGTGCTACGCTTCCGCAGTGACCCCGTGGGTCAGGGCAGCATTATCAGCGGTAACTGCCATATGACAACATTAGGGCACACACACTGGGACTCACATGCACACACGGCCGACCCGGCTATGTAAACAAAGCACTGAGAAGCTCGGATTACACCACACACAGAGTGAGAGCGACTTCTGCTCAGGTAGACATTACTCCACAATATCTTTACATAGCAAATAATTGTTTGCTGCTATATTAATGCTTTGAATTTCGAATTTAGCACCTTTAAAGAGACTGCCTCTCAATAAGCTCAGGGTGTGGATACAACATGTATTTATTAGTTAATATTAGACAGGAATTTTAACAGTAATTGAATTGAACTTGAAGTTGTCCTCCAGATATTAAGGAGAAAGGGCTGTGGTAATTCTCCACAATTTAGCAGCAGCAGTTGCAAACTTTCCCCCATTTCTAGAAAGCTGGGAAATATATTAAACTCCTCTGACCTTGTTATTGACATTTAACTAACCATTTGTTTTGTAGCCAATGTACCCTAACCTTTTTCATCTTTCTGGGTGACAGGTGATTGAAGTGTATGACCTGAGCAAAGTCAAGTTGAAATACTGGTGAGTAGATTTAATAATGCCAAAATGAAGTCGAAGGCATTTAGAAACTTGTCGAAAAACAACAGCAAGGATAAAACCATCTTAGACTCTCAGCTGTTATTGTTATATGGCCTATATCTACAGTCATGGATCTAGATAATGGTCATTGCTTTTATACACTGTCCATTTTATGTTGCCAAAGAGATCGTTTTCAACTACAAGTCATAGCTCCTCTCAGATGTACAGCTACGTAGTGAAAAACGCCATAATAATGGAGTCTGCCTGCATTAATGTGTGTATGATTGTCTTTCAGTGGACTCTATTTCACTTCTCCGGCAATAGCTCCTCCTCAGCTAATGCAGCACATCGAATATGAATGTTAATAGATGTAACGCCAGCTGTGTGTGTGTGTGTTTGTGTTTCAGTGGAGTCCATTTCAACTCTCAGGCCATTGCCCCCACAATAGAGCAAATAGACCAGTCATTTGGAGCTACGCACCCTGGAGGTACTTTACAAAGCATAAACACATTAAGGATGTCTCACGAATGAACCTACATTTTGATCTCATGTATCTCTTTTATGAAATCGTTTCATCTTCATTCCTCTCTGTCCAGTTTACAATGCTGCAGAGCAGTTGTTCCATCTCAACTTTCGTGGCCTGTCCTTCTCCTTCCAACTGGATTCGTGGAATGAAGCTCCAAAATACGAGGTGAGAATCAATTTGCTTGTCAGCCAGTTAAAGAGGTCGTTTCTTCACATCCCAGGGGAATCAGGGCAGCCATGTGATTGAAGTGATTAACCTTCATATGGAAAAGTCTGAAGTCTCGCCCTATGTTTGCCTTGAGCATGTCCCTGATCCGTGTCAGCTTGATGTCGTTATAATAAATAATATGGGACTGAATGAAGACACCAAATGCATGCTGATAATGTGATTGTCTTGCTGCTTGTTTAATCTTTTTTTCTTGGATGCCAGTGATCCAAAATGCTTAGAGATGTGATCCTCATCACACCCCAGGATGCAAAACCTTGCTATGACAGATCTTGAAATGTACGAATTCCAGTGTTACACTGTTGAGATGTGAAAGACTAATTGCAGTGTTATGTAAGCACTAAAAATCAGACTGCAGTAGGGAGTTTATGGACTTGGGTTAGCTCGGGCAACATGAGTTCATAATTAAATTCTCCAAGACAATGCCGACGCCCAGCAGCTTACAATTCAGATTATCTAGACAATATGACATAGTCCAGTTTTTACACACAACCCGCAAACATATTTATACATGCACAAAGTGTTAGGATTTTGCCTTTGTGTCATTGTTTTTGGATTAAAGTTTGTATTAGTCACATTACCGTCTGTACTGTACAGCTGTGGATGTCTGGGGTGACGCATGTCAAGAACCAGCTGCTCTGCTGTCTGCTCCATTCTGCAGCTCGCTACTGTGAAAGCACACATCGCATATTGATGTTTTTACTGCTTCCTCAGCTGACTTCACAGTCCATTGACAAGGTTTTTGCAGCTTATCGCTTCTTTTTGGTTTAGCCATTCTGCTGCTCCAACATATCTTGTGATATCATAGTAACTGCATTGATTATTTCTTAAACCGTCCAATCCGCCCCAAGCTGCATGCTGAGTTGGTTTAATGGTTTTGTTTGATTTCAACAGCTTGTGCTTGCTTGTCACCTGTAGTTGTGTGCAGGTACAAACATCATAGACTCAGCTTCTAGTTTGAGTTGAGAATATTTGCATTTCTTTGTCTAAAGCGCAACACTCAGCTTTAGTTTGTTTCCAGTTTGTGTTCAGAGTGTCTAAGATGTCAGTTGAATGCATCTGAGATCCTATGTGATTGTCTTTTAGAGACAGAAGGGTTTATATTGCATCATGCTCGGAACATATCCCGACCTCTTTGTCTTTCCCAAATTTGTTTGGATTTTTTTCCCTATTGGACACGACACCCCATAATGACGATGGGAAAATTCATGCAAGCTTCTTAAATTGTTCATTCAATTCAATTCATTTAATCTCTTGAATAGTGGTTACTGTATGTTGCTGTTTTTAACGAATACTTTTAACTTTCCATTGATATTAACTAGTGTTAATGCTAAATGTCTTGAAACTTTCCTCAGGGCAAATAAGCATTGTAATACTAAGGTTTCCTTTTTTTCAAATTTCTTTAAAACCTGCAAGCATTTGCTTTAATTCAATATCAGAATGACTCATCTGCAGCCATTTTGCATCTCTGTTGCTTGGTGGTTTTGAATGCAACTTGGAAATACACAAAGAAACAGCACAGAAATGAAGTAACCTTCTGCTGAGTCACTATACAATGACTGAGTGGATACAGGACCTCGCTCAGATTAAAAGCTGCTACCTGACAGAGATCCAAATTGGATTTAAATGTAGTGTCACCAATCATGGAAACATTGTGTTTGAGTTTTTACCTCTGTGGGTATTTAGGTCAGTCAGTGTGTTATGAGACGTTTCACTCCACAGTGCTTCATCATTAAAATGATTATATCCTTTTGTACTTGGCAAAATGTATTTCTGTAAAACATCTATTTGTTGTTACTATGCACACAAACACAGTATATACCAGTCCCGTACTACTCCCAGTTGTTTTGCTTTGGCAGCCTAACTTTGCCATGGGTTTGGCCTCCCTGCAGATTCCACATGGGGCCATGGTCAAGAGGATGCACATCTACACTGGCAACAACCTGCAAGAAACGAGGTAACATACACACAGATGCAGATACACAAACTAGACATCACTTGGAGAGGATATACCTCTACCAAAGGGTGCACAATGCTCAAAGTTTATTACTCTAATGATAGACACTCTTTGGAGGAGTTAAGAATAGATTAGATTGTTAGCCACACGACCAAGGCCAGTGGAATTTGTTTTCGATACAGTAGCCTACATAAATCCAAATACATAAATGGACAACATCAGACAATCATGGTAATAACGCATGTCAGTGGTGTGTGCGAGGGAGGAATTCAGCGTCCTGATGGCTAATCGAAAAAGGTGTTTGTGAAACGTTTAGTTCTAGTCTAGTTTAACTTCCATCTGAATCTGCATCAAACTACTCACAGTGAAAATACAGCAAACATTTCCAAAACTAACCAAAAAACAGCTGAGATCTGTTTGCCAAAAACTGAACTTTTTTGGCAGCATTGGAGCAAACTAGGCCAACAAAACAGGTATTTTGTGAAATGAAGCAGATGATCATTGATTAATGACTATTAGTGTGATAGGCCTGGAACAATGTGAAAGTCTAAGCTTTTATGATTATTGTGAATATTGGTCAGTAAGCAGAATTTGAATCATAGTTCTCCCATGTGGCCAAAGGAAACCACGCCACGTGAGATTCTTGTTTCACATATTAACATGACGTGGAGTTTCCACAGTTTAACATGTGCCAAACTGAAAAAATGTGTGGAGAACAACAACAAAAGAAAAACATAAGAATACACACACTCTTTTCTCTCCGTCCTCAGAGCTCCGGCGATGCCGTTGGCTTGTTTCCTTGGTAACATCTTTGCAGAGTGTGTGGATGTCCTGAGAGATCAGGCAGGGCCTCTGGGTCTCAAACTCCGCCTTCTCACTGCAGGTAACATATATCTCTGTGTACTACTTCAGGACTTTGAACTAAGATTCATGATTATAATCAACATCCAAAGTGTTTACCTCACATATCATCATATCTACATGTTTGATTCACAGGATGTTTTCTTTTTCTCTTGCAACCAGACTTTACTTGATAATCTGTAACGCTGCTACAAAGTTGGACTAAATAAAAAATCCATCCCAAATGTTTTTAAATTGGCAACGGACATGTTTTTGAACATTTTTTTGTTCACACTAAATATGGCTGTATCCACTGCAGCTGAAGCTTAAGCTATTTAACTTTTTTTAAAATGATGTAACCCTAACATGGACAAACAGATTTAGCTGCAGGTACCTGGCTGGATACATCTAGCTGTGTGGTAAACATAAAACATGCTTTTGTCCAACAGTCCACACCAAGGGAGACGATCTTTGTCACTGAAATGCTTTTATCCAATTATCTGGCGATGGAATTGATTTCCTTTCCTGTTCTATTGTAATGTGTGAGTGCAGGCTGTGGTCCAGGTGTGATGGCTGATGCTAAAGTGAGGTCGCTAGAACGGAGGATCTACTTTGGAGATTCATGTCAGGATGTTCTGGGTGCTCTGGGCTCGCCACATAAAGTCTTCTACAAGTCTGAGGACAAGGTAGGAAAACTCCGTTACTTTCAGTGTTTATGTGTTGTTGTTGTTGAACTATTGATAACACCGACAGTTTAACAAATGACTTAATCCTTGTGCATCCCTTTCAAAAACGCTGCTCTTATGTCTGTGTCCAAAAAAACGCCATACAACAGGCTCTTTTCGCAGCAGCCATTTTGACATGTCATAGCAGGGTAAACACAGATGTAATTGATAAAATAAATTATGGTCCCATTCTATTTAGTGTGTCACAGCCATTCCAGTCACCCAGCATGCACAATACCAGAGGCCTGTACTACGAAGCGGGATTTGGGGTCAGCGAGGTCACTTAAGGTTTCATTCTGGGTTTTCAGTTCTATGACGGTGGTTCACTTCTTACCGGAGTACATCGCCATGGTAACTTATGCTGAACAACTCCGGAGCAGGTTATGTTCCAGATAAGAGATCAAGTCGTGTAAAAGCACCACCTACTGACCAATCAAAGCTCTATGCGCAGATCTTAAGATAATATAACACAGAGACGAAGAAGTTACAGTCATAATCCAGGCTAAAAGCAACTCAGTTTAAACTGCAAAGGGCAGAAGGGACAACTGGCTGTGTGCTGTGGGTGCTGAAAGAACTGAAAGAAGGCTGAAATAATCATAATCATGCTTTTTATAATATCACTGCCCCATCTAGACGACTATATCTGACTTTTGAGTAGTCCGTTAAATTATGTCTGTTAATTTGCGTATTCACACTTTGACAATTTTTCTTTTTCTTTTGCCAGCTGTCCTTCCTGCATTTGGCACCTTCAACTGTGTTGCGTTTAGTCTGGATTATGTGTTTAACTTCTTCATATTTGTCTAATATCATAGTTCACTCTTAGTTTGTAAAATCTGCCGATGTGCTGACAGTAGACTTGTCCATGTTTGTGATTGTCATATGCTGCAATCACCGCCTCTTTCATGTGAACGCGCTAATAGCCAGATTGAGAGACCCTGGGTTGACTTACCAAGTTGATAACCACCTTCGTAGCACCGCTTAGCAGGATCGCGTTTGTTAGGGTTAGTTAAGCCAGATAACGAGAAGATACCCTGGGTATGTTGAACTCGCTTCGTAGTACAGGCCTCTGGGCCATAATTCATGTTATTAATTACACCTGTGTTTACCCTGCAATGACATGTCAAAATGACTGTTGTGAAAAGGGCCTATTATATATTACTATTATTTTCCACTTTCATTGAAACTTCAGTCCTGATCATCACTACCAAATATTCATTCAGACTTCAGGATTTTGACCCTTTAAATGGCAGTTTGTTTACATATGTTTTTTTCCTTTTTTTTTCTTCTTAAATTTAAAAAAATTAATTATTTTCTCTTTACTAAATGCTAGGAATTGTTTTTTTTTCACAGTCTGGGATATGTCAATGATTAGCAACAACAATGATTTTGATGCATTGCATCAAACACTGCAGTGCTCCATAATACAGCAACAATAACCAGAGTGGAAACCAGGAAAATAGTGTATTTGCCCCGTAAGGTGAACGTGAGAAAAAATGGCGCAATCTGGTGGAAAATAATAAAAACTACATTTTGAAGCCGGGGCTCTAGATTAACAGCCATGATATAATAGAATGCATGGTTTTATGCTGTAATGGCTGTGGGATCAATAATTGTGATTTTAATGGGTTTCAATGGGGACATTTTTGTCCTTAAGGGTCTGAGTGTATTTTGGCTTCACAGTTCATTGTAGACTTATTGTGGGAGCTGAGGACTTCCAAAATTTTAAAATCTCACATCCTTGCCAAAATGTATGCCATATGCCTTAACCAAAATGATCTAAAAATGTAAAAGCTAAAAATGTCCCTAGTGATGCATAAGGGTTAAAGCTTCACTGAGAAATACTCTTCATATTGACAGTGGATTAAGTGACTATAGGTAATCTGAAAGCGGTTGACCGTGACAAACCGAAAGAGCACTATCAACCAACTCTGCAAAGCGTTTTAGTGTCTTTCAGCTCATTGTTCTGGTTTTATGATCCCACATGTACTTTTTGGATCAATCCCACCACTTTCCTCAAACACTTTACCAGTAGCAGCAGGCGAAAAGCTCTGATAAACCCACTGTACACTACTTGCACAGCACCAAACAGCAGACAGTTATTAACTGGCTGGTTAAGAAAGTTCAACCTTTTAAGAGATAAAAAAAAGAGTGTCAGTTGTTTTTTCAGTTTCAGTTTTCAGTTATTGCCTGAAAAACGACTTCAAATAAATGCAAATGTTTCTCTGTATCTGCTGAACATGAAAATGGTCAGCTGTAGCATTAACAGTGAAGACATATATTGGCATTTATCCTCTGTATCACTCTCGTTCTTGTTTATTTTAGATGAAGATCCACTCTCCATCACCTCACAAGCAGGTTCCTTCGAAATGTAACGACTACTTCTTCAACTACTTCACCCTCGGAGTGGTACGTAAACTTGGCCTAGGCTAGTTTGTGTGCATAAGTTTGTATACTTTAGTGATTGGGTTTTTTATGTAGTTGTATTCATGCAGTTATTTTTGAGAGACTTCATTCACTTTAAGTTAAGTTGAATCAAAGTTTGTTTTGAAGCCACAGACCACAAATGTTTGATGTACTTTAGAATTACAGTTACAATGTCGGGCACTCGGCTTGTTCATGGTAATGTACTTTTTGGGGAGGAATGATGACAAGGTTGCAGTGAAGCATAGTGTGTTACTGCTGATGATGGTGACTGGCCCACGATCCGGTGACAAGTACATGCCAGTAACATGACATTAAAGGGATAGTTCGGGTGTTTTGAAGTGGGGTTGTATGAGGTACATATCCACAGTCAGAGTATTACTTACAGTAGATGACGGTCGGCACGCCCTACTGTCCATTTGACTCCTGTCAGTCAAACAGACAGGAGTACTCAGCATGGGAGCAAAGCAATGTACTGCTGTGGACGGGGCTGGCAGCAAAACTTATTTTAGCCACCTAAAAGAAAGGCTCACCCAAAAAAAATTAATATCAGTTTGAGTGTAAGCCATATTTAGAATATTATATATATATATTTTCACCGCTTTACCTTGCCATCTGAAGCCGTTATAGCTATCTATGCTCTCCTCAAAGCTACCAAAAAAATAATTTTACCCCGCAGCCCACGGGAGTTGCTGGTCTACCGCTGCCTCGATCGGTTAGTTTGTGTTATTGTGTGACTTTGGTGAATCCGAACTAACCCTTTAAAACACCAAAGTCACACAATAACACAAACAAACTGATCAAGGCAGCGGTAGACCAGCAACTCCTGTGTTCTGCGAGGTAAAATTAATGTTTTTGTCAATGGAGGCTGGTGGCTTTGAAGAGAGCGTAGATAACGGCTTCAGTTCCCCATCGGAAAGGGCTGGCGGCAAAGTAAAGCGATGAAAATATTCTTAATATGGTGTACACTTAAACACTTAAACAGGTTTTTTAGGTGGGCCTTTCTTTTAGGTGGCTAAAATATGTTTTGCTGACGGCCCCGTCCACAGCAGTGCATTGCTTTGTACCGTACTGGTACTCCTTTCTGTTTCTCCAAACTGGGGGCGTGCCGACCGCCATCTACTGTAGGTAATATGCTGTATTCCATTTGAATTAGGAAGTCATAATTTCCGAGTTCCTAGTTGGAAATTTCAACTGGAACGCCCCCTGAAGTCGGATTTCTTACTTGGAAAGTTCGACAAACCTCACCAACCCCAACCTCAAAATCCAAGATGGCTGCTCTGTGCATCAACAGTAAAATAGCTATAGTAATATACTGTTTATTAACACTTCTGTCTCATTTGTGTCTCATTAATTCAGTCGTACACGCAGTACAGTCCAACTTCTATCTGTGGACATGTTGCTATGGTGTTTGTCCGCGCAAAATACCGGCGTAATGCGTTGGTAGCAACTGATATTGCTGACAATGGCTAACCTGGCTGGAGCAAACCCCATTAAGTTCTCCGACTTGTTTTACTGGAACACGTCAACTCGGGTGTGATGTCATTCCCAGCGCAATACATTGACCGACTATGGATAAGTACCTCATACAACTCCATTTAAAAAAATCCGAACTATCCCTTTAATGTCACATTTTTTGTTGATGGATAATACACTACTACAGTAATGGGAAATGTATATCAGCCAAAATGTGTACAGAAAATGTGAAATTCACATCTGTTAATCCTTGCAGTGCATGTTTATACTGATCTGGTGAGTTGTTGGAAGTGAATGTAACAGCAGTAAGTGTACTTCAGCCAAAGTAGGGTTCATGGAAGTGTTTATTGCAGGACTGTTGGACTGCATTACAGCGTCCAGGAGTTTCTATTTGTCTGGTTGGTGTTAAAACTGTTTTCAGTCATATTGCACTGAAATATCCTGGCAGTTGGTATTCAGATCCTCTGAACAGAAAGCTTGAGCATCTGCTCAGTGGCCAGCTGGCAATACTGGCTGGTAATAATAAATGGGTGGCGCAAAAGCAATCTTAAAGATTGTGTTTTCTTATTTTTCAGGATATCCTGTTTGATTCTACAACTCACCTGGTTAAGAAGTTTGTCCTCCATACCAACTTCCCCGGACATTACAACTTCAATATGTAAATATCTTGCTGTATAATTGCTTAATTGCTCCTGCTGTATTTACCAAGTTAAATGCAGATAGAAACAAACATTTTACCATATCATAAGCAGACATAATCCATTCATTTGCCAAATACATACAATGTGAAATGTGCCATGTGGTGAGTGGGGAAAGATACTTTGAAATTTTGAGCCGACAACATGGGCTGTGTGCAAACTGAGGGTTTAAATTGAACAACCAACTTATTAAAGACCTGTTTTACAAAGATGGAATGGAAATAGATGAATTAAAACTCCTCAATTAGCAAGCTATATTACCAAGCTATCCCACATGGTAACAGCCAGCAGAAGGTGTTAAGAAGTTATAAACTGTGTGCTTTAGGCTACTATCTACTGGTTAACTGAAATAAAATTATATTCACTCCAGTAATATAATCAAAACCTATATGAAAGCATGTAGTCCTTTGGTTCAGACAGTGCAGTAATGTTGCCAGTAGTGTGGGCTGCACATGTGATGGAAGAATGTACTGTACACGCAGAGGGTTGTATTTTTACTGAATTCCTATTTAACGGGATGCTGGCATATTATCTGCACGTGATGGAAATTTACAGATCCTTTGCAACCCTAATACTGCATCATCTATATGTAATTATCTATATGCAAAGCTGGTATTATGTTATTAAGTTAGCC
Source organism: Sebastolobus alascanus (assembly GCA_916701645.2). Taxonomy (NCBI): domain Eukaryota; kingdom Metazoa; phylum Chordata; class Actinopteri; order Perciformes; family Sebastidae; genus Sebastolobus; species Sebastolobus alascanus. The sequence goes on from CAKAOJ020000006.1 coordinate 6,160,618, forward strand.
CTTATTTCTCTATTTGTACCTCTGACACTGTAGCATTTCTGCCCTTAGTTTGATTTTCCATGCTTTTGATTATGTCTTTTTCTCTCATCACAGATATCATCGGTGTGACTTTAAGATTCCACTAGTCATTAAGAAAGGTGAGACACTTATCGGTCATCAATCTCTCAAACAATGAACCTACGATGTTGATTTTTAATCGACCTCTCATCTAATGCCGGTTTCTCTGTTTTTGTGTCCCTGCACTCTAGAAGGAGCTGATTCTCAGACGGAGGACTGCATCTTAACCACCTACAGCAAGGTTAGTTCTGGACCAAATTTATAGAGCTGTTACATTTATGGTAGATGTCAGTGCTTTGTTGTAAATTCACAAGTGGCGCAACGGTGGGGCTGTAATGATCTGACATGCTCTCTTGGCCTGGTGTCTTTTTCAGTGAGTTCAACTTTCTAATTTAGACTCTGTATTATCAGTTATTTTTCTCTGGCATCTCTAAAACCTGCTCTCTCCGTATTACGAGTGAACTCTTTGTTTCGTATCCATAAAAGTTGGATATTATGACATCTGTTTTATGCTGCTGATGTCACTTCAGAGGAAGTCATGTAATTAAAGTCTTGTGATATCACTTTTATTTTCTGGAAGAAAATTCCTATGGAAATGAACGCTGGGCTTAGTGAAAACAGGAAACGGCATTTGATCTTTACTTCAGCAATAATGTGAATAATCTCTGTCTCCTTTACTACACAGTGGTCTAACTGAATATATTATGCCATTGGAAACAGCAGTGCTATCACCTGGACGCTAATACATCCACAGAATTGTTGTTGTTCCCCTATTAAACCTTTTTATACAGGTCTCGTGACCTATGTGATACAAGGCAGTGGATAAACAAGTCTTTGTCTCTTGAATCGTCTGCTAACATTTTGTTCCTCTGTCAGTGGGATCAGATTCAGGAACTGCTCGGTCACCCGATGGAAAAACCTGTAGTGCTCCACAGGTACATACACAAGCTCTTGAATCTACACAGACAGAATGGATCACATTGTTCTTTTAAATGTGTCCCACATACATTTTAAGATAATTTCTTAGCATATTTTAATGATGCTGTTGGTTTACAATTATAACATTCAAGCTGCAAAATTTTTATAACTAACATTTTTTGGACATTATCCAAATGAGTGTCTTCTCGGAGATCATCAGATGTTTGTGTTTGTCAGGTCCTCATCAGCCAATAACACCAACCCCTTCGGCTCTACCTTCTGCTTTGGACTACAGAGGATGATCTTTGAGGTCAGAACACACATCTTTGTAGCTTTAGCTACCATTTGAGTGTGTACAGTATGTGTGAAACTAAAGTTAAAGTGGCAATCCTTAAGATTTCAGTCCTGGTTGATTTGGCGACACCCTATTTACTGGTGGCAACAGCAAATGCGGTTGCGGATGTATTGAAAAGACTTGAAACTAGCGATTGAGACCATAAACTCATGTTTACAATGTTTACTGAGGTAATAAATCAAGTGAGAAGTAGGGGTCAAGCAGGGGTCATTTTCTCATAGATTTCTGTACAATCAGACTTCTTATTGCAACCAGAGGAGTCGCCCCCTGCTGGCTATCAGAAAGAATGCAAATTTAAGGCACTTCTGCTTTGGCTTCACTTTTCAGACCCCGGAGTTGCCCACTGGGTTTAATACTACAGGTCCCACAATACTGGGGGCAGCAAAACAAACTATTCATCTATTTCATCTTTTTTTCATAATTCTGTGAGCAACTGTAATCTAATTTTATGCTGCACACAGCTTGAGACTGCGAACAGCGAAAGTGGCAAAAGTTGGATGCATGCAGCCTGTCGCCCGCAGCTCTTCATCTAACAGCTCACCATGGCTGCTCCTGACTGCTCCATTACTCTGATCCGTTGTAAAAAAATGACAAAAATGGCCGCTGTCTTGTTTTGTAGACGCATTTTTGATGAACAATAGCGGTCAGTGTCAAGTTCACTGACAAACAAGTTGCATTTCCTGTGACTAATCAACTCGTGTTTTGCCAGTTAAATGCTTTCAATGTGAAGCGGCAGCAGTAGGAAATGTTCGGTTTGAATTAGCAGTAACTTAATACAGCATTTTTTTTACGGGAATGTTGCCACAGACACCCAGATCATAATACTGCAAATATATAAATATTGCAATACTTTCATCAGTGGGCCAAAGGTTCAATCACCATTGTGTTACCTCATTCGGCGATAGATAGTGACTAACTGACAGACATTTATTTAAAGGAACAGTGTGTAGGATCTGGCGGTATCTAGCGGTGAGGTTAAGATTGCAACCAACTGAAGCCTCTCCCGTGTGCCAAGCGTGTAGGAGAACTACGGTAACGTGAAAACGCGAATGGCCCTCTCTAGAGCCAGTTATTGTAAGAGTAGTGAAGGTCATTTGGAGCAGAGCCAATGCGTAGAGTGCATGTGTACAAGGGAAGTGAGTGGTGAAGCAAGAGAGAGAGAGAGAGCGGCGACGGAAGCGAGTAAGGTTATCGACTGCGGCCCAAGCCTTTCTGGGCTACTGTAGAGACATGGCGGTGCAATATGACGGACTCCGTGAACAGGACCCGCTCCCTATGTAGATATAAACAGCTCATTATTTAGTTCCCCTTAATTGTTACACACTGCTCCTTTAAATGACAATCTTCAAGATCGCAACTTTAACATATACATACAGTACATTGGTTGTCTCAACGGTTAATTAAAGAGATCTCTATACCCACTGTCTAAAGTTACAGTGATCCTGGTATTTACTTTATTTTTTCATTTCCAGCTTGTCAAAAATGTACCTTACATTAAATAGAAATTTTGCAATGGTATTACAACAGTAGTCAAACTCACAGGTCACAACTGGACCAGAATTTGACCTAAGAGTTTTGCCCACAACCTTAATTTACATGTACAGTTTTACCTGAGGCGATTTTCATTAACATTGTGCAGAAGGTAAAAGAGACTGCATATTTTACTCCATAAATATTACTGACATGCCAGATTCAGACAGGAGTACACTGTGATCCAAACCTAAGTCTGTCTAAGGTTTTGGCTGCTTTGCCTCAGTTTGCTGGAAACAGTCTTTTTGAAACAAAGCCACGAGAATGGACTTTGTGTTTGAACACAGTATTTCTGAATATTTCAACTCCATACCGTTGTATGTGATCAAGTCCATTCTAACTAGGGCTGTCAATCGATTAAAATATTTAATCAGGATTAATCACATGATTGTCCGTAGTTAATTGTGATAAATCGCACATTTTAAATCTGTTCAAAATGTACCTTAAAGGGAGATTTGTCTTATCATAAATGGGAGTGGGCAAATATGCTTGCTTTGTATGTATATATTTATTATTGGAAATCAATTAACAACACAAAACAATGACAAATATTGTCCAGAAACCCTCACAGGTACTGCATTTAGCATTTGCCGACTTGACTATGACTTGCCCAAAACTGCATGTGATTATCATAAAGTGGGCATGTCTGTTAAGGGGAGACTCGTGGGTACCCATAGAACCCATTTTCATTCACATATCTTGAGGTCAGAGGTCAAGGGACCCCTTTGAAAATGGCCAATGCAGTTTTTCCTCGCCAAAATTTAGCTTAAGTTTGGAGCGTTATTTAGCCTCCTTCATACACATGACATTGTTGGTACCAATGAATTCCTTCGGTTTTCTAGTTTCATATGATGCTAGTTTCTTCACTCTAGCTTTACTGAGCCCGGTACAACCTCTGAAAGATCAAATAGCAGCCGGGCCCGACGGTGGCCCGTCGGATTTTTAAGAGGTTAATTGAAAATTGCAAATTGAGTTAATGCGTTAAAGAAATTAGTGGCGTTAAAACAAATTTGCGTAAACACGTTATTATCGCGTTAACTTTGACAGCCCTAGTTCTAACACATACTTTCTGTATATCTCTTCCTCAGGTGATGCAGAATAACCACATAGCATCAGTGACTCTGTATGGTGCTCCACGGACTGCTAGTCAAGCCCGACCTGAGTCCAGTAGTGGTTCCCACTGAACACCACTGAACAACTAACCAGAGCCACATCCCATTCTTGCCTGTCCTGAATCTAGTTCCTCTGCTGACTGAACCTCTAACCCAGAGCCAGATTCTTAACCAAGCAGACCTAACCCAGAACAACAAAGTAATTCATACCCAGCTCAGATGCTCCTCATTGAAGAGAAACACAACCAGAACCCAGAATAACCAAGTCATACCTGGCATTTATCAACTTTTCCTGGTGGGTCCTAAGACTTAACTCTTCCAATCAGACACACCCAGTCGGCGCAGTGAACACAACCCACACTATCCCAGTACCTAGGATCTGGTGACATGGTCGCAGTGCTGGACCACTGATACTTTGAAAGGAAACTAATGAAATGGTTGTGTGGGAATATCACGGTATTGCTGCAAACTGACATAGTGAAGAAATCTGTGCTCAAGTAGAGCTCAACTGTTTCCTGTTCCCATCCAGTGACTGGATTTGCCCAGGACCACAGAAGAAGAGTTTGTCCAGACTGTAGTTTGGATGGCATGGTTCCACCAGTCAGACGTGATGGCAGCCTGTATATGACAATAACTTCCATAACATTGTGGTGAGATGATCAGCATTTAATTATCATCTGCAACAAATCTCTGTGAAAACTGCTGTGGCCAAAGTCTTGAAACAAACTCTTGCTTGACCCACTGAATAAACATCAACCAACCACACTGCCAGCCCAACCAGTACCGCCTGTCTTCCTGCCGCAACTTCAGAACCAGGCCCGACTGGCTCAATCAAAACCCGGAGACATTTAAAGAACCAAACCCACCCAGCCCAACCAAGAGCCATCAGAGCCAAACGCATCGGAAGCTGCTGAGTACTGTAACCAGAAAAACATGAGAATCCAGATTTTGTCGAATAAGAGAAGAACCAAGCACACTCAGGGTTTGGAGAGACCAGAACACACCCACAACGGCCGTGTGACCAGATGTGAAGCCTCTCAAAGCAAAACGATCCAAACATGGTCGACATTATCGCCTCCCTCTTCAACCTTCCTACTCTCGAGTCCTCCAACTTTCAGTGGTGCCCACAAACACACAGACACAGACACACACTCAAGAACACAGCAGTAAACACTCTATTAACCCACCACAGCTGTCGTTATTTGCAACTCTGGACGTTGGCATGTCTGTCTCCTCACTTACACACACACACACACGCATCAACACACACACACACACACACACACAAATGAGCATCTGCATGTGTTAGGCTGCTGTTTTTCAAATTGACCTTTCAACAGACTTTAATTCAAACACACGCACAGCATTTCAGTCCCTTCACTGCTACACTTGCGTGTCTTTCTAATACAGGAAAGCTGGTTTATCTTTTTAAAGCGCAACACAAACACGGAGACATGCAGGCATGACACGAGGATGTGCATGAACTTGGCAGATGCTTTTGAATGACAGGAAACTTATTATAAGCACAAACTGGCAACCTGTTTTGTTTATTTCATCCTGCATGTTGTGAGGGGCATAGATTTTCTCTCTCTCTCTCTCTCTGACCTGCTTCACTCATTCACACCAACGACCATTTTCAATGTGTTCTCTTTTTTACATTTGCACTATTACACCGTTTTACTTGATTGGTTGATTGTGCCCTATCCCCAGAGATGGATTGTGGAGACATTTGGAGAGATAGTGGTGTATGTGTGTGTGTGTGTGTGTGTGTGTGTGTGTGTGTGTGTGTGTGTGTGTGTGTGTGTGTGTGTGTGTGTTTTTATCCATGAATCCAGTCAGAAGAGAGGTCCACCCATGGTGCATGGTGTATGCAGTCGTATCCTCTGTATTACACTCTTCTCCTTCTTTCTTCATCTCGATATGTGATCGATGCGTCGCAATTCATCCCTCAGCAATGTCTTTTATTTCTTCGTTGAATTGCCAAATGCTACAGCCAAAAATGTTTCAAGATGCTTTTATCTGATCTGCTGACATTATCACTATAGTCTCTTTTGTCTACACCTGTCCTATGGAGAGAGACATGTGTGGGCCGTCTCCCTTCTCTTGCGTGTTTTGTGTCAAACCTGCGCATCAAAGTCATTGCCCCGGCGACGCCTCTAAATTCAGCTCCTGGTTTCTGTAACTGCTGACAGTAATTACACAAGACGTGAATAGCTAACGTGTGTATTTTGAAACCAATCAGCCTGTGTTTCATCAGGGTTTGGTTACAGCCAGAGACACATTAACAATAGTAGCAGTCTCTTGTACAGTTGTTATTGTTGTCAGAGAGCTGTAATTTAAAGAGTTCCCATCATTTCTCTGTTAATTCAGTACATTTTAACCCATTTAGGAAATGGGCAAGTCATTCCTTCATCATAACATTTGTTTCCCTCCCAATGTCTGAATTTAAGATCTTTCATCATAAGCATTTGAATAAAATGTGTATTAATTTTAATACACACATTCTCTTTTATTGTCCCTTGATACAAATGCCATTTGTTTGTTTTTTATTTTTCACTATTGCTGAATTTATGATTGCTCGTATCAACATGTGTAAAGGCATCAGGGTTGAAGTCGGGGCCCGTATACATGACGAAATGTTGAAAGTGCCGACCGGAGAATTGAGAGCATAAAAGTTGGCTGCTTGTAGGTGGTTTGCAGAAATACAGTATTTTTTCAGAGCGGGTAAGATATTTTTTTTTTTTCTGCCAAGTTTGTCATGAGATGTATCGAGCAACTTGAAGTGAGTTTTGACATTCGAACTGGCTTCACTGTGGTATTTTATTTTGTGTTCATTATCTTCTACATGTTCTGTTACAACGCCGATTGACTAAATTAATTGGTTGATTGTTTGATTTTATCCCTCATTGAAACCAAATTGCATCACAGTGCGAGCTAGCTTGTGACGAACGGCATCCACAAGGAATAGCCAACCAACTGTACTTTGCCTACATTTCTCATTCATTGTAATGGGAACTAGTAATTAAGGATAAACTTTTACAATTCACCAATAGTAGCCTTTATTTACAGTACCTTCCCTCTTAACAGATTTCCAGTGGTTTCTTACCGTACAAATGACCATGAGAAGAAATTAATTTCTGTGCTGTATAAATCCAGTTAGTCAGGCTGTTCTGAGAATTAACTTTCATGTATTTGGGCCCTGATTCTGGGAGTTGATGTTGATGTACAAATGCTGTAAATAGTTGTGTGCTCTTATTCTGGCATCCTCTTATTTACATGATCTTAATGGCTTTCCTGGCACTGACACAACTGACTCAGGCTGAGTATCTTAATATTTCCTCCTTGAGATTAGGCTTAAAACTCAGGAGAGAGGCATCCGCTCACAACTGACTCATTAACAAGCACTGGAAGTTTCAATTTTATTTAATTTTTTTTTATTCCAGACCACTCAGTATTGAAACCTTTTTTTGTGCAATGTTAAGGCTGCAAGAACACCGAGGTGTTGGGTGCAAGTAGACAGCCCTGCTTCAGCTCTGCTTGAACTGCTACTGAGGGGTGTTCACGTTAGATCCACAGAAACATGATTAAAAAAAAAGCTCTATTTACACAGGCAGGGAAAACGATAATCCTTCACATCTGGACTGGACGACAGCTCTGGCTGAGATGTTTTTTTTATTTTTTGCAGAGTGGACAGAATCTTGATTTGGAGTCTAGCATTGGCATGTTGCTAGATTTTATGTCTACTTGTTTACACTAGAAAAAAACATCTTATTGGCTGCAGCTTTCTCGTTGCCAGACTCTCCTAAATGAGGTGATGTGGTTTCTGGTGAATGTTTCACAGTCTGGTTTCAGATGTTACAGAGCGATGGCTGTCCAGCAATATTTGATGAACCTGGAAACATAAAGTTCACTACTCCTGTTCTGGTTTATCCACATAAATGTGGAACAAGGAAACCGATGTAATATAATTGCCATGACAGCTTTATTCCAACATTTTACTACAACTTGCTTTTGTGCGAGTAAATATGAGAAAATCAAGAAACCCAAAACATTGTGCCTCATCTCCCACCGAGCCTGTCTTTGACTTCCGTCTCTATCTCCTCTGTACAAAGGAACCTCGTTGTACATACAGTTTGAGAATGTATTTGAACTGCATCATTGTACAGTACGTGTGTGTGCGTGTCACTGAGCATTAGCAACAAGCTAACATGGTACTATGGCCGTCTGTCCTTTTAGTTTTCCTGTTAACTGCAGAGTATAGCAGGTTCGGTTGAGTTTCCCAAAACAAGGATGGCTTTTTCAGGTGTGGTTTTCTTTTTAACCAACCGTAATGTTTTTGTACTTTGTTCTGTTTTATGTGGTGTGTTTATAACACAAAACACCCAGAACAATGTGCAAATGTTCATAACCCTTAAAAGCTCATGATAGTTAGTTATTGTTGAATACATGATTTTTGCAATTCATTTCTGCCATTGCAAGATGGATTTTTCCCTAAAACCTGAAGGGAAACCACTTCTCGTCTTCCTCGAAACTAAGATCTCAGTGTTTATTTGAGCTTTGCACCATTGGAAGAAGTTGGGTCAAAGATGATATGAAAAAACAAACAGTAGAGGCAGCAGTGAATGAATCAAGATTCTTCTGAGGGAAAACATACATACATGCTTAATGGTTTTGGGGAAACTGAGTCCAACACAATGTACACTATACAATACACTTAATACAAGAAAAACAATTCTACTCATTTACCCAGTTTTGGTAAGCCCAGCGCCATAGACGGTCCATGCTGTGAGGTGCATTGTTGCTGAGAGACTGAGAGAGGAGCTATAGGTTTCTGGGTAGTTAATCTCACCAAAACTCAGGTGGACGTATCACATCCTTGTTTTTCTAAAATATTTCAGATAGATAAACAAGTGAAACATCTGGAGGTCTGTGTGGCTTTTAAATTTCACCTTTTCCTTTTTTTTTTTATTATTTCATTGAATGCAGGAATGAATGATAGTCATAACCAGATTGTTGTAATTTGTAATGGACAGATTCAGTTCAGTGTAATGATGATCTCATATTAACGCTTTCTATTGTCTGTTCTTGGTATCATGTGTTCTGTTGCCCATCTCGCTTATTCTCCTCAGAATATTTTTGGTGGATTTTAAGCCCATTTCTGGAAATGGGGCAGTTATACTTAATTAAAACTTGTGAAATTCATTGGAATGTTGCGTTTTATATTTTGAATACCATTTGTGTATGAAGAAATAAGTCAATTTATTCAGCATGTCCACTGAAAAAAGGCAATAACAATACCATGTAGTGCAAAGAGAAGGATTAGGTTGACTGAAAGCTTTGCTCCAGCAAATTACTTTTGACTGTGTTTGATGACGGTTGTTGAGATGAGCTACTGCTGTGCAATCTCTTAACAACTCCAATGCGACATTTGGACTTTTATGAAATCAAATGCTCACTATTCATTAACGTCAAACTTCATTTTCTGTGTGTGCAACCAGGATATGAAAAAAACAATAAAAATGTGGATGTGAAAAAGATTGGGACGTTTTTATTTCTTAGTTTACACAACCACAAAACTCAGACTTATATTGCAAAAATATTTACACCTGCTGACCTTTGGCTCCTTGTAGCATTCACCATTAGGACACAGGTGTTATACCTACTTAGGAGTAAAAGGAGGAGTAAACACATTTTTTCATGTTAATTAGAGCTGTCAATCGATTAAAATATTTAATTGTGATCAATTGCATGATTGTCCATAGTTAATCATGATTAATTGCATTTATCTGTTCAAAATGTACCTTTAAAGGGAGATTTGTCAAGTATTTAATACTCTTATCAACATGGGAGTGGGCAATAATGCTGCTTTATGCAAATGTACTGTATGTATATATTTATTATTGGAAATCAATTAACAACACAAAACAATGAAAAATATTGTCCAGAAACCCCTCACAGGTACTGCATTTAGCATACAAAATATGCTCAAATCATAACATGGCAAACTCAAGCCCAACAGGCAAGAACAGCTGTCAGTGTGTCAGTGTGCTGACTTGACTATAACTTGCCCCAAACTGCATGTGATTATCATAAAGTGGGCATGTCTGTAAAGGGGAAACTCGTGGGTACCCATAGGACCCATTTTCATTCACCAATCTTGAGGTCAGAGGTCAAGGGACCTCTTTGAAAATGGCCATTCTTTCCCTCGCTCTAAATATAGATTACGATGTGATTGCGCTCGACTAACATACGAGTTTAAAAACATAAAAAAGCAATTAACAACTGCTCTTTAAACAAGGCAACGTTGGTCTAAATATGTCAACAAGGCAGGTAACGTTAACTCTAGCTGTTCACACTTACTAATCCTCAAGTATTAGCGAATTTTACTATTTAAAAAAAACATATTGATTTAATTACATACATATGTCAATATGTATATATGTTCAATACAAATATTGTAAATCAATGCATTTATTGACTACTAATTACCATAAGTCGCAGTTCTCTCTCTCTCTGTTTATACTGGGTTTTACGCACTCAAATTGCTCACCAAGTATACTTCCTGGAACTATCCAAGGAGGGTGAAAAGAGGAGATGTCACTCATCATCAGCATGTCATATCTTTGGGGTACAACACATGCGCAGTAAAATCTGATTTGCACTCGCCAAAATTGAGCCAATAGCAACGCACGACTGCAGCTCCAGTTGCACTGCGCATGTGTCATACCCGAGAGCTCAAGACCGTGTCCCAACCTCTTTCAATAGGCCTTGGAACTATCTGAAGCCACCACTGGTTACAAAGAGACTCGTCTCTGAAGGGCAGAGTTCTGCTCACTAAGGCAGAAGGTATATCTCATCTAACCTATGCTCTCCGTCATTATATGCTGATAATTCAATATGCCAATCTATTGATAGGATACTAAGCAACTTCTGATGGAAAAACAAAACCCCACTATATGAGAAAATCTGTACATACAACAATAGTGGGCTAAATTTTAGACTTCAGCTCTCTTAACATTATACGCTACACATTCAAAATAAACTGGATCAAACAATATCTAAAAAATCCTACCTCTATTTGGAACTTCATCTCTCATCATGTCCTCTCACATTTAGGTGGCCTAAAATTCATTCTGCTTTGTAACTATAGTATTCAAAAAATCCCACTTAAACTTTCAAATTTTCATCAACAGGTTCTTTTGGCTTGGGTGCTGATTTACAAGCACAATTTCTCTCCGCAGAGATGTTATATTTGGAACAACTGTAATATTTTATTTCAGAACATGTCTTTATTTTATGATAAATGGTATAACAATGGTATTATACTAGTGAGTCAGTTGTTAAGTTATAGAGAAGGGCTACCATACAATTACTAAGATTGATACAGATACTAAGATTTCTCGCCAGGAACAATATACCAATAACCCCAAAAGAATTTTCTATAGTTTTTGATGCTATCCCTTCTGACATGTTATTTCAGAATGTTGACCACTCTCCGCACTTGTTGGTGTCGCCTCCCGAACCAATTCAATCTCCATTAGGTAAAGTTTGTTTTTCTTTTAATAGAGGTATGAAGTCCACAATAAGGACCTTGTTTCAGGACAACATGGTTTCTATTCCGGCGGCAACATTTTATTAGAGTAATTTTGCAAGTTATATTGACTGGAAGAAAGTTTGGTCCTTACCACAAAAGTTCCCTCTAACAAATAAGGTAAAAGCAGTGTCAATTAAATTGATCCATAGATTCTATCCAGTGAAACATTTCTTACAAAAGTATAAGTGTGACAAAGTTGTAAATTGTTCTTTCTGCGAATTACATCCTGAAACTTGCTCTCACTTATTGTGGTCCTGAAAAATTTACATATGAGCTGTGGAAAGATGTTAACAGTTTTATACTTGACAACATTTTACTATAGAAATATTATATTTGGTTGTTATGATTACAGTGACAAAGACAGTAATGCATTTTTCCTTATTAATCTAATTTTAATTCTCGCCAAATTCCACATTCACAAATGTAAATGTACCCTCCAAAAAAGCCTAATTTCTTTGTATTTATGAAGGAAATGGAACATTGTGTCAGCGATTTCTTCCTCACAAAACAAAAAAGCTATGAAAACAATGAATGTATGCAATATCTTTAAAGTTTTTAAGTGACCGTATTGTTATCCTCTTGCACATTTTTATTTTTTTTTTTTTATTTTATGTTGGATTTGTTTCATTTCTGATGTCCTTTTTATGTTTTTACTATGCTATCTGTATGTGAGTGATTCTAATGTTTCCTTCTCTTACTTTGTATACTGACAGTTTGAAATAAAAACTATTGAAAAAACAACTATCTGAAGTCTAGGTGAATCACGTGACCATCATGCGTTTTTAACTCACGCTGACGCGACACGGCTCACGCACACGCTCGTGCGTGCGTGCGTCAATAAAAGTCATGTCAACGTAATGACGTTGGACCGAGCTACCGGTGGCTGTCAATCATTTCAGTCTCCCCTTTTGAGAGTTTGACAGGAGTTGACATCATTGCAAAACCTGAACGCTGGAAAGCTGGAGAACGGAAAACACCTGTTGGAAAACTAACCTTGTGGATTACCGTGGACTAGTGGATGATTACTATTAAGTTACTGGAGAGGAGAACAACTGGAAAATAGCTTTCAGTCAGCCGAAATCACCGATCTGTGAGGAATACGAGCTGATTTTAGCTGCCTTTGTGCCAGACAACGAAAATGGAAGTAAGAAAACTTCTTAATTTACGTTTTTCTTTATCTAAAGTCATTAATAAATCGCTCTAAAAACCTTTAAAGTTTTTTGCAGTACAAAATAAGTATATTTTATTGAGTTTAAAGGTAAAGAATTAAGTGGGCCTTATTGGAAAAAAACACATTTGGAGAGAACAGCCACTTACACGACGTTTTCTCCCTGTAAAATGATTATTTCATGTTTGAAATATATTGAATTTCCCGCGACATGTCCAGAATGTGTTAACAACCATCTAGTGATTTGAAAAAAAATGTTATTTTTGTTTGAGGGGATTGTTTCTTGCAAATTTGGTGTCGGAATTTTACTTATCAAAATGGCGACTGAGCTAATGTTCGTAAAATGCCCAAAAATATAATATTCTTGAGCACCATGGAGACAGTGGAATTATTACGAGCTGACGTCAGCACGCGTCAGAGCGTCCAGGACGTAACGTTACAAATGTAAACAAACGGGCCGCTTCCTCTAAGTGGAGAGCTGAGTTTGCTTAATTTGATTGTTGAAGCTTTCATTAAAATATATCCTTATAATTTCAAAGTTCATCCCATTTGTGAACTAATTTACTGATTGTCTTCAAAAAGCACAAACCGGGTATTAATCGAAAAAGATTGTGAAGAAGCCTGACTGTTTCCAGGCCTGCAGTCAGAGCCTAGTAGCTTGTATTTGACATGTTGGGTCATTTAATAACATTGAAATGGTCTTTGTTGGTTTGTGTGGTATTTTCTTTTTGAGGGAAACGAGAGGAAAGTGGTTGGTCATGAAATAGAAATATTTAACATAATTAACATATATTTCTATGGTCATGGATAGAGGTCGACCGATTTGGGTTTTTTATGGCCGATGCCGATTTTTTACAGAATCAGGACAGCCGATAGCCGATATATGATGCCGATTTTTTTTTTGCCGATATGTTTGCCTGGTTTTCTTTTTTTCCTCCATCTGATAAAATATAACAGCTTAATAATAACAAATAATACACAAAATGTCTTAACTTAAGTAAACATTTATTGAACAACACTTATGGTCTGTCTCTCCAATTTGCACTTTGTGTCTGCACTGCAGTGCATATTTTATTTTGTGCATGATGGTTAATAGTAGTAATAGTGCAGGGCTCAAAACCTTTTAAGCACCTTTCCAAAACTGTCCTAAAGCATGTTTTTTATTTATGTTTTTTGACAGACACTGTTAGAAGCTATATGGCCATAATCTAAGTGATCAAAACATAATAATAACTTTGTTCACTCGTATTACACAGCCTGCTGCTCATATCTGCTGCGGACTACACAGGCCAGTGACGTCATAGACGCTATGAAGGACCCATAGACCGTAGACACGTTTAATGAGGAAGTGAACTTTTTGCTAAATGTTTCGACAAATTGCTCGTGTTTCCGCGCTCACACGCAAACTTGCACTTATGACAAGCATTGTCAGCATCAACTCTAGTAAAGTGTAATCACGCTTTATAAGTTTAGTTTTCTCCGCCATAGTTACTAAGAGCAGAAGCTCTGTGTGTGTGTCTGCGCTGCAGCAGCGTGTCTGTGAGAGCTGCTCCGCCCCGCACACAGCTAACGTCACCTACGGAGAGAAATTCTCCGTTACCAAAACAGAATTGATAACGTCGGAGCATTTCATATCTAACCAATTAAATATATAGGGCTTTGAAAGAGAAGAATTTAAGCCTACCGGTTTCTCCCGGCAGAATGGCAATTTGATTGACACAAGGGGGGGTGTCACACGTGTTCCACAGCAACAACAACACTGGCTGCCCGCAGATGTGCCTGCTTGATAATCGGCTTAATATGCTCAGGCATCGGCCGATGCCGATTATGAAAAAATGTCAAATAATCGGCCCGATTAATCGGCCGACCGATAAATCGGTCGACCTCTAGTCATGAATCTGTATGTGTAGTAACTTTACTGGCTGCATATGTGTAATGTGCGTAATGATGCATGCTGTCCTAGACTCATCAAACTGTATTATACACAGTTCATGCAAACCATAGGAAGTAATGAAGACTGCGACATCTTCTAGGATAATATAAACAATTCATAATTCCATGGAAAATAATCTCATCTGGCACTAAACTCCCCCAGAACTGTATACTCCAAGGTCCCCTCCTTTCCATTTTTTTTTGGAAACACTACATAATTGCAATATGATTGGATACAGCAGAGTTGTGACTCATTGTTTTGGCTAAATGTGATTGTCCTGTGTCAACTAAAAGATATATTTTTTTTTAGAAAAAGAAAACAGGAATAAACAAGATTATAATGTGTAACTGTATTATGCAAATATGGATAAAGGACAAATTCTTCACTCACTTTGGCAGTAGAGACATTACTGTTGACCATGAATTTGCAGTCATGTAATCTGACTGAATACAACCATTTTACTTCCTATGGTGTCCTAATGCTTGTGAAATACATTTTTTGTGCTACATGTCAGTGCAGTGATTACGCTTTACTGCAATGAGTTAGCCTTTTCACTGCTGTACGTAAATAGTCCTTTGGATGTCCTCTTATACATAATCCAGCAAATTTGTTTGACTTTTGTTTTGGGAGTCACTTTCAGAGATAAAACTGTTTTAACCTAGCTTAGCATGAAAACGATCTCCTCATAAAAGGAGATCGTTTTCGAAATCTTCTTCCATGTGGTTGTATTTTCCTCTAAAAATGGATCTGAGTGCCAAAATCTGAATCCCGCTCAAATAAAAGTGGAAAAATCGTGCATAAAAGTACACATATGGTAGCAAGGTTTTTATCAGCTCATTGAGCAATCACAAAGCATTATTCATGTGTATGCATACTTATACAACAAACAGTATTAGTATTCATGTATTTTCTTTTTCCCTCAGGTGGCTCCTCTCAGAATTCAGACGAAATTCGTTTGCTGTTCCTCTGAGACTGATTGTCAGGCACCTGCAGGTACCTGTTCAGCATTAGCAGCCTGTGGGGCAGCATCAGCAACTACTTGAAGATCAACAGAAAAGATTCTGTCTTTGTGGTCGTGGCAGCTTCTTCATAGCAACCTCAGTTTCTCACAAGAGGTGATAGGAGCAAAACTTCATGGAGGGAAGAAGCTCTGAAGAGTCGGTCCCCTCAACTTCTGGCGGCAGCTCCTCCACAAAAGGGAGCAGTGAAGAAAGCCGGGAGCGGGTAAGTGCTGAGAGGCCAATGAGGTTTTGTAGAAAATAAAATAAAAGTAGACCTCAGCGTAATCTCTATGAACAGATTCTGCATTCCGTTCACAAGCGTTCTGGTTTCCATTTGTAGTTCATCTGATTAATATTTACCAATCAGGTTCGGGCAGGCTTTGGTTGAATGCAGGTTAGCAGTCACAAAAAAAGAGTCATGTCAAAAATCATTAAAAATAAAGTCATTCCGCTGCCTGTTGAAAATAAGAAAAAAGTAATGTCGAAAATCATTAAAAAAAAGCCATAGCGTGCCTGTCGAAAATCACGAAAAAAAAGTCATGTCGAAAATCACGAAAAAAAAGTCATGTCAAAAATCATTTAAAGCCTGTCGAAAATCATTAACAATAAAGTAATACCGCTTTCTGTTGAAAATCAAAAAAAAAAGTCATGTCGAAAATCATAAAAAAGCCATACCGCGCCTGTCGAAAATCACGAAAAAAAAGTCATGTCAAAAATCATTTAAAGTCATAAATGATTATGTTATGGTCTGTCGAAAATCATTAACAATAAAGTCATACCGCTTTCTGTTGAAAAAAACAAAAACAAAAGACGTCGAAAAAAAAAGAAAAAGCCATGTCCAAAATCAAGAAAAAGCCTGTCCAAAATCACGAAAAAAAAGTCATGTCAAAAATCATTAAAAGTCATATCGCGTCCTGTCGAAAATCATTAACAATAAAGTCATACCGCTTTCTGTTGAAAAAAACAAAAACAAAAGACGTCGAAAAAAAAAGAAAAAGCCATGTCCAAAATCAAGAAAAAGCCTGTCCAAAATCACGAAAAAAAATTCATGTCAAAAATCATTTAGTCATAAATGATTATGTTATGTTCTGTCGAAAATCATTAACAATAAAGTCATACCGCTTTCTGTTGAAAAAAACAAAACAAAAGACATGTCGAAAAAAAAGAAAAAGCCATGTCCAAAATCAAGAAAAAGCCTGTCCAAAATCACGAAAAAAAAGTCATGTCAAAAATCATTAAAAGTAATACCGCGTCCTGTCGAAAATCATTAACAATAAAGTCATACCGCTTTCTGTTGAAAATAAAATAAAAAGTCATGTCGAAAATCATAAAAAAAAGCCATACCGCGCCTGTCGAAAATCATGAAAAAAAAGTCATGTCAAAAATCATTTAAAGTCATACCGCAGCCTGTCGAAAATCATTAACAATAAAGTCATACCGCTTTCTGTTGAAAATAACAATAAAAAAGTCATGTCGAAAATCATAAAAAAGCCATACCGCGCCTGTCGAAAATCACGAAAAAAAAGTCATGTCAAAAATCATTTAAAGTCATACCGCGTCCTGTCGAAAATCATTAACAATAAAGTAATACTGCTTTCTGTTGAAAATAAAAAAAAAAGAAGTTTTGTCGAAAATCACGAAAAAGAATACATGTCAAAAATCATTTAAAGTCATACCGCAGCCTGTCGAAAATCATTAACAATAAAGTCATACCGCTTTCTGTTGAAAATAACAATAAAAAAGTCATGTCGAAAAGAATAAAAAAAACCATACCGCATCTGTCGAAAATCACGAAAAAAAAGTCATGTCAAAAATCATTTAAAGTCATAAATGATTATGTTATGGTCTGTCGAAAATCATTAACAATAAAGTCATACCGCTTTCTGTTGAAAAAAACAAAAACAAAAGACATGTCGAAAAAAAAAGAAAAAGCCATTCCGCGCCTGTCCAAAATCACGAAAAAAAAGTCATGTCAAAAATCATTAAAAGTCATACCGCAGCCTGTCGAAAACCATTAACAATAAAGTCATACCGCTTTCTGTTGAAAATAAAGAAAAAAAGTGATGTAGAAAATTATGAAAAATGAAGCCATACCGCGCCTGTCGAAAATCACGAAAAAAAAGTCAGGTCAAAAATCATTAAAAGTCATTAAAAATAAAGTCATTAAAAATAAAGTCATTAATAATGAAGTCATACCGCTGCCTGTTGAAAATAAAGAAAAAAAGTCATGTCGAAAAACATTAAAAGTCATACCGCGGCCTGTCGAAAGTCATCAATAATAAAGTCATACCGCTGACTGTTGAAAATAAAGAAAAAAAGTCATTTCGAAAAGCATATTAATAAAAAAAGCCATACCACGCCTGTCGAAAAAATCACGAAAAAAAATTCATGTCAAAAATCATTTAGTCATAAATGATTATGTTATGTTCTGTCGAAAATCATTAACAATAAAGTCATACCGCTTTCTGTTGAAAAAAACAAAAACAAAAGACATGTCGAAAAAAAAGAAAACGCCATGTCCAAAATCAAGAAAAAGCCTGTCCAAAATCACGAAAAAAAAGTCATGTCAAAAATCATTAAAAGTCATACCGCGTCCCGTCGAAAATCATTAACAATAAAGTCATACCGCTTTCTGTTGAAAAAAACAAAAACAAAAGACATGTCGAAAAAAAAAGAAAAAGCCATTCCGCGCCTGTCCAAAATCACGAAAAAAAAGTCATGTCAAAAATCATAAAAAGTCATACCGCAGCCTGTCGAAAATCATTAACAATAAAGTCATACCGCTTTCTGTTGAAAATAAAAAAAAAAGTCATGTCGAAAATCATTAAAAAAAGCCATACCGCGCCTGTCGAAAATCATGAAAAAAAAGTCATGTCAAAAATCATTTAAAGTCATGCCGCAGCCTGTCGAAAATCATTAACAATAAAGTCATACCGCTTTCTGTTGAAAATAACAATAAAAAAGTCATGTCGAAAATCATAAAAAAGCCATACCGCGCCTGTCGAAAATCACGAAAAAAAAGTCATGTCAAAAATCATTTAAAGTCATACCGCGTCTTGTCGAAAATCATTAACAATAAAGTCATACCGCTTTCTGTTGAAAATAAAATAAAAAAATCATGTCGAAAATCACGAAAAAAAAGTCATGTCAAAAAACATTAAAAGTCATACCGCGTCTTGTCGAAAATCATTAACAATAAAGTCATACCGCTTTCTGTTGAAAATAACAAAAAAAAAGTAATGTCGAAAATCATAAAAAAAAGCCATACCGCGCCTGTCGAAAATCACGAAAAAAAAGTCAGGTCAAAAATCATTTAAAGTCATAAATGATTATGTTATGGTCTGTCGAAAATAATTAACAATAAAGTCATACCGCTTTCTGTTGAAAAAAACAAAAACAAAAGACATGTCGAAAAAAAAGAAAAAGCCATGTCCAAAATCAAGAAAAAGCCTGTCCAAAATCACGAAAAAAAAGTCATGTCAAAAATCATTAAAAGTCATACCGCGTCCTGTCGAAAATCATTAACAATAAAGTCATACCGCTTTCTGTTGAAAATAACAATAAAAAAGTCATGTCGAAAATCATAAAAAAGCCATACCGCGCCTGTCCAAAATCACGAAAAAAAAGTCATGTCAAAAATCATTTAAAGTCATACCGCGTCTTGTCGAAAATCATTAACAATAAAGTCATACCGCTTTCTGTTGAAAATAACAAAAAAAAAGTAATGTCGAAAATCATAAAAAAAAAAGCCATAACGCGCCTGTCGAAAATCACGAAAAAAAAGTCAGGTCAAAAATCATTAAAAGTCATACCACGGCCTGTCGAAAGTCATCAATAATAAAGTCATACCGCTGACTGTTGAAAATAAAGAAAAAAAGTGATGTAGAAAATTATGAAAAATGAAGCCATACCGCGCCTGTCGAAAATCACGAAAAAAAAGTCAGGTCAAAAATCATTAAAAGTCATTAAAAATAAAGTCATTAAAAATAAAGTCATTAATAATGAAGTCATACCGCTGCCTGTTGAAAATAAAGAAAAAAAGTCATGTCGAAAAACATTAAAAGTCATACCGCGGCCTGTCGAAAGTCATCAATAATAAAGTCATACCGCTGACTGTTGAAAATAAAGAAAAAAAGTCATTTCGAAAAGCATATTAATAAAAAAAGCCATACCACGCCTGTCGAAAAAATCACGAAAAAAAATTCATGTCAAAAATCATTTAGTCATAAATGATTATGTTATGTTCTGTCGAAAATCATTAACAATAAAGTCATACCGCTTTCTGTTGAAAAAAACAACACAAAAGACATGTCGAAAAAAAAGAAAAAGCCATGTCCAAAATCAAGAAAAAGCCTGTCCAAAATCACGAAAAAAAAGTCATGTCAAAAATCATTAAAAGTCATACCGCGCCTGTCGAAAATCATGAAAAAAAAGTCATGTCAAAAATCATTTAAAGTCATACCGCAGCCTGTCGAAAATCATTAACAATAAAGTCATACCGCTTTCTGTTGAAAATAACAATAAAAAAGTCATGTCGAAATTCATAAAAAAGCCATACCGCGCCTGTCGAAAATCACGATAAAAAAGTCATGTCAAAAATCATTTAAAGTCATCGCGTCTTGTCGAAAATCATTAACAATAAAGTCATACCGCTTTCTGTTGAAAATAACAAAAAAAAAGTAATGTCGAAAATCATAAAAAAAAGCCATACCGCGCCTGTCGAAAATCACGAAAAAAAAGTCAGGTCAAAAATCATTAAAAGTCATAGCGGCCTGTCGAAAGTCATCAATAATAAAGTCATACCGCTGACTTTTGAAAATAAAGAAAAAAAGTGATGTAGAAAATTATGAAAAACGAAGCCATACCGCGCCTGTCGAAAATCACGAAAAAAAAGTCAGGTCAAAAATCATTAAAAGTCATTAAAAATAAAGTCATTAAAAATAAAGTCATTATAAATGAAGTCATACCGCTGCCTGTTGAAAATAAAGAAAAAAAGTCATGTCGAAACACATTAAAAGTCATATCGCGGCCTGTCGAAAGTCATCAATAATAAAGTCATACCGCTGACTGTTGAAAATAAAGAAAAAAAGTGATGTTGAAAATTATGTAAAACAAAGCCTGTCGAAAATCACGAAAAAAAAGTCAGGTCAAAAGTCATTAAAAGTCATACCGCGGCCTGTCGAAAGTCATCAATAATAAAGTCATACCGCTGCCTGTTAAAAATAAAGAAAAAAAGTGATGTTGAAAATTATGAAAAACGAAGCCATACCGCACCTGTCGAAAATCACGAAAAAAAAGTCAGGTCAAAAATCATTAAAAGTCATTAAAAATAAAGTCATTAAAAATGAAGTCATACCGCTACCTGTTGAAAATAAAGAAAAAAAGTCATGTCGAAAAACGAAGCCATACCGCGCCTGTCGAAAATCACGAAAAAAAAGTCAGGTCAAAAATCATTAAAAGTCATACCGCGGCCTGTCGAAAGTCATCAATAATAAAGTCATACCGCTGACTGTTGAAAATAAAGAAAAAAAGTGATGTAGAAAATTATGAAAAACGAAGCCATACCGCGCCTGTCGAAAATCACGAAAAAAAAGTCAGGTCAAAAATCATTAAAAGTCATTAAAAATAAAGTCATTAAAAATAAAGTCATTATAAATGAAGTCATACCGCTGCCTGTTGAAAATAAAGAAAAAAAGTCATGTCGAAACACATTAAAAGTCATACCGCGGCCTGTCGAAAGTCATCAATAATAAAGTCATACCGCTGACTGTTGAAAATAAAGAAAAAAAGTGATGTTGAAAATTATGAAAAACGAAGCCTGTCGAAAATCACGAAAAAAAAGTCAGGTCAAAAGTCATTAAAAGTCATACCGCGGCCTGTCGAAAGTCATCAATAATAAAGTCATACCGCTGCCTGTTAAAAATAAAGAAAAAAAGTGATGTTGAAAATTATGAAAAACGAAGCCATACCGCACCTGTCGAAAATCACGAAAAAAAAGTCAGGTCAAAAATCATTAAAAGTCATTAAAAATAAAGTCATTAAAAATGAAGTCATACCGCTACCTGTTGAAAATAAAGAAAAAAAGTCATGTCGAAAAACGAAGCCATACCGCGCCTGTCGAAAATCACGAAAAAAAAGTCAGGTCAAAAATCATTAAAAGTCATTAAAAATAAAGTCATCAACAATAAAGTCATACCGCTGCCTGTTGAAAATAAAGAAAAAAAGTGATGTTGGAAATTATGAAAAACGAAGCCATACCGCGCCTGTCGAAAATCACGAAAAAAAAGGCAGGTCAAAAATCATTAAAAGTCATACCGCATCCTGTCGAAAGTCATCAATAATAAAGTCATACCGCTGCCTGTTGAAAATAAAGAAAAAAAGCGAAGATGAAAATTATGAAAATCGAAGCCATACCGCGCTTGTCGAAAATCACGAAAAAAAAAATCAGGTCAAAAATCATTAAAAGTCATTAAAAATAAAGTCATTAAAAATAAAGTCATACCGCGTCCTGTCGAAAATCATTAACAATAAAGTCATACCGCTTTCTGTTGAAAATAAAAAAAAGAAGTCATGTCGAAAATCATAAAAAAAAGCCATACTGCGCCTGTCGAAAATCAATAAAGCTATATTCCGCTTTCTGTTGAAAATAACAAAAGAAAGTCTTGTCGAAGATCATATAAATAAAAAAAGCCATACCGCGCCTGTCGAAAAAATCACGAAAAATAAGTCATGTCAAAAATCATTTAAATCATACCGCAGCCTGTCTAAAATCATTAACAATAAAGTCATACCGCTTTCTGTAGAAAATAACAAAAAAAAAGTCATGTCGAAAATCATTTAAAGTCAGCTTGTCGAAAATCATTAACAATAAAGTCATACCGCTTTCTGTTGCAAATAAAAATAAGAAGTTTTGTCGAAAATCATTAAAAAAAAGCCATACCGCGCCAGTCGAAAATCACGATAAAAAAGTCATGTCGAAAATCATAAAAAAAGCCATACCGCGCCTGTCGAAAATCATGAAAAAAAGTAGTCAAAAATCATTTAGTCATACCACAGCCTGTTGAAAATCATTAACAATAAAGTCATACCGCATTCTGTTGAAAATAAAAAAAAAAAAGTCATGTCGAAAATCATAAAAAAAGCCATACCGCGCCTGTCGAAAATCATTAACAATAAAGTCATACCGCTTTCTGTTGACAATAACAAAAAAAAGCAATGTCGAAAATCATAAAAAAAAAGCCATACCGCGCCTGTCGAAAATCATAAAAAAAAAGTCATGTCAAAAATCATTTAAAATCATACCGCGGCCTGTTGAAAATCATTAACAATAAAGTCATACCGCTTTCTGTTGAAAATAACAAAAAAAAAGTAATGTCGAAAATCATAAAAAAAAGCCATACCGCGCCTGTCGAAAATCACGAAAAAAAATCAGGTCAAAAATCATTAAAAGTCATGCCTGTCGAAAGTCATCAATAATAAAGTCATACCGCTGACTGTTAAAAATAAAGAAAAAAAGTGATGTTGAAAATTATGAAAAACGAAGCCATACCGCACCTGTCGAAAATCACGAAAAAAAAGTCAGGTCAAAAATCATTAAAAGTCATTAAAAATAAAGTCATTAAAAATGAAGTCATACTGCTACCTGTTGAAAATAAAGAAAAAAAGTCATGTCGAAAAACGAAGCCATACCGCGCCTGTCGAAAATCACGAAAAAAAAGTCAGGTCAAAAATCATTAAAAGTCATACCTGTCAAAAGTCATCAACAATAAAGGCATACCGCTGCCTGTTGAAAATAAAGAAAAAAAGTGATGTTGAAAATTATGAAAAACGAAGCCATACCGCGCCTGTCGAAAATCACGAAAAAAAAGGCAGGTCAAAAATCATTAAAAGTCATACCGCATCCTGTCGAAAGTCATCAATAATAAAGTCATACCGCTGCCTGTTGAAAATAAAGAAAAAAAGTGAAGTTGAAAATTATGAAAATCGAAGCCATACCGCGCTTGTCGAAAATCACAAAAAAAAAAATCAGGTCAAAAATCATTAAAAGTCATTAAAAATAAAGTCATTAAAAATAAAGTCATACCGCGTCCTGTCGAAAATCATTAACAATAAAGTCATACCGCTTTCTGTTGAAAATAAAAAAAAGAAGTCATGTCGAAAATCATAAAAAAAAAGCCATACTGCGCCTGTCGAAAATCAATAAAGCTATATTCCGCTTTCTGTTGAAAATAACAAAAGAAAGTCTTGTCGAAGATCATATAAATAAAAAGAGCCATACCGCGCCTGTCGAAAAAATCACGAAAAATAAGTCATGTCAAAAATCATTTAAATCATACCGCAGCCTGTCTAAAATCATTAACAATAAAGTCATACAGCTTTCTGTAGAAAATAACAAAAAAAAAGTCATGTCGAAAATCATTTAAAGTCAGCTTGTCGAAAATCATTAACAATAAAGTCATACCGCTTTCTGTTGCAAATAAAAATAAGAAGTTTTGTCGAAAATCATTAAAAAAAAGCCATACCGCGCCAGTCGAAAATCACGATAAAAAAGTCATGTCGAAAATCATAAAAAAAGCCATACCGCGCCTGTCGAAAATCATGAAAAAAAGTAATGTCAAAAATCATTTAGTCATACCACAGCCTGTTGAAAATCATTAACAATAAAGTCATACCGCATTCTGTTGAAAATAAAAAAAAAAAAGTCATGTCGAAAATCATAAAAAAAGCCATACCGCGCCTGTCGAAAATCATTAACAATAAAGTCATACCGCTTTCTGTTGACAATAACAAAAAAAAGCAATGTCGAAAATCATAAAAAAAAAGACATACCGCGCCTGTCGAAAATCATAAAAAAAAAGTCATGTCAAAAATCATTTAAAATCATACCGCGGCCTGTTGAAAATCATTAACAATAAAGTCATACCGCTTTCTGTTGAAAATAACAAAAAAAAAGTAATGTCGAAAATCATAAAAAAAAGCCATACCGCGCCTGTCGAAAATCACGAAAAAAAATCAGGTCAAAAATCATTAAAAGTCATGCCTGTCGAAAGTCATCAATAATAAAGTCATACCGCTGACTGTTAAAAATAAAGAAAAAAAGTGATGTTGAAAATTATGAAAAACGAAGCCATACCGCACCTGTCGAAAATCACGAAAAAAAAGTCAGGTCAAAAATCATTAAAAGTCATTAAAAATAAAGTCATTAAAAATGAAGTCATACTGCTACCTGTTGAAAATAAAGAAAAAAAGTCATGTCGAAAAACGAAGCCATACCGCGCCTGTCGAAAATCACGAAAAAACAGTCAGGTCAAAAATCATTAAAAGTCATACCTGTCAAAAGTCATCAACAATAAAGGCATACCGCTGCCTGTTGAAAATAAAGAAAAAAGGTGATGTTGAAAATTATGAAAAACGAAGCCATACCGCGCCTGTCGAAAATCACGAAAAAAAAGGCAGGTCAAAAATCATTAAAAGTCATACCGCATCCTGTCGAAAGTCATCAATAATAAAGTCATACCGCTGCCTGTTGAAAATAAAGAAAAAAAGTGAAGTTGAAAATTATGAAAAACGAAGCCATACCGCGCCTGTCGAAAATCACGAAAAAAAAAAATCAGGTCAAAAATCATTAAAAGTCATTGAAAATAAAGTCATTAAAAATAAAGTCATACCGCGTCCTGTCGAAAATTAATAAAGCTATATTCCGCTTTCTGTTGAAAATAACAAAAGAAAGTCTTGTCGAAGATCATAAAAATAAAAAAAGCCATACCGCGCCTGTCGAAAAAATCACGAAAAATAAGTCATGTCAAAAATCATTTAAATCATACCGCAGCCTGTCTAAAATCATTAACAATAAAGTCATACCGCTTTCTGTAGAAAATAACAAAAAAAAAGTCATGTCGAAAATCAAAAAAAAAACCAAACCGCGCCTGTCGAAAATCATGAAAAAAAAGTAATGTCAAAAATCATTTAGTCATACCACAGCCTGTCGAAAATCATTAAAAATGAAGTCATACCGCTTTCTGTTGAAAATAAAAAAAAAAGTCATGTCGAAAATCACGAAAAAGAATTCATGTCAAAAATCATTTAAAGTCATACCGCGGCCTGTCGAAAATCATTAACAATAGTGATACCGCCTTCTGTTGAAAATAACAAAAAAGAAGTCATGTCGAAAATCATAAAAAAAATGCCATACCGCGCCTGTCGAAAATCACGAAAAAAAAGTCATGTTAAAAATCATTTAAAGTCATACCGCAGCCTGTCGAAAATCATTAACAATAAAGTCATACCGCTTTCTGTTGAAAATAATAATAACAAAAAGTAATGTCGAAAATCATAAAAAAAGCCATACCGCGCCTGTCGAAAATCATGACGAAAAAAGTCATGTCAAAAATCATTTAAAGTCAGCCTGTCGAAAATCATTAACAATAAAGTCATACTGCTTTCTGTTGAAAATAAAAAAAGAAGTTTTGTCGAAAATCATTAAAAAAAAGCCATACCGCGCCTGTCGAAAATCATTAACAATAAAGTCATACCGCTTTCTGTTGCAAATAAAAAAAAGAAGTTTTGTCGAAAATCATTAAACAAAAGCCATACCGCGCCAGTCGAAAATCACGATAAAAAAGTCATGTCGAAAATCATAAAAAAAGCCATACCGCGCCTGTCGAAAATCATGAAAAAAAGTAATGTCAAAAATCATTTAGTCATACCACAGCCTGTTGAAAATCATTAACAATAAAGTCATACCGCATTCTGTTGAAAATAACAAAAAAAAAGTCATGTCGAAAATCATAAAAAAAGCCATACCGCGCCTGTCGAAAATCATTAACAATAATGTCATACTGCTTTCTGTTGACAATAACAAAAAAAAGCAATGTCGAAAATCATAAAAAAAAGCCATACCGCGCCTGTCGAAAATCATGACAAAAAAAGTCATGTCAAAAATCATTTAAAGTCAGCTTGTCGAAAATCATTAACAATAAAGTCATACCGCTTTCTGTTGAAAATAAAAAAAAGAAGTTTTGTCGAAAATCATTAAAAAAAAAGCCATACCGCGCCTGTCGAAAATCATGAAAAAAAAGTCGTGAAAAATCATTTAAAATCATACCGCGGCCTGTTGAAAATCATTAACAATAAAGTCATACCGCTTTCTGTTGAAAATAAAAAAAAGAAGTTTTGTCGAAAATCATTAAAAAAAAGCCATACCTCGCCTGTCGAAAATCACGATACAATAAAGTCATACCGCTTTCAGTTGAAAATAAAAAAAGAAGTTTTGTCGAAAATCATTAAAAAAAAGCCATACCGCGCCTGTCGAAAATCATGAAAAAAAAGTCATGTCAAAAATGATTTAAAGTCATACCGCAGCCTGTTGAAAATCATTAACAATAAAGTCATACCGCTTTCTGTTGTAAATAAAAAAAAGAAGTCATGTCGAAAATCATAAAAAAAAAGCCATACCGCGCCTTTCGAAAATCACGAAAAATAATTCATGTCAAAAATCATTTAAAGTCATACCGCGGCCTGTCGAAAATCATTAACAATAAAGTGATACAGCTTTCTGTTGAAAATAACAAAAAAAAAGTCATGTCGAAAATCATAAAAAAAATACCATACCGCGCCTGTCGAAAATCATGACAAAAAAAGTCATGTCAAAAATTATTTAAAGTCAGCCTGTCGAAAATCATTAACAATAAAGTCATACTGCTTTCTGTTGAAAATAAAAAAAAGAAGTTTTGTCGAAAATCATTAAAAAAAAGCCATACCGCGCCTGTCGAAAATCACGATAAAAAAGTCATGTCAAAAATCATTTAAAATCATACCGCAGCCTGTCGAAAATCAATAACAATAAAGTCATACCGCTTTCTGTTGAAAACAAAAAAAAAAGTCATGTCGAAAATCATAAAAAAAAAGCCATACCGCGCCTGTCTAAAATCATGAAAAAAAGTAATGTCAAAAATCATTTAGTCATACCACAGCCTGTTGAAAATCATTAACAATAAAGTCATACCGCATTTTGTTGAAAATAACCAAAAAAAAGTCATGTCGAAAATCATAAAAAAAGCCATATCGCTCCTGTCGAAAATCATTAACAATAAAGTCATACCGCTTTCTGTTGAAAATAACAAAAAGAAGTTTTGTCGAAAATCATTAAAAAAAGCCATACCGCGCCTGTCGAAAATCATGAAAAAAAAGTCATGTCAAAAATCATTTAAAATCATACCGCGGCCTGTCGAAAATCATTACCAATAAAGTCATACCGCTTTCTGTTGAAAATAAAAAAAAAGAAGTTTTGTCGAAAATCATTAAAAAAAAGCCATACCGCGCCAGTCGAAAATCACGATAAAAAAGTCATGTCAAAAATCATTTAAAGTCAGCCTGTCGAAAATCAATAACAATAAAGTCATACCGCTTTCTGTTGAAAATAAAAAAAAATGTAATGTCGAAAATCATTAAAAGTCATACCGCAGCCTGTTGAAAATCGTTAAAAATAAAGTCATACCGCTTTCTGTTGAAAATAAAAAAAATGAAGTCATGTCGAAAATCATTAAAACAAAGCCATACCGCGCCTGTCGAAAATCATGAAAAAAAAGTCATGTCAAAAATCAATTTATCATACATATTTAGTCATACCGACATACTATACTATTATTTTTTTTTTACGAAAGTTTTCGACATACTATACTATGACTTTATATCATGAAAATTTTCGACATAGTATACTATGACTTTTTTTCATGAAAGTTTTCGACATTCTATACTATGACTTTTTTTCATGAAAATTTTCGACATGCTATACTAGGATTTTTTTCACGAAAATTTTCGACATACTATACTATGACTTTCTTCTTGAAATTTTTCGACAAACTATATCATGACTTTTTTTCTTGAAAGTTTTCGACATACTATACTATGACTTTTTTTCTTGAAATTTTTCGACACACTATACTATGGATTTTGTTCTTGAAATTTTTTGACATAATTATACAATGACTTTTTTTCGTGAAAATTTTCGACATACTATACTATGGCTTTTTTTTGACGAAAGTTTTCGACATACTAGTATGACTATTTTTTTTACGAAAGTTTTCGACATACTCTACCACGACTTTTTTTTTATGAAAATTTTCGACATAGTATACTATGACTTTTTTTCATGAAAATTTTCGACATACTATACTATGACTTTTTTTTCATGAAAATTGTCGACAAACTATACTATGACCTTTTTTTCATGAAAATTTTCGACATGCTATACTATGACTTTTTTTCACGAAAATTTTTGACATACTTTACTATGATTTTTTTTATTGAAATTTTGCGACATACTATACAATGGGTTTTTTTTCGTGAACATTTTTGACATACTATACTATGACTTTTTTTCTTGAAATTTTTCGATAAACTAGTATGAGTTTTTTTTCATGAAAATTTTCGACTTAGTATACTATGACTTTTTTTCATGAAAATTTTCGACTTAGTATACTATGACTTTTTTTCACGAAAATTTTCCACATACTATACTATGACTTTCTTCTTGAAATTTTTTGACATACTATACTAGAACTTTTTTTTGACAAAAGTTTTCGACATACTATACTATGACTTTTTTTCTTGAAATTTTTTGACAAACTAAAATATGACTTTTTTTCTCGAAATTTTTTGACATACTATACTTAGATTTTTTTTCATGAAAATTTTCGACAAACTATACTATGACTTTTTTTCACGAAAATATTCGACTAGCTATACTATGACTTTTTTTCACGAAAATGTTTGACATACTATACTATGACTTTTTTTCATGACATTTTTCGACATACTATACTATGACTTTTTTTCTTGAAATTTTTCAACAAACTAGTATGAGTTTTTTTTCATGAAAATTTTCGACATAGTATACTATGACTTTTTTTCATGAAAATTTTCGACAAACTATACTATGACTTTTTTTCATGAAAATTTTCGACATACTATACGATGACTTTTTTTCGTGAAAATTTTCGACAAACTACACTATGACCTTTTTTGGATTAAAATTTTGCGACATACTATTCTATGACTTTTTTCCATGAAATTTTTTAACATACTATACTAGGACTTTTTTTTGACAAGTTTTCGACATACTATACTATGACTTTTTTTGTTGAAATTTTTCAACAAACTATAAGATTTCTTTTTTTCTTGAAATATTTTGACATACTATACTATGACTTTTTTTCATGAAACATTTCGACATGCTATAGTATGATTTTTTTCATGAAAACTTTCGACATACTATACCATCACTTTTTTTCATGAAAATTTTCGACATACTCTACTATGACTTTTTTCACGAAAATTTTCGACATATTTATACAATGACCTTTTTTCGTGAAAATTTTCGACATACTATACTATGGCTTTCTTTGACGAAAGTTTGACATACAATAGTATGATTATTTTTTTACGAACATTTTCGACATACTCAACTATGACTTTTTTTTTATTAATATTTTCGACATACTATACTATGACTTCTTTTCATGAAAGTTTTCGACATGCTATACTATTACTTTTTTTCCCGAAAATTTTACATACTATACTATGATTTTTTTTCATGAAATTTTGCGACATACAATACAATGAGTTTTTTTTCGTGAACTTTTTCGACATACTATACTATGACTTTTTTTGGATGAAAATTTTCGAAATAATATACAATGACTTTTTTTTATCGAAAATTTTACGACATACTATACTATGACTTTTTTTTTATGAAAATTTGCGACATACTATACTATGAGTTTTTTTTCGTGAACATTTTCGACATACTATACTATGACTTTTTTTGTCGAACGTTTTCGACATACTATACTATTACTTTTTTTCTTTAAATTTTTCAACAAACTAGTATGACTTTTTTTCATGAAAACTTTAGACATAATATACCATCACTTTTTTTCATGAAAATTTTCGATATACTATACTATGACTTTTTTTTGATGAAAATGTTCGACATACTATACCATGACTTTTTTTGATGAAAGTTTTCAACATAGTATTCTATGACTTTTTTTCATGAAATTTTCGACATACTATACTATGGCGTTTTTTCATTAAAATTTGCGACATACTATACTATGATTTTTATGTTCTCAAATTTTCGACATACTATACAACTTTATTTCGTGAAAATTTTCGACATACAGTACTATACCATGACTTTTTTTCTTGAAATTTTTCGACAAACCATATTATGACTTTTTTTCTGGAAATTTTTAGACATACTATACTATGACTTTTTTTCTGGAAATTTTTCAACATACTATACTATGACATTTTTTCATGAAATATTTCGACATGCTACACTATGACTTTTTTTCATGAAAATTTTCGACATACTATACTATGACGTTTTTTTATGAAACATTTCGACATGCTATAGTTTGGCTTTTTTTCATGAAATTTTTCGACATACTATACTATGACTTTTTTTGGATGAAAATTTTCGACAAACTATACTATGACTTTTTTGGATGAAAATTTTCGACATGCTATACTATGATTTTTTTTCATGAACATTTTTGACATACTATACTATGACTTTTTTTCAGACAATTTTCGACATACTATGCAATTACTTTTTTTCGTGAAAATTTTCGACATGCTATACTATGACTTTTTTTTAAAGATTTTTGAGATACTATACTTAGACATTTTTTTTCATGAAAATATTCGACATAATATACTATGACATTTTTTGGACGGAAATTTTCGACATACTATACTATGACTTTTTTTGCATGAAATTTTTCGATTTTTCGACCTTTTTTTCACGAAAAATACTCGACATACTATACTATGACTTTTTTTCATGAAAATTTTCGACATACTATACTATTGCGTTTTTTTATGAACACTTTCGACGTACTATACTATGACTTTTTTTTTCTCAAATTTTCGACATACTATGCAACTTTTTTCCTGAAAAGTTTCGACATACAGTACTATACTATGACTTTTTCTCTTGAAATTTTTCGACAAACTATATTACAACTTTTTTTCATGAAATTTTGCGACATACTATACAATGAGTTTTTTTCATGAACATTTTCGATATACTATACTATGACTTTTTTTTGTCTAAAGTTTTCGACATACTATACTATTACTTTTTTTCATGAAATTTTTCGACATATAGTATGACTTTTTGACGAAAGTTTTCGACATACTATACTATGACTTTATTTCTTGAAATTTTTCAACAAACTATAATATGACTTTTTTTCTTGAAATTTTTTGACATAGTACACAGAGTTTTTTTCATGAAAATTTTCGACATACTAGACAATGATTTTTTTTCACGAAAATATTCGACATGCTATAGTTTGGCTTTTATTCACGAAAATGTTTGACATACTATACTATGACTTTTTTTCATGAAATTTTTCGACATACTATACTATGACATTTTTTCATGAAACATTTCGACATGCTATACTATGACTTTTTTTCATGAAAGTTTTCGACATACTATACTATGAAGTTTTTTTATGAAACATTTCCACATGCTATACTATGACTTTTTGTCATGAAATTTTTCGACATACTATACTATGACTTTTTTTCTTGAAATTTTTCGACAAACTATATTATGACTTTTTTTCTTGAAATTTTTAGACATACTATACTATGACTTTTTTTTGGCGAAAGTTTTCGACATACTATACTTTTTTTTATGAAAATTTTCGACATACTCTACTTTGACTTTGTTTTACGAAAATTTTCGACATGCTATACAATGACTTTTCTTGAAGATTTTCGACATACTATACCATCACTTTTTTTCATGAAAATTTGACATACTATACTATGATTTTTTTTCATGAACATTTTTGACATACTATACTATGACTTTTTTTGGATGAAAATTTTCGACAAACTATACTATGACTTTTTTGGATGAAAATGTTCGACATGCTATACTATGATTTTTTTTCATGAACATTTTTGACATACTATACTATGACTTTTTTTCAGACAATTTTCGACATACTATGCAATTACTTTTTTTCGTGAAAATTTTTGATATGCTATACTATGACTTTTTTTTAAAGATTTTTGAGATACTATACTTAGACATTTTTTTTCATGAAAATATTCTACATAATATACTATGACATTTTTGGACGGAAATTTTCGACATACTATACTATGACTTTTTTTGCATGAAATTTTTCGATTTTTCAACCTTTTTTTCACGAAAAATACTCGACATACTATACTATGACTTTTTTTCATGAAAATTTTCGACATACTATACTATTGCGTTTTTTTATGAACATTTTCGACGTACTATACTATGACTTTTTTTTTATCAAATTTTCGACATACTATGCAACTTTTTTTCGTGAAAAGTTTCGACATACAGTACTATACTATGACTTTTTCTCTTGAAATTTTTCGACAAACTATATTATAACTTTTTTTCATGAAATTTTGCGACATACTATACAATGAGTTTTTTTCATGAACATTTTCGACATACTATACTATGACTTTTTTTCTTGAAATTTTTCAACAAACTATAATATGACTTTTTTTCTTGAAATTTTTTGACATAGTACACAGAGTTTTTTTCATGAAAATTTTCGACATACTATACAATGATTTTTTTTCACGAAAATATTCGATATGCTATAGTTTGGCTCTTATTCACGAAAATGTTTGGCATACTATACTATGACTTTTTTTCATGAAATTTTTCGACATACTATACTATGACATTTTTTCATGAAACATTTCGACATGCTATACTATGACTTTTTTTCATGAAAGTTTTCGACATACTATACTATGAAGTTTTTTTATGAAACATTTCCACCTGCTATACTATGACTTTTTGTCATGAAATTTTTCGACATACTATACTATGACTTTTTTTCTTGAAATTTTTCGACAAACTATATTATGACTTTTTTTCTTGAAATTTTTAGACATACTATACTCTGACTTTTTTTTGGCGAAAGTTTTCGACATACTATACTTTTTTTTATGAAAATTTTCGACATACTCTACTTTGACTTTGTTTCACGAAAATTTTCGACATGCTATACAATGACTTTTCTTGAAGATTTTCGACATACTATACCATCACTTTTTTTCATGAAAATTTGACATACTATACTACGACTTTTTTTTGATGAAAATTTTCAATATAATACTATGACTTTTTTTTGACGAAAGTTTTCGACATAGGATACTATGACTTTTTTTCATGAAATTTTCGACATACTATACTACGACTTTTTTTTGATGAAAATTTTTGACATACTATACTATGGCGTTTTTTCATGAAAATTTGCGACATACTATACTATCACTTTTATTTTCCCAAATTTTCGACATACTATACAACTTTTTTTGGATGAAAATTTTCGACATGTTATACTATGACTTTTTTTCATGAAAATTTTTGACATATTATACTATGACTTTTTATCAGGAAATTTTCGAAATACTATCCAATTACTTTTTTTCATGAAAATTTTTGACATACTATACTATGACTTTTTTTGACGAAAGTTTTCGACGTACTATACTATTTTTTTTTTTCATGAAAATTTTCGACATACTATACTATGACTTTTGTTCTGATGAAAGTTTTCGACATAGGATACTATGATCTTTTTTCATGAAATTTTTCGACACACTATACCAAGACGTTTTTTCATGAAGATTTGCGATATACTATACGATGACTTTTTTTCTCAAATCTTCGACATACTATACAACTTTTTTTCGTGAAAATTTTCGACAAACTATATTATGACTTTTTTTCTTGAAATTTTTAGACATACTATACTATGACTTTTTTTTAATGAAAATTTTCGACATACTATACTATTTTTTTTTTCCCGAAAATTTTCGACATGCTATACTATGACTTTTCTTGAAGATTTTCGACATACTATACCATCACTTTCTTTCATGAAAATTTTCGATATACTATACTATGACTTTTTTTTTATGAAAATGTTCGACATACTATACCATGACTTTTTTTCATGAAAATTTTCGACATACTATACTATAATTTTTTTTTTACAAAGATTTTCGATATAATACTATGACTTATTTTTGACGAAAGTTTTCGACATAGAATACTATGACTTTTTTTCATGAAATTTTCGACATACTATACCATAACTTTTTTTGATGAAAATATTCGACATACTATACTATGGCGTTTTTTCATGAAAATTTGCGACATACTATACTATGACTTTTATTTTCCCAAATTTTCGAAATCCTATACAACTTTTTTTTGTGAAAATTTTCGACATACAGTACTATACTATGACTTTTTTTCTTGAAATTTTTCGACAAACTATATTATGACTTTTTTTCTTGAAATTTTTAGACATACTATACTATGACTTTTTTTTGGCGAAAGTTTTCGACATACTATACTATTTTTTTTTTTATGAAAATTTTCGACATACTCTACTATGACTTTTTTTCACGAAAATTTTCGACATGCTATACTATGACTTTTCTTGAAGATTTTCAACATACTATACCATCACTTTTTTTCATGAAAATTTTCGATATACTATACTATGACTTTTTTTTTATGAAAATGTTCGACATACAATACCATGACTTTTTTTCTGGAAATTCTTAGACATACTATACTATGACATTTTTTCATGAAACATTTCGACATGCTACACTATGACTTTTTTAATGAAACATTTCCACATGCAAGTTTTCGACATACTAAACTTTTTTTCAGGAAAAATACTTGACATACTATACTATGACTTTTTTTCATGAAATTTTTCGACATATGTATACTATGACGTTTTTTATGAAACATTTCCACATGCTATACTATGACTTTTTTTCATGAAATTTTTCGATATACTATACTATGACTTTTTTTGGATGAAAATTTTCGACAAACTATACTATGACTTTTTTTGAATGAAAATTTTCGACGTTATACTATGATTTTTTTTCATGAACATTTTTGACATACTATACAATTACTTTTTTTCAGGAAAATTTTCGACATGCTATACTATGACTTTTTCTGAAGATTTTTGACATACTATACTTAAAAAAAAATTTTCTTGAAAATATTCGACATAATATAATATGACATTTTTTGGACGAAAATTTTCTACATACTATAATATGACTTTTTTTGCATGAAATTTTTCGACATACTATACTATGCCTTTTTTCACGAAAATGTTTGACATACTATACTATGACTTTTTTTCATGAAATTTTTCGACATACTATACTATGACGTTGTTTTATGAAACATTTCCACATGCTCTACTATGACTTTTTTTCATGAAATTTTTCGACATACTATACTATGACTTTTTTTGGCTGAAAATTTTCGAAAAAAACTATACTATGACTTTTTTTGGATGAAAATTTTCGACGTTACACTGATTTTTTTTCATGAACATTTTTGACATACTATACTACGACTTTTTTTCAGGAAATTTTCGACATACTATACTACGACATTTTTTCATAAAACATTTCGACATGCTACACTATGACTTTTTTTCATGAAATTTTTTCGACATATATATATACTATGACGTTTTTTATGAAACATTTCCACATGCTATACTATGACTTTTTTTCATGAAATTTTTCGACATACTATACTATGACTTTTTTTGGATGAAAATTTTCGACAAACTATACTATGACTTTTTTTGAATGAAAATTTTCGACATGCTATAGTATGACTTTTTCTGAAGATTTTTTGACATACTATATTTATAAAAAAATTTTCATGAAAATATTCGACATAATATAATGACATTTTTTGGACGAAAATTTTCTACATACTATACTATGACTTTTTTTCATGAAATTTTTCGATATACTATACTATGACTTTTTTTGGATGAAAATTTTCGACAAACTATACTATGACTTTTTTTGAATGAAAATTTTCGACGTTATACTATGATTTTTTTTCATGAACATTTTTGACATACTATACAATTACTTTTTTTCAGGAAAATTTTCGACATGCTATACTATGACTTTTTCTGAAGATTTTTGACATACTATACTTAAAAAAAAATTTTCTTGAAAATATTCGACATAATATAATATGACATTTTTTGGACGAAAATTTTCTACATACTATACTATGACTTTTTTTCATGAAATTTTTCGACATACTATACTATGACGTTGTTTTATGAAACATTTCCACATGCTCTACTATGACTTTTTTTCATGAAATTTTTCGACATACTATACTATGACTTTTTTTGGCTGAAAATTTTCGAAAAAAACTATACTATGACTTTTTTTGGATGAAAATTTTCGACGTTACACTGATTTTTTTTCATGAACATTTTTGACATACTATACTACGACTTTTTTTCAGGAAATTTTCGACATACTATAGAATTACTTTTTTTCGTGAAAATTTTCAACATACTATACTATGACTTTCTTTGGATGAAAATTTTCGACATGCTATACTATGACTTTTTTTCAGGGAAACTTTCGACATACTATACTATGAATTTTTTCAGGGAAATTTTCGACATACTTTACTATGACTTTTTTTTATGAAAATTTTCGACATAATATACTATGACTTTTTTTCATGAAATGTTTCGACATACTATACAATTTTTTTTCGTGAAAATTTTCGACATACAATACTATACTATGACTTTTTTTCTTGAAATTTTTCGACAAACCATATTATGACTTTTTTTCTGAAAATTTTTAGACATACTATACTATGACATTTTTTCATAAAACATTTCGACATGCTACACTATGACTTTTTTTCATGAAATTTTTTCGACATATATATATACTATGACGTTTTTTATGAAACATTTCCACATGCTATACTATGACTTTTTCATGAAATTTTTCGACATACTATACTATGACTTTTTTTGGATGAAAATTTTCGACAAACTATACTATGACTTTTTTTGAATGAAAATTTTCGACATGCTATAGTATGACTTTTTCTGAAGATTTTTTGACATACTATATTTATAAAAAAAATTTCATGAAAATATTCGACATAATATAATATGACATTTTTTGGACGAAAATTTTCTACATACCATACTATGACTTTTTTTCATGAAATTTTTCGATATACTATACTATGACTTTTTTTGGATGAAAATTTTTGACATACTATACTATGACTTTTTTTCATGAAATTTTTCGACATTCTATACTATGACGTTTTTTCATGAAACATTTCGACATGCTATACTATGACTTTTTTTCATGAACATTTTTGACAGACTATACTATGACTTTTTTTGATGAAAGTTTTCGACATACTATACTATGACTTTTTTTCTTGAAATTTTTCGACAAATTATAATATGACTTTTTTTCTTGAAATTTTTTGACATACTATACTTAGATTTTTTTCATTAAAATTTTCGACATACTATACTATGACTTTTTTTCACGAAAATATTCGACATGCTATACTATGCCTTTTTTTCACGAAAATGTTTGACATACTATAGTTAGACTTTTTTTCATGAAAATTTTCGACATACAATACTATGACGTTTTTTCATGAAACATTTCGCCATGCTATACTATGACTTTTTTTCATGAAATTTTTCGACATACAATACTATGACGTTTTTTCATGAAACATCTCGACATGCTATACTATGACTTTTTTTCGTGAACATTTTTGACATACTATAGTTTGACTTTTTTTCATGAAATTTTTCAACATACTATACTATGACTCTTTTTGGATGACATTTTTCGACATACTATACTATGCCTTTTTTTCATGAAAATTTTCGACAAACTATACTATGACCTTTTTTGGATGAAAATTTTCGACATGCTATACTATGACTTTTTTTCACGAAAATTTTCGACATACTATACTATGATTTTTTTCATGAAATTTTGCGACATACTATACAATGAGTTTTTTTTTCGTGAACATTTTCGCCATTCTATACTATGACTTTTTTTTGTCTAAAGTTTTCGACATACTATAATATAACTTTTTTTGGAAATTTTTAGACATACTATACTATGACATTTTTTCATGAAACATTTCGACATGCTACACTGACTTTTTTTAATGAAATTTTTCGACATACTATACTATGACGTTTTTTATGAAACATTTCCACATGCTCTACTATGACTTTTTTTCATGAAATTTTTCGACATACTATACTATGACTTTTTTTGGCTGAAAATTTTCTAAAAAAACTATACTATGACTTTTTTTGGATGAAAATTTTCGACATGTTACACTGATTTTTTTTCATGAACATTTTTGACATACTATACTACGACTTTTTTTCAGGAAATTTTTGACATACTATACAATTACTTTTTTTCGTGAAAATGTTCGACATAATATACTATGACTTTTTTTCATGAAATGTTTCGACATACTATACAATTCTTTTTCGTGAAAATTTTCGACATACAATACTATACTATGACTTTTTTTCTTGAAATTTTTCGACAAACCATATTATGACTTTTTTTCTGAAAATTTTTAGACATACTATACTATGACATTTTTTCATAAAACATTTCGACATGCTACACTATGACTTTTTTTCATGAAATTTTTCGACATATATATACTATGACGTTTTTTATGAAACATTTCCACATACTATACTATGACTTTTTTTCATGAAATTTTTCGACATACTATACTATGACTTTTTTTGGATGAAAATTTTCGACAAACTATACTATGACTTTTTTTGAATGAAAATTTTCGACGTTATACTATGATTTTTTTTCATGAACATTTTTGACATACTATACAATTACTTTTTTTCAGGAAAATTTTCGACATGCTATACTATGACTTTTTCTGAAGATTTTTTGACATACTATACTTAAAAAAAAATTTTCATGAAAATATTCGACATAATATAATATGACATTTTTTGGATGGAAATTTTCTACATACTATACTATGACTTTTTTTGCATGAAATTTTTCGACATACGATACTATGCCTTTTTTCACGAAAATGTTTGACATACTATAATATGACTTTTTTTCATGAAATTTTTCGACATTCTATACTATGACGTTTTTTCATGAAACATTTCGACATGCTATACTATGACTTTTTTTCATGAACATTTTTGACAGACTATACTATGACTTTTTTTGATGAAAGTTTTCGACATACTATACTATGACTTTTTTTCTTGAAATTTTTCGACAAATTATAATATGACTTTTTTTCTTGAAATTTTTTGACATACTATACTTAGATTTTTTTCATGAAAATTTTCGACATACTATACTATGACTTTTTTTCACGAAAATATTCAACATGCTATACTATGACTTTTTTTCACGAAAATGTTTGACATACTATAGTTAGACTTTTTTTCATGAAAATTTTCGACATACTATACTATGACGTTTTTTCATGAAACATTTCGCCATGCTATACTATGACTTTTTTTCATGAAATTTTTCGACATACAATACTATGACGTTTTTTCATGAAACATCTCGACATGCTATACTATGACTTTTTTTCGTGAACATTTTTGACATACTATAGTTTGACTTTTTTTCATGAAATTTTTCAACATACTATACTATGACTCTTTTTGGATGACATTTTTCGACATACTATACTATGCCTTTTTTTGATGAAAATTTTCAACATGCTGTACTATGATTTTTTTTTGACGAAAATTTTCGACATACTATACTATGACTTTTTTTCATGAAAAATTTTCGACATACTATACTATGACTTTCTTTGGATGA
Organism: Sebastolobus alascanus; assembly: GCA_916701645.2. Classification (NCBI taxonomy): domain Eukaryota; kingdom Metazoa; phylum Chordata; class Actinopteri; order Perciformes; family Sebastidae; genus Sebastolobus; species Sebastolobus alascanus. The sequence continues at coordinate 6,201,093 of CAKAOJ020000006.1, forward strand.
AAATGTTCGACATGCTATACTATGACTTTTTTTCAGGGAAACTTTCAACATTCTATACTATGACTTTTTTTTATGAAAATTTTCGACATACTATACCTTGACTTTTTTCGTCAACATTTTCGACATACTATACTATGACTTTTTTTTCATGAAAATTTTCGACAAACTATACTATGACCTTTTTTGGATGAAAATTTTCGACATGCTATACTATGACTTTTTTTCACGAAAATTTTTCGACATACGATACTATGCCTTTTTTCACAAAAATGTTTGACATACTATACTATGACTTTTTTTCATGAAATTTTTCGACATTCTATACTATGACGTTTTTTCATGAAACATTTCGACATGCTATACTATGACTTTTTTTCATGAACATTTTTGACAGACTATACTATGACTTTTTTTGATGAAAGTTTTCGACATACTATACTATGATTTTTTTCATGAAATTTTGCGACATACTATACAATGAGGTTTTTTTTCGTGAACATTTTCGCCATTCTACACTATGACTTTTTTTTGTCTAAAGTTTTCGACATACTATAATATAACTTTTTTTGGAAATTTTTAGACATACTATACTATGACATTTTTTCATGAAACATTTCGACATGCTACACTATGACTTTTTTTAATGAAATTTTTCGACATACTATACTATGACGTTTTTTATGAAACATTTCCACATGCTCTACTATGACTTTTTTTCATGAAATTTTTCGACATACTATACTATGACTTTTTTTGGCTGAAAATTTTCGAAAAAAACTATACTATGACTTTTTTTGGATGAAAATTTTCGACATGTTACACTCATTTTTTTTCATGAACATTTTTGACATACTATACTACGACTTTTTTTCAGGAAATTTTCGACATACTATACAATTACTTTTTTTCGTGAAAATGTTCGACATAATATACTATGACTTTTTTTCATGAAATATTTCGACATACTATACAATTTTTTTTCATGAAAATTTTCGACATACTATACTATGACGTTTTTTCATGAAACATTTCGCCATGCTATACTATGACTTTTTTTCATGAAATTTTTCGACATACAATACTATGACGTTTTTTCATGAAACATCTCGACATGCTATACTATGACTTTTTTTCGTGAACATTTTTGACATACTATAGTTTGACTTTTTTTCATGAAATTTTTCAACATACTATACTATGACTCTTTTTGGATGACATTTTTCGACATACTATACTATGCCTTTTTTTGATGAAAATTTTCAACATGCTGTACTATGATTTTTTTTTGACGAAATTTTTCGACATACTATACTATGACTTTTTTTCATGAAAAATTTTCGACATACTATACTATGACTTTCTTTGGATGAAAATGTTCGACATGCTATACTATGACTTTTTTTCAGGGAAACTTTCAACATTCTATACTATGACTTTTTTTTATGAAAATTTTCGACATACTATACCTTGACTTTTTTCGTCAACATTTTCGACATACTATACTATGACTTTTTTTCATGAAAATTTTCGACAAACTATACTATGACCTTTTTTGGATGAAAATTTTCGACATGCTATACTATGACTTTTTTTCACGAAAATTTTTCGACATACGATACTATGCCTTTTTTCACGAAAATGTTTGACATACTATACTATGACTTTTTTTCATGAAATTTTTCGACATTCTATACTATGACGTTTTTTCATGAAACATTTCGACATGCTATACTATGACTTTTTTTCATGAACATTTTTGACAGACTATACTATGACTTTTTTTGATGAAAGTTTTCGACATACTATACTGTGACTGTTTTTCTTGAAATTTTTCGACAAATTATAATATGACTTTTTTTCTTGAAAATTTTCGACATACTATACTATGACTTTTTTTCACGAAAATATTCGACATACTATACTATGACGTTTTTTAATGAAACATTTCGCCATGCTATACTATGACTTTTTTTCATGAAATTTTTCGACATACAATACTATGACGTTTTTTCATGAAACATCTCGACATGCTATACTATGACTTTTTTTCGTGAACATTTTTGACATACTATAGTTTGACGTTTTTTCATGAAACATTTCGACATGCTATACTATGACTTTTTTTCGTGAACATTTTTGACATACTATACTATGCCTTTTTTTGATGAAAATTTTCAACATGCTATACTATGATTTTTTTTTGACGAAATTTTTCGACATACTATACTATGACTTTTTTTCATGAAAAATTTTCGACATACTATACTATGACTTTCTTTGGATGAAAATGTTCGACATGCTATACTATGACTTTTTTTCAGGGAAACTTTCAACATTCTATACTATGACTTTTTTTTATGAACATTTTCGGCATACTATACCTTGACTTTTTTCGTCAACATTTTCGACATACTATACTATGACTTTTTTTTCATGAAAATTTTCGACAAACTATACTTTGACCTTTTTTGGATGAAAATTTTCGACATGCTATACTATGACTTTTTTTCATGAAAATTTTTGACATACTATACTATGATTTTTTTCATGAAACTTTGCGACATACTATACAATGAGTTTTTTTTTCGTGAACATTTTCGACATACTATACTATGACTTTTTTTTGACTAAAGTTTTCGACATACTATAATATAACTTTTTTTTTGAAAATTTTTAGACATACTATACTATGACATTTTTTCATGAAACATTTCGACATGCTACACTGACTTTTTTTAATGAAATTTTTCGACATACTATACTATGACGTTTTTTATGAAACATTTCCACATGCTCTACTATGACTTTTTTTCATGAAATTTTTCGACATACTATACTATCACTTTTTTTGGCTGAAAATATTCGAAAAAAACTATACTATGACTTTTTTTGGATGAAAATTTTCGACGTTACACTGATTTTTTTTCATGAACATTTTTGACATACTATACTACGACTTTTTTTCAGGAAATTTTCGACATACTATACAATTACTTTTTTTCGTGAAAATTTTCAACATGCTATGCTATGACTTTTTTTGAAGATTTTTGACATACTATTCATAGACATTTTTTTTCATGAAAATCTTCGACATCATATACTATGACATTTTTTGGACGAAAATTTTCGACATACTATACTATGACTTTTTTTGCATGAAATTTTTCGACGTACTATACTATGCCTTTTTTCAGGAAAAATACTTGACATACTATACTATGACTTTTTTTCATGAACATTTTCGACATACTATACTATGACTTTTTTTTTCTCAAATTTTCGACATAGTATACAACTGTTTTTCGTGAAAAGTTTCGACATAAAGAACTATACTATGACTTTTTCTCCTGAAAGTTTTCGACAAACTATATTATGACTTCTTTTGACGAAAGTTTTCGACATACTATACAATGACTTTCTTTGGATGAACATTTTCGACATGCTATACTATGACTTTTTTTCAGGGAAACTTTCGACATACTATACTATGAATTTTTTCAGGGAAATTTTCGACATACTTTACTATGACTTTTTTTTAGAAAATTTTCGACATACTATACTATGACTTTTTTTCATGAAATGTTTCGACATACTATACAATTTTTTTTCGTGAAAATTTTCGACATACAGTACTATACTATGATTTTTTTCTTGAAATTTTTTGACAAACCATATTATGACTTTTTTTCTGAAAATTTTTAGACATACTATACTATGACATTTTTTCATAAAACATTTCGACATGCTACACTATGACTTTTTTTCATGAAATTTTTCGACATATATATATACTATGACTTTTTTTTATGAAAATTTTCGACATACTATACTATGACTTTTTTTCACGAAAATATTTGACAGGCTATACTATGACTTTTTTTCATGAAAAATTTTCGACATCCTATACTATGACTTACTTTGGATGAAAATTTTCGACATGCTATACTATGACTTTTTTTCAGGGAAACTTTCGACATACTATACTATGAATTTTTTCAGGGAAATTTTCGACATACTTTACTATGACTTTTTTTTAATGAAAATTTTCGACATACTATACTATGACTTTTTTTCATGAAATGTTTAGACATACTATACAATTTTTTCTCATGAAAATTTTCGACATGCTATACTATGACTTTTTTTGAAGATTTTTGACATACTATACTATGACTTTTTTTGCATGAAATTTTTCCACATACTATACTACGCCTTTTTTTCCCGAAAAATACTTGACATACTATACTATGACATTTCTTGCATGAAATTTTTCGACATACTATACTATGACTTTTTTTTCACGAAAAATACTTGACATACTATACTATGACTTTTTTTCATGAAAATTTTCGACATACTATACTATGACTTTTTTTCATGAAAATTTTCGACATACTATACTATGACTTTTTTTTTCTCAAATTTTCGACATACTATACAACTTTTTTTCGTGAAAAGTTTCGACATAAAGTACTATACTATGACTGCTTCTCTTGAAATTTTTTGATAAACTATATTATGACTTTTTTTCTTGAAATTTTCAGACATACTATACTGTGACTTTTTTTTACGAAAGTTTTCGACATACTATACAATGACTTTTTTTGACGAAAATGTTTGACATACTATACTTAGATTTTTTTTCAGGGAATCTTTCAACATTCTATACTATGACTTTTTTTTGTGAACATTTTCGACATACTATACTATGACTTTTTTTGCATGAAATTTTTCGACGTACTATACTATGCCTTTTTTCAGGAAAAATACTTGACATACTATACTATGACTTTTTTTCATGAACATTTTCGACATACTATACTATGACTTTTTTTTTCTCAAATTTTCGACATAGTATACAACTGTTTTTCGTGAAAAGTTTCGACATAAAGAACTATACTATGACTTTTTCTCCTGAAAGTTTTCGACAAACTATATTATGACTTTTTTTGACGAAAGTTTTCGACATACTATACTATGACTTTTTTTCGTGAACATTTTCGACATACTATACTATGACTTTCTTTGGATGAACATTTTCGACATGCTATACTATGACTTTTTTTCAGTGAAACTTTCGACATACTATACTATGAATTTTTTCAGGGAAATTTTCGACATACTTTACTATGACTTTTTTTTAGAAAATTTTCGACATACTATACTATGACTTTTTTTCATGAAATGTTTCGACATACTATACAATTTTTTTTCGTGAAAATTTTCGACATACAGTACTATACTATGATTTTTTTCTTGAAATTTTTTGACAAACCATATTATGACTTTTTTTCTGAAAATTTTTAGACATACTATACTATGACATTTTTTCATAAAACATTTCGACATGCTACACTATGACTTTTTTTCATGAAATTTTTCGACATATATATATACTATGACTTTTTTTTATGAAAATTTTCGACATACTATACTATGACTTTTTTTCACGAAAATATTTGACAGGCTATACTATGACTTTTTTTCATGAAAAATTGTCGACATCCTATACTATGACTTACTTTGGATGAAAATTTTCGACATGCTATACTATGACTTTTTTTCAGGGAAACTTTCGACATACTATACTATGAATTTTTTCAGGGAAATTTTCGACATACTTTACTATGACTTTTTTTTAATTAAAATTTTCGACATACTATACTATGAATTTTTTTCATGAAATGTTTAGACATACTATACAATTTTTTCTCATGAAAATTTTCGACATGCTATACTATGACTTTTTTTGAAGATTTTTGACATACTATACTATGACTTTTTTTGCATGAAATTTTTCCACATACTATACTACGCCTTTTTTTCCCGAAAAATACTTGACATACTATACTATGACATTTCTTGCATGAAATTTTTCGACATACTATACTATGACTTTTTTTTCACGAAAAATACTTGACATACTATACTATGACTTTTTTTCATGAAAATTTTCGACATACTATACTATTGCTTTTTTTCATGAAAATTTTCGACATACTATACTATGACTTTTTTTTTCTCAAATTTTCGACATACTATACAACTTTTTTTCGTGAAAAGTTTCGACATAAAGTACTATACTATGACTGCTTCTCTTGAAATTTTTTGATAAACTATATTATGACTTTTTTTCTTGAAATTTTCAGACATACTATACTGTGACTTTTTTTTACGAAAGTTTTCGACATACTATACAATGACTTTTTTTGACGAAAATGTTTGACATACTATACTTAGATTTTTTTTCAGGGAATCTTTCAACATTCTATACTATGACTTTTTTTTGTGAACATTTTCGACATACTATACTATGACTTTTTTTGCATGAAATTTTTCGACGTACTATACTATGCCTTTTTTCAGGAAAAATACTTGACATACTATACTATGACTTTTTTTCATGAACATTTTCGACATACTATACTATGACTTTTTTTTTCTCAAATTTTCGACATAGTATACAACTGTTTTTCGTGAAAAGTTTCGACATAAAGAACTATACTATGACTTTTTCTCCTGAAAGTTTTCGACAAACTATATTATGACTTTTTTTGACGAAAGTTTTCGACATACTATACAATGAGTTTTTTTTTCGTGAACATTTTCGACATACTATACTATGACTTTCTTTGGATGAACATTTTCGACATGCTATACTATGACTTTTTTTCAGGGAAACTTTCGACATACTATACTATGAATTTTTTCAGGGAAATTTTCGACATACTTTACTATGACTTTTTTTTAGAAAATTTTCGACATACTATACTATGACTTTTTTTCATGAAATGTTTCGACATACTATACAATTTTTTTTCGTGAAAATTTTCGACATACAGTACTATACTATGATTTTTTTCTTGAAATTTTTTGACAAACCATATTATGACTTTTTTTCTGAAAATTTTTAGACATACTATACTATGACATTTTTTCATAAAACATTTCGACATGCTACACTATGACTTTTTTTCATGAAATTTTTCGACATATATATATACTATGACTTTTTTTTATGAAAATTTTCGACATACTATACTATGACTTTTTTTCACGAAAATATTTGACAGGCTATACTATGACTTTTTTTCATGAAAAATTTTCGACATACTATACTATGACTTTCTTTGGATGAAAATTTTCGACATGCTATACTATGACTTTTTTTCAGGGAAACTTTCGACATACTATACTATGAATTTTTTCAGGGAAATTTTCGACATACTTTACTATGACTTTTTTTTAATGAAAATTTTCGACATACTATACTATGACTTTTTTTCATGAAATGTTTAGACATACTATACAATTTTTTCTCATGAAAATTTTCGACATGCTATACTATGACTTTTTTTGAAGATTTTTGACATACTATACTATGACTTTTTTTGCATGAAATTTTTCCACATACTATACTACGCCTTTTTTTCCCGAAAAATACTTGACATACTATACTATGACATTTCTTGCATGAAATTTTTCGACATACTATACTATGACTTTTTTTTCACGAAAAATACTTGACATACTATACTATGACTTTTTTTCATGAAAATTTTCGACATACTATACTATTGCTTTTTTTCATGAAAATTTTCGACATACTATACTATGACTTTTTTTTTCTCAAATTTTCGACATACTATACAACTTTTTTTCGTGAAAAGTTTCGACATAAAGTACTATACTATGACTTTTTCTCTTGAAATTTTTCGACACACTATATTATGACTTTTTTTCTTGAAATTTTCAGACATACTATACTGTGACTTTTTTTGACGAAAGTTTTCGACATACTATACAATGACTTTTTTTGACGAAAATGTTTGACATACTATACTTAGATTTTTTTTCAGGGAATCTTTCAACATTCTATACTATGACTTTTTTTTGTGAACATTTTCGACATACTATACTATGACTTTTTTTTGCCTGAATTTTTCGACATACTATACTATGACTTTTTTTCTCGATATTTTTTGACATACTATACTTAGATTTTTTTCATGAGTATTTTCGACATACTATACTATGACTTTTTTTCACGAAAATATTCGACATGCTATACTATGACTTTTTCTCATGAAAAATTTTCGACATACTATACTATGACTTTCTTTAGATGAAAATTTTCGACATACTATACTATGACTTTTTTTCAGGGAAATTTTCGACATACTATACTATGAATTTTTCAGGGAAATTTTCGACTTACTTTACTATGACTTTTTTTCATGAAAATTTTCGACATACTATACTATGACTTTTTTTCATGAAAATTTTCGACATACAGTACTATACTATGACTTTTTTTCTTGAAATTTTTCGACAAACCATATGACTTTTTTTCTGGAAATTTTTAGACATACTAGACTATGAAATTTTTTCATGAAACATTTCGACATGCTACACTATGACTTTTTTTCATGAAATTTTTCGACATACTATACTATGACGTTTTTTATGAAACATTTCCACATGATATACTATGACTTTTTTTCATGATATTTTTCGACATACTATACTATGACTTTTTTGGATGAAAATTTTCGACAAACTATACTATGACTTTTTTTGGATGAAAATTTTCGACATGTTATACTATGATTTTTTTTCATGAAAATTTTTGACATACTATACTATGTCTTTTTTTCAGAAAATTTTCGACATACTATACATTAACTTTTTTTCACAAAAAATACTTGACATACTCTACTATGACTTTTTTTGCATGAAATTTTTCGACATATATATACTATGACTTTTTTTTATGAAAATTTTCGACATACTATTATATGACTTTTTTTCGTGAATATTTTCGACATACTATACCATGACTTTTTTTCACGAAAATATTTGACATGCTATACTATGACTTTTTTTCATGAAAAATTTTCGACATCCTATACTATGACTTACTTTGGATGAAAATTTTCGACATGCTATACTATGACTTTTTTTCAGGGAAACTTTCGACATACTATACTATGAATTTTTTCAGGGAAATTTTCGACATACTTTACTATGACTTTTTTTTATGAAAATTTTCGACATACTATACTATGACTTTTTTTCATGAAATGTTTCGACATACTATACAATTTTTTTTCATGAAAATTTTCGACATGCTATACTATGACTTTTTTTGAAGATTTTTGACATACTATACTATGACTTTTTTTCCATGAAATTTTTCCACATACTATACTACGCCTTTTTTTCACGAAAAATACTTGACATACTATACTATGACATTTCTTGCATGAAATTTTTCGACATACTATACTATGACTTTTTTTTCACGAAAAATACTTGACATACTATACTATGACTTTTTTTCATGAAAATTTTCGACATACTATACTATTGCGTTTTTTCATGAAAATTTTCGACATACTATACTATGACTTTTTTTTTCTCAAATTTTCGACATACTATACAACTTTTTTTCGTGAAAAGTTTCGACATAAAGTACTATACTATGACTGCTTCTCTTGAAATTTTTTGACAAACTATATTATGACTTTTTTTCTTGAAATTTTCAGACATACTATACTGTGACTTTTTTTTACGAAAGTTTTCGACATACTATACAATGACTTTTTTTGACGAAAATGTTTGACATACTATACTTAGATTTTTTTTCAGGGAATCTTTCAACATTCTATACTATGACTTTTTTTTGTGAACATTTTCGACATACTATACTATGATTTTTTTCATGAAACTTTGCGACATACTATACAATGAGTTTTTTTTTCGTGAAAATTTTCGACATACTATACTATGACTTTTTTTTGACTAAAGTTTTCGACATACTATAATATAACTTTTTTTTTGAAAATTTTTAGACATACTATACTATGACATTTTTTCATGAAACATTTCGACATGCTACACTGACTTTTTTTAATGAAATTTTTCGACATACTATACTATGACGTTTTTTATGAAACATTTCCACATGCTCTACTATGACTTTTTTTCATGAAATTTTTCGACATACTATACTATCACTTTTTTTGGCTGAAAATATTCGAAAAAAACTATACTATGACTTTTTTTGGATGAAAATTTTCGACATACTATACTATGAATTTTTCAGGGAAATTTTCGACTTACTTTACTATGACTTTTTTTCATGAAAATTTTCGACATACTATACTATGACTATTTTTTTCATGAGCATTTTCGACATACTATACTATGACTTTTTTTCACGAAAATATTCGACATGCTATACTATGACTTTTTTTCATGAAAAATTTTCGACATACTATACTATGACTTTCTTTGGATGAAAATTTTCGACATGCTATACTATGACTTTTTTTCAGGGAAACTTTCGACATACTATACTATGAATTTTTCAGGGAAATTTTCGACATACTTTACTATGACTTTTTTTCATGAAAATTTTCGACATACTATACTATGACTTTTTTTCATGAAATGTTTCGACATACTATACAATTTTTTTTCGTGAAAATTTTCGACATACAGTACTATACTATGACTTTTTTTCTTGAAATTTTTCGACAAACCATATTATGACTTTTTTTCTGGAAATTTTTAGACATACTATACTATGAAATTTTTTCATGAAACATTTCGACATGCTACACTATGACTTTTTTTCATGAAATTTTTCGACATACTATACTATGACGTTTTTTATGAAACATTTCCACATGATATACTATGACTTTTTTTCATGATATTTTTCGACATACTATACTATGACTTTTTTGGATGAAAATTTTCGACAAACTATACTATGACTTTTTTTGGATGAAAATTTTCGACATGTTATACTATGATTTTTTTTCATGAAAATGTTTGACATACTATACTATGTCTTTTTTTCAGAAAATTTTCGACATACTATACAATAACTTTTTTTCGTGAACATTTTCGACATGCTATACTATGACTTTTTTTGAAGATTTTTGACATACTATACTATGACTTTTTTTGCATGAAATTTTTCGACATACTATACTATGCCTTTTTTTCACGAAAAATACTTGACATACTCTACTATGACTTTTTTTGCATGAAATTTTTCGACTTACTAAACTATGCCTTTTTTTCACGAAAAATACTTGACATACTATACTATGACTTTTTTTCTTGAAATTTTTTGACATGCTATACTATGACTTTTTTTCATGAAAAATTTTCGACATACTATACTATAACTTTCTTTTGATGAAAATTTTGGATATGCTTTTCTATGACTTTTTTTCAGGGAAATTTTCGACATACTATACTATTGCTTTTTTTTGACGAAAGTTTTCGACATTGCATACTATGACTTTTTTTCATTAAAAAACTATAAGTTTTCGACATACTATACTATGACTTTCTTTGGATGAAAATTTTCTACATGCTATACTATGACTTTTTTTTTCAGGGAAACTTTCGACATGCTATACTATGAATTTTTTTCATGAAAATGTTTGACATACTATACTATGTCTTTTTTTCAGAAAATTTTCGACATACTATACAATAACTTTTTTTCGTGAACATTTTCGACATGCTATACTATGACTTTTTTTGAAGATTTTTGACATACTATACTATGACTTTTTTTGCATGAAATTTTTCGACATACTATACTATGCCTTTTTTTCACGAAAAATACTTGACATACTCTACTATGACTTTTTTTGCATGAAATTTTTCGACTTACTAAACTATGCCTTTTTTTCACGAAAAATACTTGACATACTATACTATGACTTTTTTTCTTGAAATTTTTTGACATGCTATACTATGACTTTTTTTCATGAAAAATTTTCGACATACTATACTATAACTTTCTTTTGATGAAAATTTTGGATATGCTTTTCTATGACTTTTTTTCAGGGAAATTTTCGACATACTATACTATTGCTTTTTTTTGACGAAAGTTTTCGACATTGCATACTATGACTTTTTTTCATTAAAAAACTATAAGTTTTCGACATACTATACTATGACTTTCTTTGGATGAAAATTTTCTACATGCTATACTATGACTTTTTTTTTCAGGGAAACTTTTGACATGCTATACTATGAATTTTTTCAGGGAAATTTTCAACATACTATACTATGCCTTTTTTTCACGAAAAATACTTGACATACTATACAATGACTTTTTTTCATAAAAATTTTCGACATACTATACTATGACTTTTTTTCTTGAAATTTTTCGACAAACTATATTATGACTTTTTTTCTTAAAATATTTAGACAAACTATACTATGTCTTTTTTTTGACGAACGATTTCGACATACTATACTATTTTTTTTTTTCATGAAAATTTTCGACATACTCTACTATGACTTTTTATCACGAAAATTTTCGACATGCTATACCATGACTTTTCTTGAAGATTTTTGACATACTATACTTGGACTTTTTTTTTTCATGAAAATATTCGACATACTATACTATGACGTTTTTTCATGAAACATTTCGATATACTATACTATGACGTTTTTTCATGAAACATTTCGATATACTATACTATGATTTTTTTTCACGAAAATTTTCGACATACCATACAATCACTTTTTTCGTGAAAATTTTCGACATACTATACTATTCCTTTTTTTCACGAAAATATTTGACATGCTATACTATGACTTTTTCGTATGTAATTTTTCGACATACTATACAATCACTTTTTTCGTGAAAATTTTCGACATACTATACTATTCCTTTTTTTCATGAACATTTTCGACATGCTATACTATGACTTTTTTTCATGAAAACTTTCGACATACTATACCATCACATTGTTTCATAAAAATTTTCGACATGCTATACTATGACTTTTTTTCTTGAAATTTTTCGACAAACTATATTATGACTTTTTTTCTTAAAATATTTAGACAAACTATACTATGTCTTTTTTTTGACGAACGATTTCGACATACTATACTATTTCTTTTTTCATGAAAATTTTCGACATACTCTACTATGACTTTTTATCACGAAAATTTTTGACATGCTATACCATGACTTTTCTTGAAGATTTTTGACATACTATACTTGGACTTTTTTTTTTCATGAAAATATTCGACATACTATACTATGACGTTTTTTCATGAAACATTTCGACATCCTATACTATGACTTTTTTTCATGAACATTTTTGACAGACTATACTATGATTTTTTTCTGACGAAAGTTTTCGACATACTATACTATGACTTTTTTTCACGAAAATGTTTGACATACTATACTATGACTTTTTTTCATGAAACATTTCGACATACTATACTATGACGTTTTTTCATGAAACATTTCGATATACTATACTATGATTTTTTTTCACGAAAATTTTCGACATACCATACAATCACTTTTTTCGTGAAAATTTTCGACATACTATACTATTCCTTTTTTTCATGAAATTTTTCGACCTGCTATACTATGACTTTTTTTTTGGCAAAAGTTTTCGACATACTATACTATGACTTTTTTTCTTGAAATTTTTCGACAAACTATAATAATACTTTTTTTCTTAAATATTTTTGACAACTATACTATGTCTTTTTTTTGACGAACGATTTCGACATACTATACTATTTTTTTTTTTCATGAAAATTTTCGACATACTATACTATGACTTTTTATACGAAAATTTTCGACATGCTTATCATGACTTTTCTTGAAGATTTTGACATACTATACTATGACTTTTTTTTTTATGAAATTTCGACATACTATACTATGCCTTTTTTCATGAACATTTTTGACAGACTATACTATGACTTTTTTTCACGAAAATTTTTGACATACTATACTATGACTTTTTTTCATGAAATTTTTCGACATACTATGACGTTTTTTCATGAAACATTTCGACATGCTATACTATGACTTTTTTTTCTTGAAATTTTTCGACAAACTATAATATGACTTTTTTTCTTGAAATTTTTTGACATACTATACTTAGATTTTTTTCATGAAAATTTTCGACATACTATACTATGACTTTTTTTCACGAAAATGTTTGACATACTATACTATGACTTTTTTTCATGAAATTTTTCGACATACTATGACGTTTTTTCATGAAACATTTCGACATGCTATACTATGACTTTTTTTCTTGAAATTTTTCGACAAACTATAATATTACTTTTTTTCTTGAAATCTTTTGACATACTATACTTAGATTTTTTTTCATGAAAATTTTCGACATACTATACTATGACTTTTTATCACGAAAATATTCGACATGCTATACTATGACTTTTTTTCACGAAAATGTTTGACATACTATACTATGACGTTTTTTCTTGAAATTTTTCGGCATACTATACTATGACTTTTTTTTGCGAACGTTTTCGACATACTATACTATTTTTTTTTTTCATGAAAATTTTCGACATACTCTCCTGACTTTTTCACGAAAATTTTCGACATGCTATACTATGACTTTTTTTCATGAAAAATTTTCGACATACTATACTATTACTTTTTTTCGTGAAAATTTTCGACATGCTATACTATGACGTTTTTTGAAGATTTTTGACATACTATTCAATGACTTTTTTTGCATGAAATTTTTCGACATACTATACTATGCCTTTTTTTCACGAAAAATACTTGACATACGATACTATGACTTTTTTTGCATGAAATTTTTCGACATAATAAACTATGCCTTTTTTTTACGAAAAAAACTTGACATACTATACCATGACTTTTTTTCATGAAAATTTTCGACATATTATACTATTGCGTTTTTTCATGAAAATTTTTGACATACTATACTATGACTTTTTTTTTCTCAAATTTTCGACATACTATAAAACTTTTTTTCGTGAAAAGTTTCGACATAAAGTACTATACTATGACTTTTTCTCTTGAAATTTTTCGACATACTATACTATGATTTTTTTTCACGAACATTTTCGACATACAATACAATCACTTTTTTCGTGAAAATTTTCGACATACTATACTATGCCTTTTTTTCACGAAAATATTTGACATGCTATACTATGACTTTTTCGTATGTAATTTTTCGACATACTATACTTTGACTTTTTTTCATGAACATTTTCGACATGCTATACTATGACTTTTTTTCATGAAAACTTTCGACATACTATACCATCACATTTTTTCATAAAAATGTTCGACATGCTATACTATGACTTTTTTTCTTGAAATTTTTCGACAAACTATATTATGACTTTTTTTCTTAAAATATTTAGACAAACTATACTATGTCTTTTTTTCATGAAAATTTTCGACATACTATACTATGACTTTTTATCACGAAAATTTTCGACATGCTATACCATGACTTTTCTTGAAGATTTTTGACATACTATACTTGGACTTTTTTTTTTCATGAAAATATTCGACTTTTTTTCATGAAAATATTCGACATACTATACTATGACGTTTTTTCATGAAACATTTCGACATCCTATACTATGACTTTTTTTCATGAACATTTTTGACAGACTATACTATGATTTTTTTCTGACGAAAGTTTTCGACATACTATACTATAACTTTTTTTCACGAAAATGTTTGACATACTATACTTAGATTTTTTTCATGAAAATTTTTGACATACTATACTATGACTTTTTTTCACGAAAATATTCGACATGCTATACTATGACTTTTTTTCACGGAAATGATTGACATACTATACTATGACTTTTTTTCGTGAAATTTTTCGACATACTATACTATGACGTTTTTTCATGAAACATTTCGACATGCTATACTCTGATTTTTTTTCATGAAATTTTTGACAGAGAATACTA
Organism: Sebastolobus alascanus; assembly: GCA_916701645.2. Taxonomy (NCBI): domain Eukaryota; kingdom Metazoa; phylum Chordata; class Actinopteri; order Perciformes; family Sebastidae; genus Sebastolobus; species Sebastolobus alascanus. The sequence goes on from CAKAOJ020000006.1 coordinate 6,216,888, forward strand.
TGACTTTTTTTTACGTAAGTTTTCGACATACTATACTTAGATTTTTTTCATGAAAATTTTCGACATACTATACTATGACTTTTTTTCACGAAAATGTTTGACATACTATACTATGACTTTTTTTCATGAAATTTTTCGACATACTATGACGTTTTTTCATGAAACATTTCGACATGCTATACTATGACTTTTTTTCTTGAAATTTTTCGACAAACTATAATATGACTTTTTTTCTTGAAATTTTTTGACATACTATACTTAGATTTTTTTCATGAAAATTTTTGACATACTATACTATGACTTTTTTTCACGAAAATATTCGACATGCTATACTATGACTTTTTTTCACGGAAATGATTGACATACTATACTATGACTTTTTTTCATGAACATTTTTCGACCTACTATACTATGACTTTTTTTTTGGCAAAAGTTTTCGGCATACTATACTATGACTTTTTTTCGTGAAATTTTTCGACATACTATACTATGACGTTTTTTCATGAAACATTTCAACATGCTATACTATGACTTTTTTTCATGAAATTTTTCGACATACAATACTATGACGTTTTTTCATGAAACATTTCGACATGCTATACTATGACTTTTTTTAATGAACATTTTTGACATAAAATACTATGACATTTTTTCACGAAATTTTTCGACATATACAATTAATTTTTTTCGTGAACATTTTTGACATACTATACTATGCCGTTTTTTCACGAAAATATTTGACATGCTATACTATGACTTTTTTGTATGTAATTTTTCGACATACTATACTATGCCTTTTTTACACGAAAATGTTTGACATACTATACTATGGCGTTTTTTCATGAAAATTTGCGACATACTATACGATGACTTTTTTTCTCAAATTTTCGACATACTATATTACTTTTTTTCGTGAAAATTTTCGACATACAGTACTATACTATGACTTTTTTTCTTGAAATTTTTCGACAAACTATATTATAACTTTTTTTCTTTAAATTTTTCGACATACTATACTATGCCTTTTTTACACGAAAATGTTTGACATACTATATTATGCCTTTTTTCGCGAATATATTTGACATGCTATACTATGACGTTTTCATGAAACATTTCGACATGCTGTACTATGACTTTTTTTCGTGAACATTTTTGACAGACTATACTATGACTTTTTTTCATGAAATTTTTTGACATTCTATACTATGACGTTTTCATGAAACATTTCGACATGCTGTACTATGACTTTTTTTCGTGAAAATTTTCGATATACTATACTATGACTTTTTTTTGATGAAAATTTTTGACATACTATACTATGACTTTTTTTGCATGAAAATTTCCGACAAACTAAACCATGCCTTTTTTTCATAAAAATTTTCGACATACTATACTATGACTTTCTTTTGATGAAAATTTTTGACATACTATACTATGGCGTTTTTTCATGAAAATTTGCGACATACTATACGATGACTTTTTTTCTCAAATTTTCGACATACTATATAACTTTTTTCGTGAAAATTTTCGACATACAGTACTATACTATGACTTTTTTTCTTGAAATTTTTCGACAAACTATATTATAACTTTTTTTCTTGAAATTTTTAGACATACTATACTATGACTTTTTTTTGGCGAAAGTTTTCGACATACTATACAATTACTTTTTTTCGTGAAAATATTTGACATGCTATACTATGACTTTTTTGTATGTAATTTTTTGACATACTATACTATGCCTTTTTTTCACGAAAATGTTTGACATACTATTCTATGACTTTTTTTCACGAAATTTTTCGACATATTATACAATTACTTTTTTTCGTGAACATTTTTGACATACTATACTATGCCTTTTTTTCACGAAAATATTTGACATGCTATACTATGACTTTTTTGTATGTAATTTTTTGACATACTATACTATGCCTTTTTTTCACGAAAATGTTTGACATACTATACTATGACTTTTTTTCATGAAACATTTCGACATGCTATACTATGACTTTTTTTCATGAACATTTTTGACAGACTATACTATGACTTTTTTTGACGAAAGTTCTCGACATACTATACTATGACTTTTTTTCTTGAAATTTTTCGACAAACTATAATATTACTTTTTTTCTTGAATTTTTTTGACATACTATACTTAGATATTTTTTCATGAAAATTTTCGACATACTATACTATGACGTTTTTTCATGAAACATTTCGGCATGCTATGCTATGACTTTTTTTCATGAAATTTTTCGACATACAATACTATGACGTTTTTTCATGAAACATTTCGACATGCTATACTATGACTTTTTTTCTTGATAACTTTCGACATGCTATACCATGACTTTTCTTCAAGATTTTTGACATACTATACTTTGACGTTTTTTCATGAAACATTTCGACATGCTATACTATGGCTTTTTTTCATGAAATTTTTCGACATAGTATACTTAGACTTTTTTTCACGAAAATATTCGACATGCTATAGTATGGCTATTATTCACGAAAATGTTTGACATACTATACTATGACTTTTTTTCACGAAAATATTCGACATGCTATAGTATGGCTATTATTCACGAAAATGTTTGACATACTATACTATGACTTTTTTTCATGAAATTTTTCGACATGCTATAATATGACGTTTTTTTATGAAACATTTCCACATGCTATACTATGACTTTTTGTCATGAAATGTTTCGTCATATTAAACTATGACTTTTTTTGGATGAAAATTTTTGACATACTATACTATGACTTTTTTTGACGTAAGTTTTCGACATACTATACTATGACTTTTTATCATGAAAATTTTTGACATACTATACTATGACTTTTTTTCACGAAAATATTCGACATGCTATATTATGGCTTTTATTCACGAAAATGTTTGACATACTATACTATGACTTTTTTTCATGAAATTTTTCGACATACTATACTATGACATTTTTTCATGAAACATTTCGACATGCTATACTATGACTTTTTTTCATGAAATTTTTCAACATACTATACTATGACGTTTTTTTATGAAACATTTCCACATGCTATACTATGACTTTTTGTCATGAAATTTTTCGACATACTATACTATGACTTTTTTTGGATGAAAATTTTTGACATGTTATACTATGACTTTTTTTCATGAAAATTTTTGACATACTATACTATTACTTTTTTTCAGGAAATTTTCGACATACTATACAATTACTTTTTTTCGTGAACATTTTTGACATACTAGACTATGACTTTTTCTGGATGAAATTTTTCGACATACTATACTATGCCTTTTTTTCACGAAAATATTTGACATTCTATACTATGACTTTTTTTCATGAAACATTTCCACATGCTATACTATGACATTTTTTCATGAAATTTTTCGAAATACTATACTATGACTTTTTTTTTACGAAAGTTTTCGACATAGGATACTATGACTTTTTTTCATGAAATTTTTCGACATACTATACCATGACTTTTTTTCATGAAAATTTTCGACATGCTATACTATGACTTTTTTTTAATGAAAATGTTCGACATACTATAGTATGGTTTTTTTTTTTTAAGAAAGTTTTCGACATAGCATACCATGACTTTTTTTCATGAAAATTTTCGAAATGCTATACTATGACTTTTCTTGAAGATTTTTTACATACTATGCTATGACTCCTTTTGGATGAAATTTTTCGACATACTATACTATGCCTTTTTTTGGATGAAAATTTTTGACATACTATACTATTACTTTTTTTTCTGGAAATTTTCGACATACTATACAATTAGTTTTTTTCATGAAATTTTTTGACATACTAGACTATGACTTTTTTTGACGAAAGTTTTCGACATACTATACTCTGACTTTTGTTCTGATGAAACTTTTCGACATAGGATACTATGACTTTTTTTCATGAAATTTTTCGACATACTATACTATGACTTTTTCTCATGAAAATTTTCGACATGCTATACTATGACTTTTTTTTTGAATATTTTTGACATACTATACTTAGACTTGTTTTTCATGAAAATATTCGACATTCTATAGTATGACTTTTTTTCATGACAACTTTCGACATATACCATCACTTTTTTTCATGAAAATTTTCGACATTCTATACTATGACTTTTTTTTGATAAAAATTTTCGACATACTATACTATGACTTTTTTTGCAAGAAAATTTCCGACAAACTATACCATGCCTTTTTTGGACGAAAATATTTGACATACTATACGATGACTTTTTTTAATAAAATTTTTCGACATACTATACTATGGCGTTTTTTCATGAAAATTTGCGACATACTATACGATGACTTTTTTTCTCAAATTTTCGACATACTATATAACTTTTTTTCGTGAAAATTTTCGACATACAGTACTATACTATGACTTTTTTTCTTGAAATTTTTCGACAAACTATATTATGACTTTTTTCTTGGAATTTTTAGACATACTATACTATGACTTTTTTTTGGCGAAAGTTTTCGACATACTATACTATGACTTTTCTTGAAGATTTGTGAAATACTATACTTGGACTTTTTTTCATGAAAATTTTCGACATACTATACTATGACTTTTCTTGAAGATTTGTGAAATACTATACTTGGACTTTTTTTCATGAAAATTTTCGACATACTATACTATCACTTTTTTTGACGAAAATGTTCGAAATACTATACTATTACTTTTTTGGGATGACATTTTTTGACATACTATACTAGGCCTTTTTCACGAAAATATTTGACATTCTATACTATGACTTTTTTTCATGAAAATTTTTGACATACTATACTATGACTTTTTTTGACGAAAGTTTTCGACATACTATACTATGACTTTTTATCATGAAAATGTTTGACATACTATACTATGACTTTTTTTCACGAAAATATTCGACATGCTATATTATGGCTTTTATTCACGAAAATGTTTGACATACTATACTATGACTTTTTTTCATGAAATTTTTCGACATACTATACTATGACATTTTTTCATGAAACATTTCGACATGCTATACTATGACTTTTTTTCATGAAATTTTTCAACATACTGTACTATGATGTTTTTTTATGAAACATTTCCACATGCTATACTATAACTTTTTGTCATGAAATTTTTCGACATACTATACTATGACTTTTTTTGGATGAAAATTTTTGACGTTATACTACGACTTTTTTTCATGAAAATTTTTGACATACTATACTATTACTTTTTTTCAGGAAAATATTCTACATACTATAGTATGACTTTTTTTCATGAAAACTTTCGACACACTATACCATCACTTTTTTTCATGAAAATTTGACATACTATGCTATGACTCTTTTTGGATGAAATTTTTCGACATACTATACTATGCCTTTTTTTGGATGAAAATTTTCGACATACTATACTATGATTTTTTTTTGACGAAATTTTTTGACATACTATACTATGACTTTTTTTCATGAAAAATTTTCGACATACTATACTATGACATTTTTTTATGAATATTTTTGACATACTATAATATGACGTTTTTCACGAAATTTTTTCGACATACTATACAATTACTTTTTTCGTGACAATTTTTGACATACTATACTAAGGCTTTTTTTTTACGAAAGTTTTCGACATTGCATACTATGACTTTTTTTCATGAAAATTTTCGAAATGCTATACTATGACTTTTCTTGAAGATTTTTTACATACTATACTATGACGTTTTTTCATGAAACATTTTCACATGCTATACTATGACCTTTTTTTCATGACATTTTTCGACATACTATACTATGAATATTTTTCACGAAAATTTTCGACATACCATACAATCACTTTTTTCGTGAAAATTTTCGACATACTATACTATGCCTTTTTTTCACGAAAACTTTCGACATACTATACTATGCCTTTTTTTCACGAAAATGTTTGACATACTATACTATGACTTTTTTTCATGAAATTTTTCGACATACTATACTACGACTTTTTTTCATGAAAAATTTTGACATACTATACTATGACTTTTTTTTTCTCAAATTTTTGACATACTATACAACTTTTTTTCGTTAAAATTTTCGACATACTATACTATGACTTTTTTTTGACGAAGGTTTTCGACATACAGTACTACACTATGACTCTTTTTCTTGAAATTTTTCGACATACTATACTATGACATTTTTTTATGAATATTTTTGACATACTATAATATGACGTTTTTCACGAAATTTTTTCGACATACTATACAATTACTTTTTTCGTGACAATTTTTGACATACTATACTATGGCTTTTTTTTTACGAAAGTTTTCGACATTGCATACTATGACTTTTTTTCATGAAAATTTTCGAAATGCTATACTATGACTTTTCTTGAAGATTTTTTACATACTATACTATGACGTTTTTTCATGAAACATTTTCACATGCTATACTATGACCTTTTTTTCATGACATTTTTCGACATACTATACTATGACTATTTTTCATGAACATTTTTGACATACTATACTATGACATTTTTTCACGAAATTTTTCGACATATAGTACTACACTATGACTCTTTTTCTTGAAATTTTTCGACAAACTATATGACTTTTTTTCTTGAAATTTATTGACATACTATGCTATGACTTTTTTTCACGAAAATGTTTTACATACTATGCTATGACTTTTTTTCATGAAAATATTCGACACACTATAGTATGACTTTTTTTCATGAACATTTTCGACAACCTATACCATCACTTTTTTTCATGAAAATTTTCGACATACTATACTATAACGTTTTTCACGAAATTTTTCGACATACTATACAATAACTTTTTTTCTTGACATTTTTGACATACTATACTTTGGCTTTTTTTGACGAAAGTTTTCGACATAGCATACTATCACTTTTTTTCATGAAATTTTTCGACAAACTATACCATGACCTTTTTTGGATGAAAGTTTTCGACATTCTATACTATGACTTTGTTTGGATGAAAGTTTTCGACATTCTATACTATGACTTTGTTTGGATGAAAGTTTTCGACATTCTATACTATGACTTTTTTTCACGAAAATATTTGACATACTAAACTATGACTTTTTTTACTGAAAATTTTCGACATACTATACTATGATTTTTATTTGCCGAAAGTTTTCGACATACTCTACTATGACTTTTTTTGCATGAAATTTTTCGACAAACTGTTGTATTACTTTTTGTCATGAGAATTTTCAGCACACTATACTGTGACTTTTTTTCTTGAAATTTTTCGACAAACTATATTATGACTTTTTTACCGAAATTTTTAGACATACTATACTATGACTTTTTTTCTTGAAAGTTTTCGACAAACTATACTAAGTCTTTTTTTTCATGAAATTTTGGAACATGCTATACTATGACTTTTTTCATGAATATTTTCGACATACTATACTATGACCTTTTTTCCATGAAATTTTTCGACAAACTGTAGTGTGACTTTTTTTCAGGAACATTTTCGACCTGCTATACTATGACTTTTGTTCACGAAAATGATCTACATACTATACCATGACTTTTTTTCATGAAAATTTTCGACATACTATACTATCACTTTTTTTTGACGAAAATGTTCGAAATACTATACTATTACTTTTTTGGGATGACATTTTTTGACATACTATACTATGCCTTTTTTTCACGAAAATATTTGACATTCTATACTATGACTTTTTTTCATGAAAATTTTTGACATACTATACTATGACTTTTTTTGACGAAAGTTTTCGACATACTATACTATGACTTTTTATCATGAAAATGTTTGACATACTATACTATGACTTTTTTTCACGAAAATATTCGACATGCTATATTATGGCTTTTATTCACAAAAATGTTTGACATACTATACTATGACTTTTTTTCATGAAATTTTTCGACATACTATACTATGACATTTTTTCATGAAACATTTCGACATGCTATACTATGACTTTTTTTCATGAAATTTTTCAACATACTGTACTATGACGTTTTTTTATGAAACATTTCCACATGCTATACTATAACTTTTTGTCATGAAATTTTTCGACATACTATACTATGACTTTTTTTGGATGAAAATTTTTGACGTTATACTAGGACTTTTTTTCATGAAAATTTTTGACATACTATACTATTACTTTTTTTCAGGAAATTTTCGACATACTATACAATTACTTTTTTTCGTGAACATTTTTGACGTACTAGACTAACTTTTTTTGGATGAAATTTTTCGACATACTATACTATGCCTTTTTTTCACGAAAATATTTGACATTCTATACTATGACTTTTTTTCATGAAACATTTCCACATGCTATACTATGACATTTTTTCATGAAATTTTTCGAAATACTATACTATGACTTTTTTTTTACGAAAGTTTTCGACATAGGATACTATGACTTTTTTTCATGAAATTTTTCGACATACTATACCATGACTTTTTTTCATGAAAATTTTCGACATGCTATACTATGACTTTTTTTTAATGAAAATGTTCGACATACTATAGTATAGTATGTCGAACATTTTCATGAAAAAAAGTCATGGTATAGTATGTCGAAAAATTTCGTGAAAAACGTCATGGTAACTATCCCATGACGTTTTTCAAGAAATTTTTCGACATACTATACTATGGCTTTTTTTTTAAGAAAGTTTTCGACATAGCATACCATGACTTTTTTTCATGAAAATTTTCGAAATGCTATACTATGACTTTTCTTGAAGATTTTTTACATACTATGCTATGACTCCTTTTGGATGAAATTTTTCGACATACTATACTATGCCTTTTTTTGGATGAAAATTTTCGACATACTATACAATTACTTTTTTTCATGAAAATTTGACATACTATGCTATGACTCTTTTTGGATGAAATTTTTCGACATACTATACTATGCCTTTTTTTGGATGAAAATTTTCGACATACTATACTATGATTTTTTTTTGACGAAATTTTTTGACATACTATACTATGACTTTTTTTCATGAAAAATTTTCGACATACTATACTATGACATTTTTTTATGAATATTTTTGACATACTATAATATGACGTTTTTCACGAAATTTTTTCGACATACTATACAATTACTTTTTTCATGACAATTTTTGACATACTATACTATGGCTTTTTTTTTACGAAAGTTTTCGACATTGCATACTATGACTTTTTTTCATGAAAATTTTCGAAATGCTATACTATGACTTTTCTTGAAGATTTTTTACATACTATACTATGACGTTTTTTCATGAAACATTTTCACATGCTATACTATGACCTTTTTTTCATGACATTTTTCGACATACTATACTATGAATATTTTTCACGGAAATTTTCGACATACCATACAATCACTTTTTTCGTGAAAATTTTCGACATACTATACTATGCCTTTTTTTCACGAAAACTTTCGACATACTATACTATGCCTTTTTTTCACGAAAATGTTTGACATACTATACTATGACTTTTTTTCATGAAATTTTTCGACATACTATACCATGACTTTTTTTCATGAAAAATTTTGACATACTATACTATGACTTTTTTTTCTCAAATTTTTGACATACTATACAACTTTTTTTCGTTAAAATTTTCGACATACTATACTATGACTTTTTTTTGACGAAGGTTTTCGACATACAGTACTACACTATGACTCTTTTTCTTGAAATTTTTCGACAAACTATATGACTTTTTTTCTTGAAATGTATTGACATACTATACTATGACTGTTTTTCACGAAAATGTTTTACATACTATGCTATGACTTTTTTTCATGAAAATATTTGACACACTATAGTATGACTTCTTTTCATGAACATTTTCGACAACCTATACCATCACTTTTTTTCATGAAAATTTTTGACATACTATACTATGACTTTTTTTTATGATAATTTTTGACATACTATACAATAATTTTTTTTCTTGACATTTTTGACATACTATACTTTGGCTTTTTTTTGACGAAAGTTTTCGACATAGCATACTATCACTTTTTTTCATGAAATTTTTCGACAAACTATACCATGACCTTTTTTGGATGAAAGTTTTCGACATTCTATACTATGACTTTGTCTGGATGAAAGTTTTCGACATTCTATACTATGACTTTGTTTGGATGAAAGTTTTCGACATTCTATACTATGACTTTTTTTCACGAAAATATTTGACATACTAAACTATGACTTTTTTTACTGAAAATTTTCGACATACTATACTATGATTTTTATTTGCCGAAAGTTTTCGACATACTCTACTATGACTTTTTTTGCATGAAATTTTTCGACAAACTGTTGTATTACTTTTTGTCATGAGAATTTTCAGCACACTATACTGTGACTTTTTTTCTTGAAAGTTTTCGACAAACTATACTAAGTCTTTTTTTTCATGAAATTTTGGAACATGCTATACTATGACTTTTTTCATGAATATTTTCGACATACTATACTATGACCTTTTTTCCATGAAATTTTTCGACAAACTGTAGTGTGACTTTTTTTCAGGAACATTTTCGACCTGCTATACTATGACTTTTGTTCACGAAAATGATCTACATACTATACCATGACTTTTTTTTGATGAAAATTTAAGACATGATATACTATGACTTTTTTTCATGAAAATTTTTTGACATACTATACTTTGACTTTTTTTCAGGAACATTTTCGACATACTATACTATGACTTGTTTTTATATAAATTTTCGACAAACTCTATGACTTTTTTTCACGAACATTTTTGACATACTATAGTATGACTTTTTTTCGTGAAAATTTTCGACATACTACACTATGACGTTTTTTCTTGAACATTTTCGACATACTATACTATGCCTTTTTTCATGACATTTTTTGACATACTCTACTATGACTTTTTTTCATGAAAATTTTCGACATGCTATACTATGACTATTTTTCATGTATATTTTCGACATACTACACTGACGTTTTTTCTTGAACATTTTCGACATACTAAACTATGATTTTTTTTTGCAGAAATTTTCGACATACTCTATTATGACTTTTTTTAATATAATTTTTCGACATACTATACTGACTTTTTTTCATGAAAATTTTCGACATACTATACTGTGACTTTTTTTCTCGAAATTTTTCGACATAGTACACTTAGACTTTTTTCTTCATGAAAATATTCGACATAATAGTATGACTTTTGTTCACGAAAATATTTGACATACTATACTATGACGTTATTCATGAAGATTTTCTACATACTATACTATGATTTTTTTTGTTGAAAATTTTCGACATACTTTACTATGACTATTTTTCGTGAACATTTTCGACATACTATCCTATGACTTTTTTTCCATGACATTTTTCGACCTTCTATACTATGGCTTTTTTTCATGAAATTTCTCGACATACTATACTATGACGTTTTATCATGAATCATTTCGACATGCTATACTATAACTTTTTTTTATGACATTTTTCGACAAACTATTCTTTGACTTTTTTTCATGAAAATTTTCGATATACTATACTATGACTTTTTTTCATGAAATTACTATACTATGACTTTTGTCATGAAATTTTTCGACATACTATACTATGACTTTTAATGAACATTTTCGAAATACTATACTGACTTTGTTTTCATGAACATTTTCTACATATTATACTATGACTTTTTTTCATGAAAATGTTCTACATATTATACTATGACTTTTTTCCATGAACATTTTTCGACATATTACACTGACATTTTTTCCATGAAAATTTTCCACATACTATACTATGACTATTTTTGGATGAAAATTTTCGACATGCTATACTATGACTTTTTTTCATGAAAATTTTCGACATGCTATACTATGACTTTTTTTCATGAAAAGTTTCGACATACTATACTATGACATTTTTTCATAAAATTTTTCGACATACTATACTATGACTTTTTTTAAAAATATTTTTCAACATACTATACTATGACTTATTTTTCTTTTTTTGACATACTTTATCATGACTTTTTTTTTGACATAAGATAATATGACTTTTTAAAAAAAAATTCGACATACTATACCATGCCCTTTTTTTTATTTTTTAGACACACTATACTAGAATGTTTTTTATTTTTTCGACATACTATACTATGACTTTTTTTTTTTTTTTTTTTACATATTATACCATGGCTTTTTTTACGACATGTTATACCATGGCTTTTTTTTCGACATAGTATATTATGACTTTCTTTTATGACATACTATTTTATAATTTTTTACGGCATACAATACTATGACATTTTTGTGACATTTTTTTTTAGCATACTATAATATGACATTTCTATGAGACTTTTTATGGCATTCTATACAATGAAATTTTTTATGCCATTTTCATGGCATACTCTACCATGACATTTCTTATAGCATTTTCATATTTTATGACTTTTTATGGCATACTAAATGACAATTTTATGAAATTTGATGGCATACTATACGATGACATCTTTTATAGTATATTTATGGCAAACTATACAATGACACTTTTTTATTGCACACTATACTATGACATTTTCATGGTATACTATAGTATAACATCTTTTATGGAATACTATACACTGACATATTTATGATATACTATACAATGATATTTTTATGACATAGTATATTATTATTCTTTTTATGGCATACTATTTATTATGACATATTTTATGACACTTTTGTATGACATACTATACTATGACTTTTTATGGCATACTGTACTATGATAGTTTTTATGGTATATTTATGGCATACTATACTATGACACATTTTATTGCTTACAAAACTATGACATTTTTATGATATACTATACAATGACATTTTTTAAGACATACTATACTATGACATTTTTCTATGACATAATTTATGACAGTATACATGACCGTTTTATGACATTTTTATGGCATACCAGACTAAGACATTTTTTATGGCCTATTATACAATGACATCTTTCATGACATTTTTATGGAATACTATACTATGACATTTTATACTATGACTACTACTACTAATGTTACTACTACAGCTACTACAACAGCTACTACTAGTAGTTGTTTTGATAGTTACCAAATGTTTGTTCCATGCGCTCCAGTTCTCGTCTCCTCCAGGCCCTTCAAGTCCCTTTGTTCATTCAGCAGTCTGGACAGAAAACAGACACATTTACAAAACATATACAGTCTCTCTTGCTCCAATAACAGACCCTGTTCACCACTTTTCAAACAGACTTTTTGCATCAGTTTTCATGGACAATAGATTAAAATCTTGTACAACACCTCGTGTCTTTTCCCTTTCCCTCAGTATACGTCTTTGTGAAGCAGGTTCATGGAGCAGCTGTCCCTGCTGATTTACAGACACAATAAAACAATACATGACCCCCCCCCCCCCAAAAAAAGTGGACTGACTAGAAATACCGTCTACAAATGCCGAAACAACCACAAAATGATGCTGACCAGCAAAAAGTCTGAATTCATGCCCTGCCAGGTCCGTTACCAAGACGACAAGCAAACAACTTCTAAAACGCTTGCCCTATGTCTGTCCAAAATGTCATCACTTCATCAATTAATCCTATTAGGCATTTCTGTGAAATTGTCTTACTTGGCACATGAATTCTTGAGTTATGGCCAAAAATAAGTTTTGTGAAGTCACAGTGACCTTTACCACCAAATTCTAATCAGTTCATCCTTGAGTCCAATTGGATGTTTGAGCCAGATGTAATACAATTCCCTCCAGGCGTTCCTGAGATATTGATTTCACAAGAATGGGACGGACATATGGTTGCAGTGACCTTGACCTTTGACCACCAAAATATAATCAGTTCATCCATAAGTCCAAGTGAATGTTTGTGCCAAATTTGAAGAAATTCCCTCAAGGCGTTCCTGAGATATCACATTCACGAGGATGAAACGGTTGTGAGGTCAAAGACACCTTGATCTTTGACCTCTGACCACCAAAATCGAAACAGTTCATCCTTAATTCCAAGTGGACGGTTGTGCCAAATTTGAAGAAATTTGCACAAGGCGTTCCCGAGATATCACGAGACTGGGACGGATGTGAGTTCACAGTGACCTTGACCTTTGACCAACCCCGAAAACACAGCTGTCGCCTGTGTGGAGGCATAATAACAGCAATTAAACAAGGCCATTTTCTATGGCTAACATGATCTCACTATGAATATTTATAACATTAGCTAAATTAATATAGATTGTGTGTGAAGACATCACTCACATTCTTTTTTTGAAAAAAAAATGGCATCTTCTGTAGTTTGGAGGAGTTTGGACATTGCTAACATACATTTCTGCTGAGCTGCTGGCTGGCTGTTTGAATTGGTTTGAATGACAGCACCAGAGGAGAGGGGAGAGGGAGTTGAAAGGGGACTGAGAGCTGGAGCGGGTGCTGTTTCCACATGGTCCTAGTGACTGCAGTTTCTCTTTCTTTCTTTTTTTAATATAACATTAGTTTTCGGACTGTAAAAAGTGGAGGTGTATTGGTATACTGACTTCTGGAAATGAATTTTTAATACATAATCCAGTGCCCCAGAACTGAAAACTCTCTCTGACCAACTCTACTGTGCTTTTACACCTTACACTGTAGTGTGCGTGCATGCAGGCTTACAGTACACTGAGACTGTAGCATCTCACTTTCATTACTGAAGCAATTCGGATACCATGTTGTTTCGCTTAACAACAGACATGACAATGAAGACCTTTGGATGATGTGTGAAGCCAATCTTGTAGCTGCATTGTTTGTTAAATTCTGTGTCTCAGCTATAACAGGTTTGCTCTTCCCCAACCGGTACGACATTGCTTTGGCACTTCTTTTTGGCAAACTTCTTGCCAACCAGGCCTCTGTAAGAGGTTTTGGCAGGAATTAATGAAGGAAGGAAGGAAACATTCAGTTCCTTGTAGCCCTAGACATCTACTAACCTTTATTCAAAAAGCACATTCAGTACACAGGGTTGTGTGGTACATGCAAAGTATTGATGGAGATTTTTACTTTCAGAACATTTAACTTTAACATTTAAAATCAAACTAGCTGTTGGTGTTAATAAACTTTTCGATGAGTTAAACGGAGTGCAAAATCTAAATAATTAATTTCATTAAATTAAATTGGGGATCACCACAGTTATTACAATTCATTCTGAGGGGAACATGAATGTGTGTACCAAATTTGATGGCAATCCATCCAATAGTTGTCGAGGCATTTCACTCAAAACCCCAAATGTCAACCTCATTGTGGCGCTACAGGAAAATTCAGGGGATCATCAAAGTTATTAGCACACACCCTCTCAGCACCAATAAAATAGTTGAGACATTTCAGTCTGGACCAAAGTGCCGGACAGACCAATATTGCGTAGAGCCACACAGCTAGCATGGCAAAAAGGGCACCAGCTGCAGTCCAGAGCACATGAGCTTGTTGAACAATCACACTAATAGACAATCCGTTTCGATCTGTCGAGGCCTGTGAACACGTTTTGCTGTTGTAATGCAGTTAAATTGAACATTTTGAAAACATATGAGGGTAAAGATATAAAGAGTTTTAACAAAAAACACAGAATTATACATAACAAATCAAATCATTATAATTATAGTAATAATAGTGTTCACATGAAAGTACACACGTCTGACTCCTCAAATAGCAGGCTTTTCCACAAACATTCAGCAGAGGTTTTGTGTGTGTGTGTGTGTGTGTGTGTGTGTGTGCTATGGTCCCAGCTGGTTTCCATTTAGGCTTCATGGTTTTTCCTCCAGGGAACAGATAATATAACTGTCCATTTGTAACTCTATCCAGCATAAGGGAGTGTGTAGCATCTCTGCTAGTGATTCACGGTGAGAACTCAAAAAAGTCCCTCCTGTCCCTCGACGCACCCAGTACACACAGCCATCACCCGTCCTGGCTGTCCACACAGTCCGATATGAGTCACTATATTAACAATGTTGAGGTTTCAGACACACAGATGCTATTACGCTTGGATGGGGTTAAACCAGCTAACCACATGTCGTTATGTTGTCCTTATAGATCTTACTATGTCTCTGTGTAAACAATTACAACACAATACATTCTGAAGAATAAACATTCAAAAGTCACAATCTTCTTTGCAAGTCAAGGTCTTGCTGCATGGTTGTTCACTGTATGAACGCACAGATGGGCTTGGATGGCAAAAGCCCAAATTCTCTTTGGGCTTCCTCACTGAAAAGTCTGAAGCACATTAGGGCTTTGCCAGTTCATTTCCCCAAAGATGATCTACCAGCTTGGATAAAGTCTCATATGACTCAACTGTGCTTTTGGACACATCACAAACCTTTGAAGTTGGCCACAGATCCTGCTTTATAACCATTTTGTCCTTGCTAGGGCTTTTGCAGATCCCACTCGGCCCTGCAGGGAGTCACTAATGTGTGACAAACACCTGCTTCTCACCATAGTCCTTCTCTTCTCCTGTCGTTTCTCCCATCTTATCCTTCCACTTAAAGGGCCAGGATGTCGGGCTAGTCCTGTTGTGGCAGGTCAGTTTGGGGTCGTGCAGGAGGTTCCACATGAGCCAGATCTGAGGAACACTGAGGCTGTGAACAACCATGAGTTCCCTGTAAAAACAGGGGTCAAAGGTCTGAAGGTGGGGTGCTGCAGATGGTCGGGGAATTCCGAAGGTCCGAAAGCCCTGGTGGCGTGATGGTTTGACTCCGATCAGCTGGAGGCACATTCCCAGAAAGACATCATCAATGGGGAACAACTCCACCTGGAAGTGAAAAAAAAACACCATCGATCAAAGAATTCTAAAAACAGACATAGTAAAATATTAAAAGTGTCCAACTGTGAAGTACCTGTTGACAAGCAGTGCTAAGTCTCCGAGCCGTGTGTCCCGACATGACAAACCCTCCTCCCCCTGCGTAATTCGGGTACAAACCCCCTCCATAAACAAACTCTGGCACGTAGTATTTGGAACTGCGCCGGCGAATGGGTTTAGCATGGAGAATAATATCACCAACAAACAGATCCTTGTCTGGCTTTTGACCTTGTAGCATCTCTAGTATATTGTCCACATTAACATACACATCAGCATCACCCTTGAAGATGAATCTGTATGAGAAGAGATAATAAGAAGAGCATCAGTTATGAGTCACATTAGGCTAAGAATCATATCAACTCTCGATTTAGGCTTATAATCACTGACTTGACATGAGGACAGCTGCTGTTAACCCATTCCAGGAAATGTGTTTCCTTCAGCGTCAGGTTGAAGAAGGTGTCTTCAAAGTCCCAAAGCAGGATATCCCTAAAGGTTTGACTCTCGTAGGTCAAGAGCCGATCCCACAGAGGCAGAGCAGTCCGATTCCTGGGAACCCCCAGCAGGAAAACAGTACGGATGGACACACCATTTTGGAAAAGTCCCTCTTTACCCCATGTCCGACGTACCACCTAAAATGAATTAAGTGCAGAGAGAAAGAGATTATTTTGCTGACCAAGAAATTGACTGAGTGAATAAAATGTTGGATTAAACGTGTATTAATCTCTATAAACAGATATCTGCTAATGAATGCAGAATCAGTGGACAACGGGACAAGATTTTGGTATCAGAAGTGTTCTGGTTTACGTCCGAGTAGTATTGACCAATCAACTTTGAGTGGGCTTTAGTTGCATGCAGGTTAACAGTCCGTGTGGAGAACAAAAGAGGCGCAATGCATTGGCCAAAATGCAATCTCGGAACCCATCGGCTATCGTCTGACAGCGATTTAGCTTTTTATTAATCTCTATAAACAGATCTGCATATGAATGCAGATATACAATCCAGTCGTGGCTGTCTCTCAACAACTGCATTCTAGCAACAAATGTAAGTCCAATATTCACTCTCCTTTTAGCTCTAGTTTTGGTCTCCACCAATTCCTGAAGGAAATATCTGGCTCTATAGCTGCTAAATGCTCCACTGTGTTCACAAGCTAGTTGCTACCTTTGTCCGTCTGCTGTTCAGTGCTGGTTAGGTAGTGTACAGTGGGTTTATCAGAACTTTTTTCACTGAAAACAGCCACTGGCTGCTACAATGAACTACACTGTAGTGCAGTGAGAGTAAAACAAAACAGCAAAGATGCGTGCCGTAAAACTAAAACAACGAGCTTTAAGACACTAAATAGCTTGCGTGAAAAATACAGCCTAATTTCTGTACTAAATCACAGCAAATTTTACAAAAGCGACAATTTTTTGGCAAAGGCCTACATACAACATGGTGTATTTTACCTGACGTTTATCAAAATCTGCAGGGATAGATTTCACCGCAATGAGCATGTAGGGAGTAGTAGACCCTTTACTTCCTCCTCCTTCTTCCACCACTGCTCCTCCGATTTGACATTTCCCTGGCTGGTCTATGAGCAGCTTAAAGTTTCTGTTGTCCTTTTCTCTCAGATAACCCTCAAAGTCAAAAGGTGGCATTGTGGGCAGGGGCTTGCCAGCGGCCTTAGTCGGCACAGCATTTTTCCGTCGCGACTTGGATTTCCCCTTAGATTTGACCTGAGGTTTGGACTTAGACTGAGGAGGTTTGGACTTGGGCTGAAGTGGTTTGGTCTTGGACTGAGGAGGTTTGGACTTGGGCTGAGGAGGTTTGGCCTTGGGCTGGGGCTTGCAGGGAGGCAGCTGTGGCTCTGAAGGGCTGGATGGGATCTGCTAATTAGGAGAAATGATGTGAGACAGAGGACGGAGGACATTTATTATAGCAAGTACATGTCATCTTAATGAACATATAATAAAGTTTTATGTGAAAAAGAAATGTGAAAACTAAAAAGCTAACATTGAAAACTAGCATCATCATTTCTGTTCATACTGCTTCATGTTTATCTCTACCAAGTTCATCATAAAATGTGTTGGACCCTCTGTGGATCAATACAGATGGACATTTGCGCAAACATAAATACAAACATACTGTGTGTACATACACTGATGCACTCTACATATGCAGTATGAATATTCAAACAGCACATATTGTACAGTGCTCGAACACTGGTTGTGGATTTCAGCTCAGCAGTAAACACTGTGAAAATAAATAATTAATATGCTCTCTTCAAAGCCACCAGACTCCAGTCAGACAACAGTAATTTTACCTCGCTGATCGTTGTAAAACACTTCATTCAAACTCCACAGAAACAAAATAAAACTCCGCAAAACCGTCTTTGTTAGTCTTTCCACTGTTCCAACAATCACCAACACTGTCACAGATGTAAACTAGAATGACACTCGGAGAGCGCAGACTTCCGCCAAGGTTCCCGAGTATGATTGCCCCCCCCCCTCTCCGTTCAGCTTGCGCCAGCATCCACATGTATTTTTGTTTATGTTGAGATCAGCTGTATGTAGCGGAGCATAGTAACACTTCGTCATTGTTACTCTTTCCAACAATCACCAAGTGTGCTTTGGTCGAACTCAACTGTAATTTCACCGAGTTTAATGAGAAAAAACGCTGAATCTACAGTTGCCCCCCCCCCATCCCCCGCTCTCTCTCTGTCTCTCTCTCTCTGAAGGAAAGAGTCATGCGTCATCAACGTGTCATCAGTTACACTGCGCATGTGTTATACGCTGTGGTCTTAATTTTCTGGCTGATCGGAATCTTTAAAAAAAATTCCTGAATCTGGATCATGATCTGGATCGCCACCAAAATCTGTTGTTCATTGTGCCACACCCCACCCCTCCAAAAAATTTCATTCAAATCCATCGCGGACTTTTGGAGTAATCCTGCAATCGGACAAACGGACAAACGGACAAACGGGTATAACAGCGACCACCCTCTGTGAGGCTAGTTGTTTAAGCACCTTTCCCACTGGACAAAAAATCCACTGACACCCGCTAACATCTGGCTTTTGTCTTCAGTGGGAAAGGTTAGAATCGGCATTCATTCCCGGGACAAATGACTCTACAGTATTCACGGGTATTTAGCGGCTCCAGCTCCGATCAGCGGTGATGGAAACATGACACCCGGGTGGACACGCTCATTTTTAGTGCACCCATTATCGTTATACCCATTATACATTATGAAGATACTTTGATTCTGAAACCTACATGCGAACAAGCACATCCATTCACAACTTGAATCATATCAGCTCATACCCCTGAAGACTCCCGGCGTACTTTGGCCCCACTGGCACCCAGTAAGGTCCTGCTGGAGCTGGTAGAGCCATGGAAATCCAGCCTCCACACAGGCCTGTCCCACCCAGAGGAAAGCACGACCTGGAAACATGGGTGGGATTTCATGGGACATGGGAAGTGGACAGGTGATTTTAAAGGATTTCCGAGGAGGAGAGGGTTGTATTGTCTAGTTCAGAATTTTGCAAAAATCTTGATCTACCCCTGAGTGGGTCCATCCTTACCTGGCGGGCATAGAGCAGCACACAGAATAGCACCAGTAGCATCATCGTGCACAACACGTCTCCCTTCACATGCAGGATCCTCCTCATTGTTGCAATCTTCCTCAGCATCTTCTGAAGACACTGACTTCAGTTAAGTATCGAACAGGAAATGCAGTGGACGGGGGCGGCCGCAGTTCATACTGCTTTGCAGACAGCAGTGGAGGCTGACATGGCCCAGATTTGAGTTTGCAGGCTACTCTGCAGAATTTGATGAAGCGATGTGGCGATTTTCCTCCCTACGCCCTGCTGCATTGCTAAATATCACTTCAAACTTCACAGTTTTCCTGTAAAAACTCGTATCACGGGATGTACGTCCATCGTGTCGGGCTCCATCCTCCCCTTCTCCTCAGGCACCAAAGGGTGGGTGCATCCTGGAAAACCAAAACACATTTTCATTACCTTTGATGCTCCCTGTTGCAAAGAGGATATTGTTACTTGTCCCTTCCCCGATTCGCTTTTCTCTACTAAGGAGGATAAACTTTTCCTGGAAGTGATTGTGTAACCCTCTCTCATCTTTTCTAATACAATAAAATAATCTTCCTTTGTGGAATAAAGGCAAAAAAAAAAGCAAATACGATGCACTAGACCAAAAGACACAGCCAATCATCTACTTTCCCTTCCCTTTTATTACAGTGCTTACTTACTTCTCAGTAGGTTTTGGTCATTTGGAGGTCACAAGGTGTCCTGGCATCTTTGCTGAAACTGCCTAAATGTGATGATCTTTGAACATAGTTAGGACCTGCTGCACATCATCTTGAAGTAGTATCCATTCGAGGACAAACAATGTAAATTATTCAAAATTATCCAAGATGTTATTGCTTGGTGATAAAATAGCAATCACCAACATGTCTTTTTCTCGATTCCCATCTATTCCGTGCAGAAGGGGGAGTGTCTGTCTTATGTAAGTGAGCATGAGGGTACCAACTCTTTCAAAGAACACTGTGTCCCAACAGTCATTTTATATGCAGACATCCCTAAATAACGCCCCGTTATATATGTGACTGTCTAATCACAGCTATGTGTCTCTTGTCAAAGAGCAACACATTCCACACGAGCATGACCAACAGCCTCGCAAACTTCTTGCGCAGTCTAAACAGAAAGTGACCAATCATTTCTCGCATGTATGCCTCATGTTTCACACAGTATCAACAACAAGTCTGCCTGGTTTTATAACCACAATAGTTAGGAAATGTTCCCTGGTTAATGCAAGTCATTCAAACTCACCAGACCCAACGGAGGTGGGGGGGGTCAAACTGAAAACATCTGTGCCCTGGATGTGTGAAGCTGCAACACAGTCTCCGCTCTGCGCACCGACACACAGAGACTGATTTCCAAAGTTTCCGATGACAAAGACCCAATGAGAGAAGAGGAGAGACTGTATATATGAGCGTGTGTGAGTGTGAGTGTGTGTGTGTGTGTGTGTTGGTGAGGAAGGTTAAGAAGAGTTACCTGGCGCTGAGCCTGTCTTCACGAGCTGCGGGCTGCGCTCATGGTTGCCTTCAATGCTGTAGTAAATATCCAAAGATGCACTGTCAACGAAATAAACTCAAGTGTAGGAAATTATAACTTCATTTTTTAATGATTTTTTTCTTCTTCATGTAGGGTCAGCTATTCAGGAAATATAACTAACACGGCTTGTTGTCAGTTTTCGGTTCAACGTCTCTGTAAAAAAGTGACTAATTGTTACAAACAACCAACATTGTAATTATGAGCGTGTCTATGTGAGGGAATTATACCCATATAATCTGAATACAGAATAGAATACAGCGAAAATTATATCTAATAATCATTTTTATATAAATTATAAAAACGGTGTGTAGTATATAAGTAGTTTTCCCAATAAATCATCTGTCAATTCGGAAGTACTTACTAGAATGTATTGGGATTTATGAACCAGTAGTCAGAGGGACGAGCTAACCAGGAGGCCTTGAACGCAGCATCATAGCCTCACCACGTGACTTAAACTGGAGCGGGGCGACCTCAAGCCAGATGCCAACACAGCAACTGAGCAGGATGAAGGAAAAAAGAGATGAGAGGAATAAATAAAAGGGCAGAGTTAAAGTTCTGATAATGAATCATGTCTTTTACAAGCTGGTCTCTACAAGGTAGTAAGAGATCAAGGCCAGCTAAATAGTTCACTAGTTTAAGCAACACAGCCACACAGCCACACACACACACATGCAGAGACACACAGCATGAGCAGCAGTGATAGTTATTTATGACTATAGACTGGGTCTTTACTGAACCATATGTAGCGCCTATAGAATTCAGCTCGTAAGTGAACATGTGTGCATCCAATCAGAACTATACAGAAAGTTGGCAAGTTGAGGTTGGAAAAGCTGAAAGTACGAAGTGAAAATTTCTGTGGGGTTTCGGTCTTTACAACTTGCTGGATACAGGGTATAGTACAGCTAAACTGACAAAAATATATAAATAAAACACCCTTGAAATGTGCAGCATACATGGCAGATGTATGTCCAACGACTGGAAGTCACATTTTTCAATTCATCATAATTTCTCCTCTCACTTTTTACCCTGTTATTATACAAGCAACGGCCCCATTGGTGGGTCGGTTACTTCAAGCCCATGCTGTGCAACCAAACTTTGTTCAAACCTGCAGCATGTTACTTTAAACTCTAGCAGAGATCCCAAAGTTTCCAAAGAAATACCAAATACATACAAACCTTTGAAACATAAGTTAATTTAATAATAGTTTCTGCAACAAACACAACATTACATTTACAATCTCTGTGTACAATCTACAAAAGGTAAACACACATCGTTGGTCCTTCTGTGACATCCATTCATTTAGAATCGTTTTCTTTGGCTACAAACGGCACACAAACACAAACAGCTGGGAGCAGAGACCTGAGTCTGAGCGGGCCGTCGCACAACTATCGGGGCCACCAGTGATTTCAACGGCACGACTCTCTATCTGAGAGGAAGCTGCTCTCTGTCTCGCTCCAGCTGTGCTCTCTCTAAACATCACTGTGTCAGCTGGATTAAACAGTCACGGTGCTGATCCAGCAGATGGTCATTTTCTAGTTTTCGTGGAAACAGACAGTTTCTTTTCTGAAGTTTAAACATTTCTTAGACAAAAATGTGCAACGCCACCTGGAACACCTCTAGTACATTCAATGAACATTTGGCTAACTACTGATGGTGTCAGACAGATTTATGTGAGCATAAAACTGAAGAAAAGGTCAAATTTTTTTGTTTTGCATGAGGTTTAGACAGCAGCAATATGTTGAACCTTAATTAGATTAGATTAATGCATTAAAATTAATTTCTCTGAAGCACCATTGATTCAGAATATCTTTGTTCCATTGCTTCCTAGAAACAGTTTGGTGGAAGCGCTCCACTCCCCCTTTTGGTCCAGCTGAACTCTCTAATAGTTGCGTCACTCCTGCCTGCATTCCACTACTTTTGACAATTACCTAGCTAAGCTGTAACTGCACTAAATCAAGCTCTTCCAAGTGCACTAAGCCTGTGGTCAGTATTTTATTTCTGTGAGCTAGCAGAATTTCAAGTTTTCACACAGAGTAAAAGTATTATGGTGCTGGTGCCAAATGTTGCTGCCAGGCTGTTGCTTATTCCTAAATCCTGGAAAAAAAGATTGATTAAGGCTACAACAGCGTCCCTTTTCATGTCCACGTGTAGGTCTCGTCCCATCATTCTGGGGAAACTTCCTTGCTGGTGCCATGTTTAAAATAGATAGATTACAGAAATGATCGGTTGTGCTTATACTTTAAATCTATTTGTCCTTTCCTGCATCCCACCACTTCCACCCTCAGGAGGACGCAGTGCCGGCTCTCATGATCCTGAAGAGTGCGTTGACGTTATTGCCCTTGATGGCGTCTCGGCAGGCAGAGATCACTTGATTCTTGGGCTTACCCACTGAAGAGACGGAGGAACAGCGACAGACAGATTAATATGAGGAGACAAGACAGGTATGCAAGACGTAACAACACATAAAAGGATGACATAATTGCTTTTACGCTTCTAAACTCTGTTCATTGCCATTTGATAGTGAAATCAGTATTAATATGCCTGTTTTGTTTTCTTCTTAAGGATCCCCCAATATACTTTGTTATTATTGTTGAATACACATATACATATATGTACATATGAGGGCTGTCAAAGTTAACGCGATAATAACGCGTCAACGCAAAGTCGTTTTAACGCCACTAATTTCTTTAACGCAGTAACGCAACTTGAGATTTTTAGGTTTTAGCGGGCTTTAGAAGATACTGGCATCATATGAAACTAGAAAACCTAAGGAATCCATCGGTACCAACCATGTCATACTAGCTTGTCGGGAAGAACGCTAAATAACGCTCCAAACGTGCGCTAAATTTTGGCGAGGAAAAACTGGCATGGTCATTTTCAAAGAGGTCCCTTGACCTCTGACCTCAAGATATGTGAATGAAAATGGGTTCTATGGGTACCCACGAGTCTCCCCTTTACAGACATGCCCAATTTATGATAATCACATGCAGTTTGGGGCAAGTCATAGTCAAGTCAGCACACACTCCGTCTCTGTCCTTCTTGTCTCACACCTCAGTCCTGAAAATTGTGCTACTACAATTCATAAAGTTGGCAGTTTGCGGGTCGGGTTCGGTTGGTTGAGTAACGCATATTTTTACATGTTAGGTGGTGCGAATTGGCTCTCACAACGGACCGGTGGGTGCGACTGAACCATGCATCATTAATGAGCGCAGTCAGGAGGAGTCAAACTAACTGCAAAGCTGCATTCTTAATCATTCAACATATGTTTTTCATCAGATAATGATAAGATAACATTTTATTTTTATATTTATATATTTTATAAGATTAAATAAAAAAAAAAAATAGCTGACAAAATTAAGAGAGAAAAACATTTTGACTAAAATCGAATGACTTTTATGCAACTAAAAGTGGACTAAAATGTTTTGCGTTGTCGTCGCCTAAAACTAGTCTAAAACTATCAAGGATGAAAATGACTATAACTAATAAGCATTTTCGTTTTAAGACTAAGACTAAATATATAATAGCTGCCAAAATGAACACTGGTACAATAATATTGATTGTCCAAGACGATCTCTGACATGCACATCCTCTCTTTCCTATACGGCTTGTCAGCCCACATACAGTATTGTTGTTAAGAAATTGTGGTTGTTACGGTGCGTCTTACACATGCACTCACACACACAAACACACGGTGACCCACCTCGGAGTCTACCAGCTCGCTGTATGGCCTGGTTGACAGACTTGAGGCAGGCCAGTAGTGCATTGTGGTTGTTGGAGCGGATTTTATACTCGTTGATCAGATCCCTGTTTAGATCATACAGCTCTCTGTAACGCTTCTTCATCGTTGTCCTACAGAGGGCAAGAGAGGAAATCAGAGAGAAAGTGTGGTGGAAAGAGGGAGAGAAACAGTGAGTTGGTTTGGTCATGTGGTAAAAAAAAAATCAGTATAATCAACATATACGGTGAAACACACATGCAAGGTTTTGTTGAAACTGTTTTAAAGAGGTGTTGATTCAATTTTGTGGTAATTTTGGAGACTAGTGCTGTAGTTGAATTGTAAATTATACTAAGAGGGATTTCTAATATTTTGCCAATCCCGTTTATATCAGTGAGGGTACATTAAATATCAGAAACAACTTTCATTATAACACAATACAATTCAACAGCACCACAGACTACAGCCTCCAAAAAACAGTTTCAAGAAAAACTGAACATTGTAACATTCATGAAGGTAGGATTTATTGTACTGTTGTATTAGACTGATTAGTTTTAGCTAGGTGTACCTAATAAACTGGCAACTGAGTGTATTTGTTCTTGATGTTTTTGATACAATCGCTCTGCTTCAGAAGTTGCTATTTTTTTTGCAATTCAGTAGTATTGTAAAGGGAAACTTTGCCAATTGCAAATTTGCAATGTGGGCGGTATGTGCAAATGAACAATGTTCGGCTTCCCTTCGTGTTGCCAGCGCCTGGAGCTCCCCGCTCATTTGCTGGTGAGGGGTCGCCAGATTACGCGAAAGGCAATCGGCTTTACTGATGGCTTTTTCTATTTGATGCCTTTAAACAAGCATGCCAATACCACGGCTCTGGCTCTGGTCGTGGCTGACCTCAATGGCATGCGGCCTTCAAAAATTGTTTTCGAAGCAGGGGCGGACTGGCCATCGGGAAGCTCGGGAATTTTTGTGGTGGGCTGGTCTCGTGAGGGCCTGTCTTTCTATATTTCTTTTTTTTACAACCCCGGCATGGACCAGTCTGGCCCTCGCAGCTGCAGTCAGCACAGAGCGGATAGCTGCTTATCAGACTGTACCAATCTATACTTTCAATATTGAGGAGGGATACGAACTGCCCCTCCTTATTTGGATTGATCCTCGTTTTGTTGAAATCTGATTGGCTCAGCACCGGTAAATATTTGTGTTTAGTCAAGGTTAATCCGTCCCTCACTCACACAATCACACATGAGTTACTATTACTAAAGAAAAACAACCAACCACTATCCGTCTGCAGGCGTTCTGTATTTCTAGTAGTGGAAGTTGTCAACCCAACACACACATTTAGCAGGGAAAAAAAGTCATCAGCAGTCGTTGTGTGCGGCCAGTGTTGTGTCGAGGACTGTTTCCCATTGGTATGTGTTTCCCTCTACCTAAACCTGAACCAACCCTTATAAAGAGCCAGAGTCCCGCCCCTTCCGGTGGACCACCATGGGACCTTATTTAAGAAAAAATATGAAAGGTAGTCAACGGCGAGAGACAAGAAATTTTTTGGTCCTGTTTGAATTGCGCCATGAATTACACATATGATGTTTGTCAATTTGAAAGATAATTTTATAAGTCAAGAAAGTTGCAGTTTGTTGTAAAACTATGAAAATACGTAATTAGAAAGACTACACACCCAAAAGTCGCGTCTCTCTCGCTGAAGCTGGCATAGCAAAGTTAGCTAGCTAGCTAGCTAGTGTTGGTGACGTATATTGTGCGAGACGAGAGACGTAGTTCACCGAGCGGTTTCACACAAAACTAAACGATAGTACGACAAACCTACGACAAACTGAGACTTTCTTGACTTGAAAAATTATCTGTTAAAATTGCCAAAAATATGTGTGATTCGTGGTGCAATTCAAACGGGATAAAAAAAAATTCTATATATTTTTCTATCATAAAAATTGTATTAGTGTTAAAATCACTGCCAGCTTGTGCGCTCCGGCCGCTCGCATTAAAGGGTTTCTCCATCTCAAAGTCCCGGGGCTGAATTTCGGTCCCAGTCCGCCCCTGTATCAGTGTCAATATGTCTGCTGAAAAAGGTCTATAACAGAGAGTTTAAAGTATTGCCCATGTGTTGCCTGTATTTCACATATTATAGTATTTCACAAGGATTATAAACGAGACCAGTTTAATATAGTCTATGCATATTGTGGTAACTCACATTTCACCCATAAGGCGAGCGTCCTCTGCTTGCACCAGCATGTTTCTGATGTAGTTGGAGTGGTCGGCCATGGCTGCAGTTAACTTCTGATGGACAGAGTGGAACTCATCCACCTAGCGTAGAGATATTTAAGACTCACTATTAAACCACAGCACCACCACCACCAACAACTACATTCAGACAAATAAATAATTTATCATATGCTCCCTGACTTCTCTCAGCCTTGACAAGCCTTTTACACAGGATGCTGTTGAAGTCAAAATTGCAGTTATAATGTACACGTAAAGGTCAATGTACATGTGACGATGAACGGAAGGTATTATGTCTTGGAGTATTAAATGTTTATGACACCAGAAGCTTCGGTCTCATTAAAGCCAAACCTCAGTGAGTGTAGTGCGTAGCTCCTCAAAGTATTCGGGGAAGTCTGCTTCTGCTGACAAGTCCTCTATTGCCAGGAAGGAGGCGAGTGACTGGACCAGATCTCCTGCCAGGTCAATGTCATCGGTTCTCAGAGTGATCTGATTGGGCAAATTAGAGATTAATCAACTGTCTGATTTTAGCTGATTTAAAGGAAATGCCAAGAGCTATTGTAACTTTGTGCCAATTAACATCAATATTTTGCTTGCTCTTGATAAGGTAAAGTATTAATTATTTACACAGTCACAATTGATGTTTTAAAGGGTTAGCTCGGATTCACTAAAGTCACACAATAACACAAACCATTGATATACATATTTTTGAGGAGAGTCATTTATATATAAATCACAAAATATATTTGTGAATCCTTCTGTGTGCATTCATTAATACTGAGACTGATCTGACCCCATAGACCGCCATCTACTGTAGGTAATACGCTGACTATGGATAAGTACCTCATACAACCCTATTTCAAAAACTCCGAACTATCCCTTTACTGTAATTAATTAAATGTAATTAAATTGACTTTGTACTTGTGCTCACTCAGACAATTTCACTTGCAACTACTTGCTACTAGAGAAGATGATGTAAGACAAGTTTGATGCTGTGTGTGGTATGATGAATGAAATGCATTACTCCTGACTAAGTTTTGTCCAAAATTAGCTAAAATGTGAAACTGATGATGATGATGATGATGATGGATAATGATGTGAAAATCAATTCTTCAAATAGATTATTGTTATTATTATAATTGCTAAATAACAAGTCCCATTGATTTCATTGGCAATAGCAAATCACAGTGACTTCAATGTTTATGTTTTGGGCTGCAAAGCGCAAGCACTTGTAATTTAATTCTCTTGTTTATGTAAAGTTAAAGCTGGCTGAAATTTTTTTTACAAAAGTGTAACATCAAACAACCACTGATTCTGAATGAAGCTTTATAGCTAAACACATAACTGTTGTGTGTGTTTGTACCTGTCCATTGCTGGCCATACTGATGGACAACAGTCCCCCTCCTCTTAGTGAATTAAAAGTGATGTCAGGACTATCTACTCCTTCTGGAAGCAAGAAGTTCTGATTCAGCCACATCACCACCTATACACACACACACACACACACACACACACACACACACACACACACACACACACCGTCATGTTATTGCCTTGAGCATCACAAATCATTCTTCCTATTGTCCTCTGTCTTCCTGTGAGACACTCTGACAGCCTACCCGCTGCGGTCTGTCGTTGATGCTGAAGGTGACCCTTCCACTGGGCGGAGCAGCTGAAGAGTCAACTGTGATGTCATACATGGAGAAACGAGGCAGCTGACGAGTGATTTCAAACACGTGGAATTGGGTGCTGCAGAAAACAAAATAGAGATTTGAACTACAGGGGAAGAAATATACAATACATCCTTTACTTTATACTTACTCACACATCCTACCTAGTTTTCCCTCCAACAAAGGCTTTGATGTGCAGATCTACTGGTATATCTTTTGGGGGGACAATGGGGACTCGGACACAGCCAGACAGGTTCTGGGCGCTGGGGTGGACAACGTGACTCTCCCCCTCAAATATCCCCTCTGCGAAGATGAGCACTGCACGGATAATGGTTTCTGGAGAGGATGAAGGAAAGATTCACGGACTTAGGACTTAATGTTTACTCAGTCCTTGACATGCTTGAAATTCTCAGCTTAAGTGCTAAAACACTCTACCATTTGGCGTTGAAATGCTGAGCTCTACATGAGCCTTCTGATCCTCTGTAGCAGGTCTCACTGACAACGCTGTCTGGAGCTGAGTGTTGGCTGGTATGACACCTATCCCACTGTTTGTCTCTGACACACCCTGAAACAATAGTACAGTTTGTGTGGATGTTAGCATATACAATAATATACAGCCTAATGTCAATTAAGAATCATGTGATGGTCTATATGAAGTCTGCTATCTCTGAAACAAACAGGAATGCGGCCAAAATATGATGAGGATAAAATGATTTATTCTGGTCAACTGTGTGATTTTGCTCAGCAAACATGGTTGTAATGGATTCTTTGTATTTTGAGACATCTCGAGCTCAGGGGCGGCAGTAGCTCAGTCCATAGGGACTTGGCTTGGGAACCGGAGGGTCGCCGGTTCAAGTCCCCGCATGGACCAAGTACTGAGTGTGAACTGGTAGCTGGAGAGATACTAGTTTGCCTCTTGGACACTGCCGAGGTGCCCTTGAGCTAGGCACCAAACCCCCAACTGCTCTGGGCGCCTGTCAGGGGCAGCCCCCCCCCCTCGCTCTGACATCTCTCCATTAATGCATGTATATAGGTCCTGTTTGTGCATGTGTGTTAATTTCGGGCCTGTGTGTACTATGTATAAGTAGAAATAACAGAGTGATGGAATTTAATTTCCCCTCGGGGATTAATAAAGTGCCTTTCTTCTTCTTCTTCTTCAAAGTTGAGAATCTGACCTGATGATAGCGCTCAAAAAAAGAGCCAGGAGGTCATCAAAATCAGTAAAATGAACGATAATTTTTCATTATATCTTGTCAAGAACCAAAAGGTAAAATGGAAATCTACATATCGCCATTTTCAAGGAACAAAATATTTTTTAATCTATCTATCTTTGACTATATCATGTATGATATTAATAAATGACAAAATACTATGCCACATTTGTAATATTTGTACTTTTGTATACTGTTGAAATGTTAAAACAACTTAAAATTTAAATAAATGATGGAATAAATATATGTACCTTGGCATTCTCTTCATAGTTGCGTAGCTCCAGCAACAGATTCTGTCTGCGTTGGCTGAGCTCTCTAATGAGGTCCTGTTCAGCACTGGAGTCCATGAGATTCCCTTTGAGGTCTTTACTGGCTGGCAGGTAACCACGGACTATAAGATACACACATTTACAACACTGATGACATTCTCATCCAAGCTTAAACAGTCAGTTGTCCCAAATCATATTCAGCATGTTTGCATGCGATGTCTGAATTAAAGGTGAAAAGTTTCCACCTTTTTATGTGGATGTCTGATCAGTGTTGATGGTAAATGTAGTCAATTGAAGCAATACATTTCTCAGTGCGTGAAAAAAGCTGAGTTCTCCTGCTGCAAAATCTGCATGCAGCGCTGTCATTTGACGTGACAATGCCGTAGATGGATGCAAGGAGGAACTACAGGCTATTTCAGCTTGGTTTTCTAGTTTTCACCTCTGGGTAGACCGGGAGTTCTCTTTGCTTGTATTGTA
Organism: Sebastolobus alascanus; assembly: GCA_916701645.2. Taxonomy (NCBI): domain Eukaryota; kingdom Metazoa; phylum Chordata; class Actinopteri; order Perciformes; family Sebastidae; genus Sebastolobus; species Sebastolobus alascanus. The sequence goes on from CAKAOJ020000006.1 coordinate 6,248,386, forward strand.
AACTAGCAAAAAGAAAATGGCATCCCAAAACAGGAGTGCAGAGGATGTTATGGACTTGGATACATTTTATAGTGTTTTGGCTGACTCGGATATTCAGCCGTATTTATTCGAGCCGAAGTATATGGCTGAAGAAATGCAGCGGAGAGAGGCCGAGGCTGCGGCTGCATTACCCGTGCAAGAAGATATGGCCGGCGGGGACCCTCCGGGCGTCAGTAGCTCGCATGCAATGCATCCTGGTACAAGTAGGCACTGCCGGCACGGCTCCGCGAGCAGGAGAACTCAGCTTTCTTGGTCAATATAGAGCGCACTGAGGAATTTACTGCTTCAGTTGACTACATTTACCATCAACACTGATTGGACATCCTCATAAAAGGTGGCAAATTTTCCCTTTAAGCTCAAAGTACAGCTGAGGCTGACAGGAATGTGGTCCTTTTTTTGTTTTAGGTATCTTCACATGGTTAGATGTCATTAAGGTTAGTTGGAGGGTGCATTCTTTTCGAATTTGGGTTAAATTAACCTAATTAGAGCTGATATGAAAGGACAGTAAGTATCACAAAACAATAAATCAAGTCGTTTAAATTGACCTAGTTCCAACATGTCTTCTCATACATATGTAGGCAAAAAACATACAGGCAGACACAGCCAAACAACATACCCTCTCCCTCTATGGAGGTGCATATAAGTTGTTTCTGTCCATCCAACCTGTAGTCTCCCTCCACCACTCCGGCCACAGAAGAGGAGAAGTTGTCTTTGAAAATGACCTCGCCTGTGCGGTCGCTTCGAGCATCAATCTGATATAAGAGGGGGATGTGATCAAAGACTGAAGACTAGCTAGAGATACTGTGAATGAATGAATTGTGTCCACAAATGTAATTACAAATCAGATTTCTGAAGTGTGAGAATTGTTTGTTGTTGTCTCTAAATGCCAGGCCTGCCAGGTTGTGAGCTGACCTTTCCATTGGACCAGCCAGTGATAAGCTCCACCACCCCATCAGCATTCAGGTCAAAGGCATGGATGCTCATTGCATGATTCTTAGACTGATTGGGGAGAGAAAAACACATTATTGAAAAGGAAATGGAGACATATTACATTTAAGGTACGGGTGATAGTAAAATGGCCCTTAAATGGCAACTTCGGTATATTTTGACATGGACCCAATTTCCCATGTTTTTGTGTCTAACTTACTAACGGGAACAATCATTTTTTAAATTGGTCCTGTATTAAGGGAGAACGCTGTAACCGGCAGCCATGAAACGAGCTGCAAGGGCAAGTGAGCAGCGTCAATGTAACGTTATGTTCATTAAAAGTGCTTGTTTTTTCCCGCTCAAGGAGAAGTCTCGTTGGGAAAACTGAATATCTGTATACTCTGGCTCAAATAAATAAAGACCTCGTCCACATTGTCGAAACCATCTAAATATTCAGCCATGACATTGGAAATCTTTTAGATAACACTAAGCTGTGCTATCTGTTCAACACAAAAATCTCTGCCCGGCTGGCACTCGCGTTTCCACCGTGGATGTATTCCGCCGCCGCCGTCTTCCGGCAACACGTCACTTCGCCAGATTCCAGAACCAGACTTCTCCTTGAGCGAGACTCTTTCCATAATGTCAGACACTTATAATAACAATCAGAGCCTGTCATGGCAAAAACAAGCACTTTTAGTGGACGTAAACGACTGATCCAGCTTGCCCCCACAGCACCATATTGCAGCACGTGAGCAGCTGCCGTCTACAGCACTCTCCCTCAATACTGGACCAATTTCAAAAATTGTTAGTTGTTAAACTTATTAGTCAGTTAGACACAAAAACATGGGAAAATAGGATCCAGGTTGAAAAAAACTGAAGTTACCCTTTAAAGAGTGTGGAGTCAATCAATTAAAATATCATGCAGGCTCAAATGGTTAAGGACATGTAACAAGATATCGGACAGTTTGCATGATAATAGACATAGAAGTGAGGGACACAGACATAGAACAAATAAAACTAACGCCGGGTTCACACTGGATGCGGAAGCACCGTAAAGCATTAGCCTGGCTGTTTCCACCAGAAGTGCATTTCTCCGCTTCGGTCAACAAGCGATTCTGCTCCTCTGGAGAGGGAAATAGACAAGATGCTGAAACTATCACTAAAGATCACGAGCTGGGCGCATCCTGTGTGAACAGCCCAATTGGTTAACATGGGTGCCCAAAGGAAACGCAGCGCTTCTGCATCCAGTATGAATCTGGCATAAGGCTTTCAGAGGGAAAGGCTGATGGAAACAAATATTACACCTACACCCACCAAATGCCAAAGATTTGAATTGTAATCACTCATGTTTATTCTTTCTGCGGTACCTTAATCCTCCAATAGCGGGCGGTGCGGTCATAAACTCCCACAGTGCCATTGGCCAGAGCATAGCCAAACCTGCTGCCATGCATATGGCACAGTGATGTTACTGTCTGTATGGAAAAGGACAGAGGAAAACTTATAACAGTGCAATGACGATTTCAAGTATTATGGTGCGACTGTCCCCTGTACAAAACAGAATTTAAAGTGTTTAAAAAAACACACTGTTTATACAATGCTGTCAGTATTGATGGATTTTCTCTGGAGTCAATAAGCTTAAAAAGAGTGAGATACATTTCATCCATTTACCTCATTTTCAGTCATCTCAGATACAAGCTCATCTTCTTTGAACACCCTGATGTCAAAGTCCTCCGATCCTACCAGGAGCTGTGAACACAATACACAATTGAGGGCTACATTTTTTTGGAATCAACAAATTACCATATCAGTATGAATTAATATTTCATTTAACTAATGTATATAGTTCAGACACAACTGCAAACGTTTTCAAAGTAGAGAGCTATAGAAAATGGGACAGAGATAGGAGGAATACAAGCAACAAAGCTCTGGAATCAGACGCAGCGACGACACAGCGTGTGTCTCAGACTGCCAGCCTGTCAGGACTTACCTCATTTTTCCCATCCCCAGTGAAGTCACAGAGCACCAGAGACCTGACATTATCGCCAGTCACCTAAAAACAAGACACTTCATGAATACGTTCATTTAGTTGATTCAGCCGAGGAGATTAGGGAATGAAAATAATCATAATGACAAAAATTGCATTCACTTGTCTACTCATGTAAAATGAATATGCCTAATCACATAAATTGGGCAAATGATTTTGTCCAATACGTGGGTACTGTTAACAATCAACCTAGTTACAGTTTGATGAAGTGTTACTGTCTCGTGAGTTGTGTGTTATATTGCTATTCAATGAAACCAACTCCTTGAAAGTATTCTGATTCTGATATTAAAATGTTGCTTTGCTGTTCTTACTGTCCAGAAGTGGTCATTGCCCTCATAGTCAAAGCCTTGTAAGGCACAGTTCCCTCCAATGATGGCAAGAGGAGTCGGGATTTCCCCGAGTTTCCCCAACACAATAGCATTGGCCCCATCCGTCACCTACACACACACACACATAGAAGAAATAGAAACAAAGTCCTTTAAGATGAAATACTGTACTGTACAACATGCTGACAGCGAGGCTCCTCTCCTGTGTGTGAAGTATTGCTGCTTGAACCAACCAACTGACATTTTTTTTCTATTTTTAAAGTATTCAGTTCTACACAGACACAGCATAGATGCATAGATGTTTTCACTCCAGTTGTATATTTGTCAGCAAAATCAGTCAAAAAGTCACAGAGATTAGCCCTTAAATGCACGGGTGTTTTTTCAAACATTCCTACATACAGTACCTCTGGTCTTTAGCAACGTACTCAGATTAAAGCTGGGGTAGGCAGTATATTTTTGGCATCATTGGGCAAAAATTCCATAATAACCTTTCAGCATATTGTAATTCAAGTGTTCTGAGAGAAAACTATACTTCCTCTCTTGTTTTCAGGCTTTAGAAAATCTAGCCCGTGACGGGAGACTTTGGCGAGTCACAGGTAATTTCAGAGAGAGAGAGCGTTCCTATTGGCTGTTCTACAAATGCAGATGGACATGCACGTCCATTCAGATGGTGAAAGATTGATTCAGCGGCGGAATATCCTGCAAGATACAAAGCAACCCCAAAAAAGGAAGAAGAACTTATCAAGAAGAGAGTCTGACAATATCGGCGAAGCGTTTCAGAGATGGAGAGAAAATGTTGTTTTTAGTTAGCTAATAGCCTTCTGCTCGCCGCTGTAGCACAATGTCTACGGTTAGCAGAATGTTAAATTATTAGCAGCATTTTCTCTCCACATCTGAAACGCTTTGCTGATATTTTAGCTTGCCAGAGCCTCAAATCACAGTATGTCATCTCAAAGGGCTGTACAGGCCCACAAGTCTACAAAGAAAAACAGGATGGTAATTATCATAGAATTGCTGCTATAAAATTGCATCAGGATCACAATGATGATCGGGATGATGTTGGAAATGAATGACTAGCTCTCGTACAGGTTACCGTATGGAGCGCGTGCATATGCCTGTGCTCGTCTGGTGGAAGGGGTTTAGGAAAGAGAGGGGAGAGAGGAGAGCTGCAGGACCAAGGCCTTATTTCCAAATTCAGGCGTTTTTTTTTTTTGTGCCTTTTCCAGAAAACTGTCTACCCTAGGGTACCACTTGAATTACAATATGCTGAAAGATTATGGATTTTCCCAATAATGCCAAAAATTGGGCAAAATAAATGCTGCTTCCCCCAGCTTTAAGCCATATATTCAAATCATATTGCTTGTAAACTTTTGGGAAGAAATCACTAACAATAGCAAAAACAAAAAAAATATTTTTGCCATTTATGATTTTTACCTCCTTCAAGGCACCGGCGTTGGTTTGTATATTTGTTTGTTTGTCTGTCAATTAGCAGGATTACTCCAAACGTTTGTGATGGATTTGAATGACATTTTTTGGAGGGGTGGGGTGTGGCACAATGAACAATCCATTAGATTTTGGTGGCGATCCGGATTCAGGAATTTTTTACGGATTCCGATCAGCCACAACATTATGACCAAAGGGTATAACACATGCGCAGTGTAACTGATGACGCGTTGATGACGCATGACCCTGCCTTCTGCCTTCTTCAAGCAGAGAGATACGTGTGTGGATGTGTGGCGAGACTCCGAGGTACGGCGGCAGCTGCTGGCCGTCCGTGGTGAGAAAGAAAAAAGCTGTATATGACGGGATGAGAAACAACGTTGTGTAACGTTATACAGACATAACAAGGCTGCTGAATGAGAGAGGCATCCGCCGATACGTTACACGGAAACACACCATGTTAAAATTAAGCTAACCAACTCACGGTACCGCCAGCTGTGAGCTGTGATCTGTTTTTAAAATCACGCACCTTGGCGGAGGTCTGCGCTCTCCGAGTGCCATTCTAGTTTTACAATGATTTTTAATTTGGCAGAATTTTTTTTATTCAAAACTCAATAATATATTTTGGCGTAATATTTTCTATTTCATGTTTATACTGTACTATCTTACACATAGCCTACTGTAACTTTTCATAGACCAACACCTACCAAAGCCAAATTAATCAGCACTCACAAGTCACAGTCGCTTGCTTGCAATCATCATTGCAACATGGTTGTGCATGTTGCAACACTTGTGATATATTCTGGCTTCCCAAGTTGGAAATTTGGCCAGGAAAACTACTTGCTCGCTTATAGCAGCAAGATCAAGGCAGCTGAGATAATTATATGGGGTTCCCTCATCAGTCCTAACTTCTCTTGGGACCGCTTCTTGGACAGTATCTTGTCCGTTGTCCCATTCAAAGCTCATGCCGTCTGAGCTAGCCTCGTCATTCTCATGCTCCAGTTCTGCCTTTAAATGATCTGATTCATAAATGGCACAAAAACAAATTCCTCACCATCAGTAGCCTCAGGCAGATCTTCATTTCCAGAACAGCTGTCACATCAAAACCCTCCAATATCAAAGAAAATACTGCTCTGCACTATACCTGATACCCAGGTGCTGCACCATCATGTCACTGTGACAGAAAGTAAAAAACAAACCTTTTCATCATTGTGTCTGCATTTATTCATAGTAACAGTGAGACAACAGTGCCATCATGAGGTCAAACAGGACAACATAAAACAATGTAACACTGTTCCATACCTTGGGGCTCTACCAACCTTATAAACTTTTTAGAACATTAAAATAACAATTTTTTGACACCAGGACACTGTTAAAAACAAATAGTTTGTGGAATACCATGGTGTTGAGTGCTTGATTGTGTAATCTAGTGGTGAAATGTATTCCAAGGTTGCTAAAGAACCGAGGCATGCATTTAAGAGTTAAGCAGAAATTTTACAAAAAAACACCTGTGTCAAGCGATAACCTCTATGCTGCGATATACAGTGTTCATTGTTTCACTGTCTTAGACTCCAGTCCTGGTAAGACCTACCACTACATCCAAATGCATCCCTCCACTTATTCTCCTCAGTTCCACTCACCTCTCTGTAGAATATATCAGTATTGTCATGGACATCATAGGCAAGCAGGTTGGTCTGGGATCCCACCAACAGTGTGTCCCCAGTGGTGTTTGGTCCCAGCGTTCCTGCCGTCAGACAAGTGACTGCCTGGTTGATGTTGAGGAGTGAGATGTCAGAGTCTTGTGTGCTCTGGCTCAGTCGATGGGCCACAGGTCGCTGACCACGAGCATGGGGGTTATGGATAAAAACCTTTTAGAGAGAAACAGAGATAATTCAGGGCATGATGTGGAAACATATAAAGTATGACGTATAGTAAGCATTAAAAGTAAGAAAGGTATTCTATAATCCAAAGTGAACGTGTGCTGTAATGAGTGTAATCTAGAAACAGATGTGGGGAAGTACTGTAAAGTGGTTGCCTGGGTCCAGACCTTTGAATCTGCCCACTCAATTCTCTCTGATATCAGGCAGGTAAAGTGGGGGAGTACAGAAACTATGTGTAAGTAAAAGTTCAGAATATGGTTGCTCTCTTTCCACAATGTTATAACAAGGCCACAAAAACATGGGATTTGTAAATGAATACCAGAGAAAATAAAGGAAGGAAGAATTAGCATGCGCCCTCTACTCAGACAGCAACCATGCTATGCAATCTACTTTTTGCTCATTACGAATTCACCAAATTTATGTTGGAACAGAGAAAATGTTAATTTTCCCTCACCTTTCCAGCCTGTGTGGCTGCAGTAAGGCATGGGTGGACTCCATCAAATTTCCCAACAGTCACCATGCGAGGGTTAATCTTGTGGTTCAGCTTTAGTGTGAATATAGGGACCAACATGGTGCCTACTGTATATCCCTAATCAGAGCCAAGAGAAGACAAGCAGACAGACAGTAGGAGGCACTTTATTAATTCAGTTCTTTTGGGATAGTAATTTGGGAAAATAAGCACATAATAGGTTGCCATACCAAGTGACAATGCGTGGTTTTGCTACACTAATGTAATTACAGGCTTTACCCCAGACACCCAGTGGAGAGTTCTGTTGCCTAGCAACGAAGAGTGGCAAGCTAGCTAAAGCTTTTCATCTGGCTAATCTCCCTGTCGTTTGCTGTAAAAGAAGGCCAATTATACAACAAAACGACACCACGCGTGACTCTTTAACGAACCGTAAACCCTGCTTCAATCGCAAAAACGATATTAAACCCTTCGAAAGGAATAAAACCGCCTATATTTGCCTTCATTGCCTAGCATACCTAACTTAGCTAACGTTAACGTCACTGGCTTCGATGTTGCCGGAAACAACTCCAGCTATTGACGACAGTAAAACAAACGAGATCACACTTCTGGGGAAATCGTACCAAGTTGTGCAAACAATCTCACCTGACCCCCTCCTCGGCTGCTAACGTTGGATTTAGGTTCAAATGAGCTAACCAGCTAATGAGCTAGCTGGATAGCACGACAATGCAGCGATAGTCGATTTCCCCCAACAACTACTTCCGGTCTGCTGTTTTCAAAATAAAAGACTCTCGTTAAGTTCCTGCCTAGGACTTTGATCAGTGGTGGCATGCAACTGAGTAGGCCTACATTCACTCAATTAGGCTACTGTATTTACGGAGGCACTTGTACTTTTCCTGAGTATTTTCCTTTTATGTTACTTTATACTTCCATTCCACTTAATTAAAAGTGTATTAAAAGGGGAAATACACCCATTTTCAATATTCATACCTGTTATTCCTATGGTCTAAGACAGTCCAAAAAAATATTAGTAAACATGAACAACTCTCTCCCAAATCCAAAAACTAGAGAGCTAAAACTCAAACTTGTGATGTCATAGGCTATAAAATGTAGAGCTGTTCCATAGACAATGAATGGGAGACTGATTTTGTGGACCCAAAGAATGTTTGTTTTCTTTTTTATACCCAAATGAGTTTTATTCTACTGTAGTGTTATCAGTTGTGAAACAGAAAATGTTCCCATATACTCAGATCATTCCCCTGGGTGCTTTCAGTGTCATCTAGAGCATCTCTCCCAATGCATTGTCTATGGAGTAGTTCCATACTTTATACCCTATGACATCACAAGTTGAGTTTTAGCCCTCTAGTTTTGGGATTTGGGAGAGAATTGTTCATGTTTAGTATTTTTTTTGGACTGTCTTAGATCATAAGAATAACATCCTGTGATTAAACTCTGAACTTAAATAAATGTGGCCCTAATATTCTTCCATAAGACATAGCTCCGTGATGTATGTGTACCGAATTTGCCATAGGCTATTACTTGATTAATAAAAAACTGATGTGTTTATTTTGTGACCACTATTTTTATTTTATAATTTTCATCAGGGCCCAGGCAACTGCACCTGTTATTAAACTCTTCAAACAGGTGATGTGGCATGTGTCCTACATCTCATCTAGTCAAACAGCACCCTCTGAGCTTGATTCACTGTGATGTAGTTGGAGTGGCAAGATCAGTCACAAACCTAGTGCTGTCCTCTTCCATGCCATGAGTGGATACATTTGTTTGAAACAGTTGTATTTAATGATTTGGTTGCAAGTCAAACGCTGAGGTCATGTAAAACACATTTTGTTTCAGAAATGACCCCAAGAGGTTAAAAGAGGGTTCATCCAGGATTTGAACCCAGAGCCTCCTACACCTAAAGTGAAATTCATACTCCTACACCAACAAGTCTACCTGTACAGATTTCCACAGCTGTAGTTATATGCAGCTAAAACCTGTAATAGAACACTTCCAACAGGTGCTACAACAGACTGTTGATTGTTTCATGTACTGGCTATTGTCACGATGAAGTCCAGTGCTTAAAAGTAGGGCTTGTCCGGGATTTGAACCCGGGACCTCTCGCACCCTAAGCGAGAATCATACCCCTAGACCAACAAGCCTGTCCAAAACATTAAACAAGTGGTTTTAAATCTCCTCCCCTGTTCTTTCCAGACCTGCAGTTCTGCTCTGCACTGGTGATGTGGCAGCTTGAAGACCCATATCTTATCTGGCCAAAGAGCACCCTCTGCTGTACAACATGTTATAACACATTTAGCACTCTTATCTGAGCTCTTTACAACATCCTCTTGTGGAGCTGTGCTTCATCTTTGATGTTGTTTTGGGTATCTGACATCAACATCTGCCGTATGTTTCATTGTGATTTGTGTAATCGATAAGTCTAGAATAACTGTATAGTTTGCTCATAAATGCCAGTCTTTTGTATTTAAATCTAATGTTCATTTTTAATATTAATATTAAAAATGTTAAATGTTTGTGTCCTTTGACCTGTTCTATATCATGTTCAAATATTTGTTTTTATTAATATAAAACAAATGAATAGAAGCAGTTGATTTCTGACAGTACCTGTTGCATGCTGCAACTGACTGTCATGTATGTCCCTTGTTTATGACCTTTAACCCCAGTGGTTATAAGTAGAACTCAAACTTGTGATGTTATAGGGTATAAAATGTGAAGCTGCCCCATAGATAATGAATGGGATACTGATTTTTGTGGACTCACAGAATGTTTTTATACCCCAAATGAGCTTTATTCTACTGTAGTGTTGTCAGTTGTGAAACAGAAAATGTTCCCTATGCTCAGATTATTCCCCTCTCAGTGTCATCTAGAGCATCTCTCCCAATGCATTGTCTATGGAGTAGTTCCAAACTTTATACCCTATGATATCACAAGTTTGAGTTTTAGCACTCTAGTTTTGGGATTTGGGAGAGAGTTGTTCATGTTTACTAATTTCTTTTTGGACTGTCTTAGATCATAAGAATAACATGTATGAATTTTGAAAAAGGGCGTAGTTCCTCTTTAAGAGTAAAACACTGTACGTTTTACTCCACTGCATTTATTTGACAATTCGTTACTTCTCAAATCTAGATTTAACATGTAAATCCAATCATTAGTTTGTAAAATATGATGCATTGTTAAAGATATAACTACCCAACATAATATAAAGTAGTTAAAATTAGCTCCATCTTGACATTAACGGGGTCCTCCACTGATTTACTATTGCATTTCCATATATTTGGGATACTCAGACAGATTTTTAGAATATCAAAACCTGATCCTACATTTCCCATAATGCAACCTGAGAGCATCTTTATTTTACACCCTCGTTGCCCCCTAGATGGTATCTTCTTTCAAACCCAACACCTCCAATCTGTGAGGAAGAAGATTAGGACCAAATGTGAAACATGTATTTGAGTTCTGAGTTTAAAGTCAGAATCCTGCGATTAAACTCTGAACTTAAATAAATGTGGCCCTAATTTTCTTCCGTAAGACATAGCTCAGTGATGTATGTGTACCGAATTTGCCATAGGCTATTACTTGATTAATAAAAAACTGATGTGTTTATTTTGTGACCACTATTTTTATCAGGGCCCAGTTAGCTGCACCTGTTATTAAACTCTTCAAACAGGTGATGTGGCATGTGTCCTACATCTCATCTAGTCAAACAGCACCTTCTGAGCGTGATTCACTGTGATGTAGTTGGAGTGGCAAGATCAGTCACAAACCTAGTGCTTTCCTCTTCCATGCCATGAGTGGATACATTTGTTTGAAAAAGTTGTATTTAATGATTTGGTTGCAAGTCAAAGGCTGCAGTCATGTAAAACACGTTTTGTTTCAGAAATGACCCCAAGAGGTTAAAAGAGGGTTCCTCCAGGATTTGCACCCAGAGCCTCCTACACCTAAAGTGAAATTCATACTCCTACACCAACAAGTCTACCTGTACAGTTTTCCACAGCTGTAGTTATATGCAGCTAAAACCTGTAATAGAACACTTCCAACAGGTGCTACAACAGACTGTTGATTGTTTCATGTACTGGCTATTGTCACGATGAAGTCCAGTGCTTAAAAGTAGGGCTTGTCCGGGATTTGAACCCGGGACCTCTCGCACCCTAAGCGAGAATCATACCCCTAGACCAACAAGCCTGTCCAAAACATTAAACAAGTGGTTTTAAATCTCCTCCCCTGTTCTTTCCAGACCTGCAGTTCTGCTCTGCACTGGTGATGTGGCAGCTTGAAGACCCATATCTTATCTGGCCAAAGAGCACCCTCTGCTGTACAACATGTTATAACACATTTAGCACTCTTCTCTGAGCTCTTTACAACATCCTCTTGTGGAGCTGTGCTTCATCTTTGATGTTGTTTTGGGTATCTGACATCAACATCTGCCGTATGTTTCATTGTGATTTGTGTAATCGATAAGTCTAGAATAACTGTATAGTTTGCTCATAAATGCCAGTCTTTTGTATTTAAATCTAATGTTCATTTATTATTATTAATAATAAAAATGTTAAATGTTTGTGTCCCTTGACCTGTTCTATATCATGTTCAAATATTTGTTTTTATTAATATAAAACAAATGAATAGAAGCAGTTGATTTCTGACAGTACCTGTTGCATGCTGCAACTGACTGTCATGTATGTCCCTTGTTTATGACCTTTAACCCCAGTGGTTATAAGTAGAACTCAAACTTGTGATGTTATAGGGTATAAAATGTGAAGCTGCCCCATAGATAATGAATGGGATACTGATTTTTGTGGACTCACAGAATGTTTGTTATCTTTTTTATACCCCAAATGAGCTTTATTCTACTGTAGTGTTGTCAGTTGTGAAACAGAAAATGTTCCCTATGCTCAGATTATTCCCCTCTCAGTGTCATCTAGAGCATCTCTCCCAATGCATTGTCTATGGAGTAGTTCCAAACTTTATACCCTATGATATCACAAGTTTGAGTTTTAGCACTCTAGTTTTGGGATTTGGGAGAGAGTTGTTCATGTTTACTAATTTCTTTTTGGACTGTCTTAGATCATAAGAATAACATGTATGAATTTTGAAAAAGGGCGTAGTTCCTCTTTAAGAGTAAAACACTGTACGTTTTACTCCACTGCATTTATTTGACAATTCGTTACTTCTCAAATCTAGATTTAACATGTAAATCCAATCATTAGTTTGTAAAATATGATGCATTGTTAAAGATATAACTACCCAACATAATATAAAGTAGTTAAAATTAGCTCCATCTTGACAACATTAACGGGGTCCTCCACTGATTTACTATTGCATTTCCATATATTTGGGATACTCAGACAGATTTTTAGAATATCAAAACCTGATCCTACATTTCCCATAATGCAACCTGAGAGCATCTTTATTTTACACCCTCGTTGCCCCCTAGATGGTATCTTCTTTCAAACCCAACACCTCCAATCTGTGCGGAAGAAGATTAGGACCAAATGTGAAACATGTATTTGAGTTCTGAGTTTAAAGTCAGAATCCTGCGATTAAACTCTGAACTTAAATAAATGTGGCCCTAATTTTCTTCCGTAAGACATAGCTCAGTGATGTATGTGTACCGAATTTGCCATAGGCTATTACTTGATTAATAAAAAACTGATGTGTTTATTTTGTGACCACTATTTTTATCAGGGCCCAGTTAGCTGCACCTGTTATTAAACTCTTCAAACAGGTGATGTGGCATGTGTCCTACATCTCATCTAGTCAAACAGCACCTTCTGAGCGTGATTCACTGTGATGTAGTTGGAGTGGCAAGATCAGTCACAAACCTAGTGCTTTCCTCTTCCATGCCATGAGTGGATACAATTGTTTGAAAAAGTTGTATTTAATGATTTGGTTGCAAGTCAAAGGCTGCAGTCATGTAAAACACGTTTTGTTTCAGAAATGACCCCAAGAGGTTAAAAGAGGGTTCCTCCAGGATTTGCACCCAGAGCCTCCTACACCTAAAGTAAAATTCATACTCCTACACCAACAAGTCTACCTGTACAGTTTTCCACAGCTGTAGTTATATGTAGCTAAAACCTGTAATTGAACACTTCCAACAGGTGCTACAACAGACTGTTGATTGTTTCATGTACTGGCTATTGTCACGATGAAGTCCAGTGCTTAAAAGTAGGGCTTGTCCGGGATTTGAACCCGGGACCTCTCGCACCCTAAGCGAGAATCATACCCCTAGACCAACAAGCCTGTCCAAAGAATGAAACAAGTGGTTTTAAATCTCCTCCCCTGTTCTTTCCAGACCTGCAGTTCTGCTCTGCACTGGTGATGTGGCAGCTTGAAGACCCATATCTTATCTGGCCAAAGAGCACCCTCTGCTGTACAACATGTTATAACACATTTAGCACTCTTCTCTGAGCTCTTTACAACATTCTCTTGTGGAGCTGTGCTTCATCTTTGATGTTGTTTTGGGTATCTGCTGTTCATTGATTACAGTTCAGCTTTCAATACCATAGTCCCCACCAGACTGACTGACAAGCTGATTGAGCTGGGACTGAACACCCCCCTGTGTGCCTGGATCCTGGTCTTCCTGACCGCCAGGCCCCAGGTGGTCAGGGTGGGCAGTCACACCTCCAACACCCTCATCCTGAACACAGGATCCCCCCAGGGTTGCGTCCTCAGCCCCCTACTGTACTCCCTGTACACACATGACTGTGTGGCCATGTTCAGCTCCAATTCCATCATTAACTTTGCGGACGACACGGTGGTGGTGGTGGTGGGCCTGATCTCTGATAACAACGAGAAGGCCTACCTGGAGGAGGTGGCTGACCTGTCACTCTGGTGCCAGGACAACAGCCTCCTCTTGAACGTCACAAAGACCAAGGAGCTGATTGTGGACTTTAGGAGGGCACAACAACCGACGCACACACCCCTGATGATTAATGGGACTACTGTGGAGAGGGTGAGCAACCACAAGTACCTGGTAGTCCACATCACAGAGGACCTGACATGGTCCACACACACAGACACTCTGGTGAGAAAGGCAAGGCAGCGCCTTTACCACCTCCGACAGCTGAAGAGATTCAGAGTCTCCCTGAGGATCCTTCAGTCCTTCTACTCTGGAGCTGTAGAGAGCATTCTGACGGGGAACATCACTGCCTGGTTTGGCAACAGCTCCGCACAGGATAGGAGTGCTCTGCAGAGAGTAGTGCGTTCGGCCAAACGCACTATTGGAACCACACTCCCCTCCCTGCAGGACCTGTACACCAGGAGGTGCAGAACCAGAGCCTGTAGGATTATGAAGGATCCTCACCACCCAAACAACAGAATGTTTCAGCTGCTGCGGTCAGGCAAGCGCCTCCGCAGCCACGCTGCAAAAACAGAGAGACTAAGACGGAGTTTCTTTCCCCAGGCAGTCAGGACTGTGAACTCTGACCTCTCCATGGCGCCCACCAAGCGCCACACACTGCCCCTCTTACCCACTCACGTTCACACACACACATAGGGCTACATACAGAGCATACACACACGCCCATCACACACTTATATTTATATTCCATATTGTATATAGACCCCTCTCACTGTAAATAATGCCATTGTCGCTACAATTTCTTTTTTTTATATATTTGTATAGTTGATGTTGTTTTGCACAATCCTGTGAGCACTGCCACTTTACATTTCACTGTACATCCTGTATGAGTACGTGACAAATAAAACTCTTGAATCTTAATCTACTGGCTATTGTCACGATGAAGTCCAGTGCTTAAAAGCAGGGCTTGTCCGGGATTTGAACCCGGGACCTCTCGCACCCTAAGCGAGAATCATACCCCTAGACCAACAAGCCTGTCCAAAGGATGAAACAAGTGGTTTTAAATCTCCTCCCCTGTTCTTTCCAGACCTGCAGTTCTGCTCTGCACTGGTGATGTGGCAGCTTGAAGACCCATATCTTATCTGGCCAAAGAGCACCCTCTGCTGTACAACATGTTATAACACATTTAGCACTCTTCTATGAGCTCTTCACAACATTATCTTGTGGAGCTGTGCTTCATCTTTGATGTTGTTTTGGCTATCTAACATCAACATCTGCTGTATGTCTCATTGTGATTTGTGTAATCGATATGTCTAGAATAACTGTATAGTTTCCTCATAAATGCCAGTCTTTTGTATTTAAATCTAATGTTCATTTATTAATAATAATAATAATAATAATAATAACATGTTTAAATGTTTGTGTCCTTTGACCTGTTCTGTATCATGTTCAAATATTTATTTTTATTAAAGATGGGGTATGCGATTTATCCAGTATACACTTTTTGTTATATTGGTTGAAATGGTCTTTACACCCCGACAGCAATCCGTTTCTTATGAGCACTGAAAAAAGACCGGAAAAGATCCGTCATCTGTAGCTGCTGTAATCCTGTAAAAACGTCTACCAATCAGTAAAAATGGTCCCGGGTGTAAGGAACCAATCAGAAGCCTCCCTGCCTCCCTGCTCGTACTCTACCCTCAGCGTGCACCAGCGTGAACTCAAAGCGCGTCTCCGCCGCACGTTTACTGGAGAGTGGAAGAGAAAACTCAGCTCTTAAAACACCGGACAACGAGAATGAACTCGTACCACTATTACCATAATATCGAAAAATACAACTTTGATTTAGTTGTTTATGTTCTGTTAGTTTACGTTATAAGATACTGCAGGTTTAAACTATTTATTCTAACAGCTCAAAGTGAAGTCAGACAAACAGGATTATCTACGAGGGGAGACGTCGGATATAAAACATTGATCCACAACATTTACGTTACTCAAACTGCTTTTTCCGTTACAGAAACAAACGAGTGGATTGATCTCCCTCCAGATATTAGAGTAACGTTAAAAAGGGTCGTGTTGTCTCAGCAGGTATCTCTCTCTTTCCCTCCCCTCTCTGCTGCTCTGTGGCTCTCCGGCGAGCTGCTGCCCCCCCCCCCTCCGTCAACAAGGAAATAAAAGCCCCTCGTCTACGAGACCGGTCTCTTGAGAGAGCTCCAGCTCATAGCGGGGTCTGTGTGAGTGAATGCCCTGGTGGAGAGGTGACGATCCCGGCAGGAGCTAGCTAGCTGTGCCGGCAGTTTGTGGAGCTTCTAAACTCCGACAACAGTGGAGAAAATGTTTGATTCGCCATCTAACATCGTAAAACTGTCAATATTCTAAATCTACACCGTTGATTTCTCGCCTCAACATTTTTCAGAAGTGAATTTAGTGATGAAATAGCTACGAAAAATGTGAAGTAGTTACGATGCGGCGGTGCTCGTGCATGTGTGTGGGGGGCGTTGCCTTATAAGGAGTTTCGAGGGGAGGGGGGGGGTTTAGAGGGAGCTCCTGAGGCGATGCGACTTTCAAATTATGCTAGCTTTCACAGATCGCAGACTCCAGCTTTAATATAACACAAATGAATAGAAGCAGTTGATTTCTGACAGTACTTGCATGCTGCAACTGACTGTCATGTATGTCCCTTGTTTATGACCCTTAACCCCAGTGGTTATAAGTAGAGCTGGTCTGGGATTTGAACCCTGAACCTCTCACAGCCAAAGCAAAAATCATACCATTATGGTTTGTTGTGAAAATTTGGGGTTTCTATATCTTATCTGGTCCAACAGCAGCCTCTGGTGATTACAATTATATGTTATCTTACCGTGCATGACATGCAATATTGTGTTAGTAAACACTTTCTTAACATAAGTGCTTTTGCAGAAGTGATGTGTCTCTGTTGATCAATAGGAAATATGTAGCTACACATTAGATAAAAACATAGATAATAGATAATGTTAACATGATAATATTGTGCTATCTATTAATAGAAGTGAAACTTCAACTGCACCCTCAAAGTGCTTATTTTAATTTAGCACAATTATAATGTCAAGTCATCACATTTTTGCTGACTTTGACCCAGCATGATTTTAAAGTAGAAGAGTATAAAACATGTAATAACAAAAAATAATGGCCTGACCTGAATAACATGATTACGGAAATGTAATGAATTCACGGATAAACCATAGGTAGATAAATCAAAGTTTTATTTTCCTTTTTTAAACTGTATTTATTTCCAAAACATCTGAACTGACATTTGTCATGGTAGAATGTGTAATTGTACAGCTATTTGTCATCTTTATATCCTAAAATCAACTACATTTCCTTCAAGATGATAATTAATTTTTGGCTGTTATATCAGTTTTCATCAGTTACCATAACCGTCTTTAAAGGAGGTTATAGTGAGTTTATGTTAGATGTAACTTAGTTATCCGTATCTCACACATCCGACGACGTCCTGAGAAGTGTAAATATTTTGATGCTGAGGTGGAGTACTGTATATGGTTGACAATGGTATTGCGGTGAACCTCCTCATCAAGCTGGGCCATGTTTGTTGTTGCCTAAGAGCGACAAGACGCCCAGGTTCTGCTCAGACTTTTGAAAGGTCAACAAAGTGACGAAGCCAGATTATTTGCCATTGCATAGACCAGGTGGGTGCTGCCCAGTATGTCAGCAAATTCAATCTGCTTAACAGTTACTAGCAGGTACCCTTGTCCAAAAGAGCGCAGGAAGTGGCAGCTTTTATCACTCCATCTGGTCTGTATTCCTATAAAGTGATGCCATTTGGGTTAAGGAACGTGCCGGCCACTTTTCAACAGCTGATGAATCGTGTGGTGGCTGAGCTGGCTGGCTGCGCAGTTTACTTGGATGATTGAGTTGCCACAGTGATTCTTGGTTTTCTGACACTCAGCAGGTTAGAGCGCTGTTTGACCGGTTGGCAGAGACGAAGCTCACAGTAAATCTTGCAAAGTGTGAGGTTGCTTGCGCAACTGTTACTTACCTGGGTCGGGTGGTCGGACGAGGGAGTGTGGCTTCGATGCTTGCCAAAGTTGTGTTTAGCAGTTGAGCAGTTTCCGCGGCCTGCAACTAAAAAGCAGCTCATGAGATTTCTTAGGTTGGGGGATGCTGCTGCTGTTTCTGTAAGAATTTTTCTTTTGTTGTGGCACCGATTACTGACTTGCTGAAGGCCAGGGCTTAGTTTGTGTGGTCAACAGATTTCTAGGAAGCTTTTGTTAATGTCAAGTCTCTTTTGTGTTCAGCACCACTGCTGGCTGCCCCCAGTTTAGACCAGCCCTTAGTGTTGCAGATGGATACGAGCCATGAAGGAGCAGGAGCCGTGTTGATGCAAGAAGTTCAACAGGCATCAGTTGAACTACTCGGTGGTTGAGTAGGAGGACCTTTCCTTGATCTGGGCCCTACAGCATTTTGCAGTCTATGTGGAGTCTGGGGTGACACCAGTGTTGGTCTATACAGACCACAACCCACTGACCTTTCTGCTCATCTGCGATGCCCTAACCAGAGGCTGATTAGGTGATCACTGTTCCTGTAGTCTCATGATCTGGACATCCGACACATTAAAGGCTGTGACAATGTGGTTGCCGATGCACTTTCGCAAGCTTTGGTCTTAGAGTAATGACAATAATGTTTACCTGTTTGTCTCCTGTTATTGGCTCTCCAACTGCACTCCTTTGCTCCCTATAGGTTGAGTGGTTGCCGTGAGAATGGCTTGTGGACTGGCAGGTAGTGAGGGGGGAAAGTTATGATATTTTGTTTATTGAGTAGGTTTTTTTTCTAGTAAATAATTTTTTTTGTCGTAGTGACGGACATCCTGTGGAGCCACGTTTTACGGGGGGAGTGTGTGACGACCCCCTCTGCCCTGTCTGCCTGTTATTTGGCTTGTGTGAATGCTGTCTCGGAGAACCGCACAAGGCACCCTTTCGCAGCAGTAGGAGATGCACAGGGCATTCCATTAATTACAATGTAAACTCATCCGCTGCAACAGTAAACGCTTAGGGAAAGTGCTGTGGTGACGTATTATAAAGAGCAAAAAAGACACACAGGGCGAGTGGGCGGGGAGATGGATGGGTCCAAAAAACACAAGGCTTTAATCCAGGAGATGGCTGTTTGTGCCCCGTGCGTTATGTTTCACTTTCATTTTACAATCAGCTGTTTGTTCGTGTCCTGTATTCACCCCGTCAAGTCACATTTGCTCTGTAAAAACGTAGCATTTATAAGCCCAACCATGTTGTCCATTTAGTGTGGACCCTACACACTGTTTTATAAATGAGACTTCAAAGTCAAGAAATAAACCAGACTTGACTTAGCTCCAAGAGCAGTGTAACCCATTCTGGTCACTAAGGATATCTCAATGCATCACTGGATCATTAGATAGATATAGATTTGTTACCTCCGCCAAGGCCAAAGGCCTAGGAAGGAGGTTATGTTTTCACCGGCGTTGGTTTGTTTGTTGGTTTGTTGGTTTATCCGTTTGCAGGATTACTCCAAAAGTCCGCAATGGATTTGAATGAAATTTTTTGGAGGGGTGGGGTGTGGCACAATGAACAATCCATTAGATTTTGGTGGAGATCCGGATCATGATACGGTTTCAGAAATATTTTTAAGATTTCCGATCAGCCTGAGCATTAAGACCACAGGGTATAACACATGTGTGTAGCTGTGTATTGTGCGTTTTGTATGTTCTTTCTTGTATGACTTTAATATGTTTCTTTGTCTTGACCTCCCAAGGGACTACAGATGTGAATTAGCTTAAAGTTAGAATCTGGTACAGTGCATCAAATGGTGACATTTATGTTTAAACTGTACATAGTCCCTTTTAAATAAAAATAAATAAATAAATGTGCAGTGTAGCTGATGACACGTTGATGACGCGTGACCCCGCCTTCTTCTTCTGAGAGCAGAGAGACGTGTGTGGATGTGTGTGCGGAAGCTGCTGGCCGTCCGCGGTGAGAAAGAAAAAGTGGTAGATGACGGGATGAGAGACAACGTAGTGTAACGTTATACAGACATGACAAGGCTGCTGAATGAGATAGGCATCCGCCGATACGTTACACGGAAACACACCGTGTTAATAATAAGCCGACCACCTCACGGTACCACCAGCTGTGAGATGTGATCTGTTTCTTAAGTCACGCACCTTGGCGGAGGTCCTGCGCTCTCCGAGTGCACTTCTAGTTCTTACTACATTTGAATTCTGTGATGTAGCTATGATGCATGAATTATGCTGCTGTGAGAAAATGAGCCGTATATGTGGGACTGTAGTGCTGCCACCGCATATAGAAGGCAGATGAGGTGGTTTTGGCAGTTTAAAAAGGGATATTGAAGAACCAGGTCGATAAGGAGTAATGCAAAAAAGGTGGCATTTATTAACAAAATGTTTACTGAATCAAAGGGTAAAAGTGAATCTTGGGAATTTCAACATAAACTTAATTAAACAGCTGCAGCCTCACAGCAAGCTGCCAACTCCACCTAACTGGAACCTACCACCTTCCCAGGTACGTATACATAAATGCTTATAAGTATAGGGTGAAAATCCAAATTCACACAGAATAATGAACATATCATAAATACAAAATCGTTAAGTTACTTCTGACATCTCAATATATCTATAGGGCACCCATCATACCAATGAGCACACCATATAATACACAATGTCATTTACTGCATAACTATCTTACCTATCTTCCTACATATTAAGAGTGCCTCTTAACAGAGCCCAGCCCCTCCCTGCTAAAATTACATAATTAGGCAAACCTGTGTGCACTTACCTTGATTGAGCTGCTGAGCGACTGATCCACCCGAACGTCCCAGGCAGGACAACAACAAAAATCCTATGAACCCATAAAACAAACAAACTAAACAAGCTTGTGTAATTTATACACCTTAATTCATAATGTATCAAATAAACTGAAACATTGGACTGAAGTTAACAATTAAGCAGACAAAAAAACACCGTTAATTCTGGGGAACAGGGCCTAGTGAAAAGGGAGAAAGGCAACCTTTTCACAGGGAAATTCCACACCGTGTAGTGTGAACCACAGATCAGATACAGCACTCAACACCAAAGTGTAGCATGGTCACTGTCCAAGGCACGGATATATAAAGAGAACTGGATACAGCGTCAGATGCGAATGAAGCAGAATAAGCTTGACTTCCGAGTATAAAACTAACTGGATTTTCCGCGGTCTTCCGCATCCATTGGGCCCATAGAGAAGCGCGGTAGCGTTTCCTTTAACCCCGCGTCCCTCGGTCTGGGGCTCATTCACAGGAACGGAGGAAGGGAAATAACTCTGGATTCGGCTATTAGTGCGTTTTACAACTTTTAAGACCTAATGATTTAAATAAGGGCTATTCAAGTGTTCGTACTCGGAAGTTGATTTACCTAAAAAAAAAAATTATCCGCTGATTTTGCAGACGTCTCTTTCCCAATGTAAGTTTATGGGAAAAACATTTTTTAGGGCCCAATGGCATCACGTGAAGGACACGGAAGTTGTAATTCCACCTTTTGGTTACTAAATTAGCTTCAAATTCCGGCACACTTCCTGGGCGCTTGGTCCAAGGTTCTGGTCTTGTGCTGTTTCTTTTTTTTCTGCTTTTGGATAAGACTCAACGTAAACTTATTTGTTTTAGACACTCTGAGTGAACTGTTGGCCACTTTCATCATCTTCTCATCATTTTTTTAAATCTTTTTCTTCCCCGTGGATAAAACAAAATACTTTATTATTCAAACATATGTAGCAATAAGAAATATGAAATTGATTAAAGTAATCAATTTAGCAATAATAGCCTACTTAACACCAAAAAAACAAAACAAAAAAGAGAAATATAATATTAGCCTCATACCTTTTAGCATATAGTCATATACTCACGCTTGCTGTGATGCCGAAGACTGGAGCCTCCATCACCGACTCACAAAAATAGTTGTGAGGGTATAGTGGCCATTACAGCAGTGATGAATACAGAACAATAAGCACTAATAAAAACAACGAAGAAAAATAATTAATGGCAAAAATACCCAGATGTCATACTGATTTGGAAAAAATCTACAGTATGCATCAGACCAGTCTACCTCGCCTACTGTATCCCACAATGCAAAGCGCTGGACCGGCACAGTCTATGATCACAACAACAGTGGCCAAAAGCAAGACAAGACCCTTTTTAACGTTTTAAACTGACTTAAATTAAAAACACTCATTCTACTGTTTTGTTGCTGTAACTGAAACAGCAGTTTGAGTAAATTTAGCAATGTTTTATATTAATGTTACTGTTACGTGCCGTGTTTTTTGTTGTGTTTCAGCTCTCTCTCCTGTGTCTCTTCAGGTGCCACCCTCCCCCGCCCTGCAGCTGCAGTGAGTGGTTGCACGCAGCTGCGCCCAATCACCCATCAGGGCCAGGTGGTTAAAAGACCGGGAGAGAGGAACAGACGAGGCCAGTTAGTCTGTACACAGTGTTGCGAGCTGTGTGTGTGGTATGGCATGTAACAAAGAGAAATAAAATATAGATACTTCTTCACAGTGTGATCAATAAAATGCACACAACATGTGCACCGGATTTAATCTTGCTCACGCTTGTGTGACAATAGAGATGACACTGCGTTACGTCACGTGATGAGTCTGTTGTTCATCTCAGTAAATAGACCTGGGGTTGCCTCCTTCCCAGCCCAAAGATTTGAAGAAATGTGTTTTTGGGCGTCTTTCTGGGGCAGTTTAAACCTTGATAAAACAGTATTTTTCACCTCTATAAAAGCAGCATCAACAGTCTGCCAGGTATAATGTCTCTTCTTCTAATTACAATAACCTCCTGAGTTTAAAAAAATACACCAACACCATCAGCCCTGTTTTCACCGATTGATATCAGGAGGCAGGGCAGCTGAAGACAGTTTGCCCTTTTTCGCCACACAGGCTGCACAGACTCTCAGCAGTACACTGCTTAGCCTTTTGGCCCAGACTGCCACATCTCCAACACTTCACAGATAGACACTGCTTCACCTGATGGTCAGCAGAGTGACAGATGGAAGCAGCTGATGAACTGACCAGGATAGATGATTCGTCCATTGTAGGGACCAAGAGAGATACAATTGGGAATTGATACAGTATCTCAGTTGGCATCATTACGCATCTTAACTTTATATCTGCGGACTCCTTACCAGATACAAAACCTGTCAACAGGTTTGTTTTTATGTAGGATGTCACAGTACCTGTGCAGATGCAGGTCAATGTCGTGGTCAGGTACTCTACTGGTCCTGAATTTCACAATTAATGTGGTGATGTCCATTTGAATGGACAACTCAAGTGACCAGTCTTTCCACTTTGGGTCAGTATGTTTTGAGGTCTGGATAGTAGTTCAAAGTCTCTCCAGAGCCATGGTTGCCAGTAGCCCAGCAGGGTGCTGAGAAACAATGGGGAACACAATACACCTTATCCATTTTTTTGTTTTGTTTGTTTTTTTAGAAAAAGCTTTATTCATTTTTCACAAGTTTACAGAAATAACATAACAGTGTTGTCGTCGGAGTAAGCGATGGATGTAACTTTGGGCACATGCCCTACTCTTGTACCAGAGATTAGACTGTCAGAGTTAATTTTCTTAATTAGTTGGACTCAGCCAGTACACAGACTTTAGTCATGCCCTACCTAGCTCAGTAGCAGCAGATTGGGGATGGGGAGGTAGTCTACATTAATACAGATACTTGATTTAGCATACAGACATTTAACTATTTGAATGAAGGTCTCGGGAAAGCCATAGGATTTCATTACAGCCCAGTGGTAATCTCTGGAGATGTAATCAAATGCTTTCTTCTGATCGAGCCCAATAATGTTGAAACCTTTTTTTTTTCTGGCTTGTGTAAAATTTCTCTAAGTATACACAAATTATTCCACATCAATCGACCTTTAATTGCACGTTTGTTCTTTATTTATAAATGTATCTAATATATCATTTAGTCTATTCATAATTATTTTAGCTAGTATTTTATAATCAGTATTCATAATAGATAGATGTCTGTAATTATCCAAATCCGCGCTTTCTTATGCAACAAACCTAAAACTCCTTGATAAAAAGAGTCCCCATACAGCCACTGTTCAGACCTTCATTGTACATGGAGGTGAGGAGGTTTACTTTTTTTTTTTCCTGGATGTTATCACGGAGGACTTTACGGTGAGGCTTTGCGCCTCCTTTACCGTGTCTTTTTCCTCCTTTGCTTTTTTTTTTTTTTAGATGGATTACAATCATAGAAAATATACAGAAACAGTCATACAAATAAAGTGCTGTGTGGTGAGTTCATTGATTGTCCGTTTAAAGGCGCCTCCTTAAGCGCCCAAGGTTCGAGGTCTATTGAAAAAGGCCGTATCACGGGCAGACACGGGCCCTGGGGCATGGGTAACATCACAATGTTCAGGATATCAAAAGTGCAGTTGGTTCCATGGGAGGGTCTGGTTCTTGTCTAAAGTTCTCCTCCTTCTGAGGTCAGTCAGTATTTGCTTCACAACTGTGTCGCTGTCAATCACAGTCTGATCCAGGACCACGACGCACCTTGATTTCCATAGCTTGAAGCAGACGATGCTAATAATCAGTTGGAAAAGTTCTTTTTGTTTCACTGACATCTTTTCATCTATCAAGCCATACATCACAGACTTAAAACTGACGTCGTGAGCCAGGCCGAGGCCTTGTAGCATGGACCAGACCTCCTGAGCTCTGTAACAGTCCATGAGCAGGTGTTGCTGCGTCTCGTCCTCGTTACAATAAATCATTGGACATGTTTTTGTTGTAACATAGCAACTCCAAGAAACAACAGCTCTCACAGCAAGTCTATTCACTGATATGAGCCACCGAACATCTCGAACACTCTCTGAGAGGTTTTTAGTTTTCAATGATTTTATTACTTCAGTACTTTCAGTATCAGTTAAATATTTATGTTTTATTAATCCACCATATTTAAAATCATTTATTTTTTTGAATATCATTTTACTTGGTAGGCCATTCCAGTCAATCCGCAATTGTTGGTATTGTGAGATGAAGCCTCCATATATCAATTTATATTCAGGGCCTTGTCTGGCTCTACCTCTCCTCTTTCTCCACATGGAGACATCTCGAACCCAGAGAGCGTTCCTGCAGATGGCAGCAGAGACATTTTTAATAAAAGCTATATGCAGTCTACTCCCCATCTCGACAGCCACTAACCCCCCGTATTCTTTGCTTTTATACATTAGTTCTCTTTTAGTTACTTCCCTGGTTGTACCCAGATTAACTTAACACACTTTTTATTTTATTTAATTATCATTTTGTTGGATGGAGGGAAGATGTTGGCTAGGAAGAGGAGTTTGGATAGGATGAGGGTTTTGACGATGTTAACTCCATCCATCCATTTTCTTCCGCTTATCTAGGGCTGGGTCGCGGGGGCAGCAGGCTAAGCAGGGAATTCCAGACGTCCCTCTCCCCAGCAACGTTTTCCAGCTCTTCCTAGGGGACCCCGAGGCGTTCTCAGGCCAGCCGAGATATATGATCTTGCCATCGTGTTCTGGGTCTAGGGTCTACCCCGGGGCCTCTTACCAGTTGGTTGTGCTGGATGAGCTCCTTCTTCAGCTTGACGGCCTCCTACACCACTGGTGTCCACCAGCGGATTCTTAGGTTGCCTCCACGACAGGCACCGACGACCTTCCGACCACAACTTTTAGCAGCCGCTTCCACAATGGAGGCTTTGAACATGGCCCACTCAGATTCCATGTCCCCAGCCTCCCCCGGGATGCATGAGAAGTTCTTCCGGAGGTGGGAGTTGAAGACCCCGAGGACAGGGGCCCCAGCCAGACGTTCCCAGTTCACCCTCACTACATGTTTGGGTTTACCAGGTCTGTCCGGCAGCCTCCCCGTCACCTGATCCAAATCAGTTGACAGCTCTGCTCCTCTCTTCACCCGAGTGTCCAAGACATACGGCCGCAGATCTGATGATACGACCACAAAGTCGATCATCTCGGATCGTTGGCCTAGGGTGTTCTGGTACCAAGTACACTTATGAACCACCCTATACTCGAACATGGTGTTTGTTATGGCCAATCCATGACTAGCACAGAAGTCCAACAACAACGCACCACTCGGGTGCGTGGAGATGAGCCCAACTATA
Organism: Sebastolobus alascanus; assembly: GCA_916701645.2. Taxonomy (NCBI): domain Eukaryota; kingdom Metazoa; phylum Chordata; class Actinopteri; order Perciformes; family Sebastidae; genus Sebastolobus; species Sebastolobus alascanus. The sequence continues at coordinate 6,274,485 of CAKAOJ020000006.1, forward strand.
TCTAGTTGGTACCGCTCCACCTCCAGCACCAGCTCCGGTTCCTTCCCCACCAAAGAGGTAGTAACGTTCCACGTTCCAAAAGCAAGTCTGCGATGCCGGGGATCAGAAGGCCCAGATCCCCGCCTTTGCCTGCAGCCCGGTTGCCATTGCACCCGACCCCCATGCCTATTCCTGCGGGAGGTGGGCCCACAGGGTGGTGTCTGCTCGCCGGTGACTTTTGGGCACGTGTCCTACCCTTGTACCGCAGAGTCTGAGTTGATTTTCTTGATTAAGGGGCTTATGGCTAAGATGTATAAAGCAGGGCTCAGAGGGCAGCCCTGTTTTACACCTCTCTCCACTTCAAAAGGGTCAGTCAAAACACCGTTTACATTGTTACAAATACTTGATTTGGTGTACAGGCATTTAACTATTTGAATGAATGTCTCAGGAAAGCCATATGATGTCATCACGGCCTAGAGCTAGTCTCTGGAGACGTAATCGAAGGCTTTCTTTTGATCAAGACTGACTATGTAGAAACCTTTTTTGTCTGGTTTGTATAGAATTTTTCTAAGTAAACTTAAATTATCCCGCATTGATCAACCTTTGATTGCGCAGGTTTGTTCTTTAGCTAGTATTTTATAGTCAGTATTCATAATAGTTATATGCCTGTAATTATCCAAATCCGAGCCATCTCCTTTTTTATATAACAAACATAAAACCCCTTGATAAAAAGAATCCCCCATACATCCACAGTTCAGGCCTTCATTATACATGGAGGTGAAGAGGTTTACCACATCATCAATGTACAACTGGTAGAACTCCGTGGGCAGACCATCTGGACCAGGACTTCTACCAGAGTTCATCTGTTGGATGGCCTCCATCACCTCCTCTTTTCTAATCTCTCCAGTCAGTTCAGTGAAGTCCGTCGAGCTGTATGTCGGGACTGATTCTAACAAAGATTTAATACAACTAGCATCAACATCTATATTCTTATATGCATCAATACATAGGTCTCTGATCACCTCTCTTTTCTGTTTTTCGCATTGGACAAAGTCACCGTTTTTATTTTTTATACATTTAATGAATTTACTTTGGGTATGTTTTTGTCCTGATTTAATAGCATGAATTAGGTTTCCTCTGTTATCTACGTCTGATTGTTTATAAATAGAATATAATAGTTCATGATTAAAGTTATCTATTTGTGTTTTTATACTTGACATAATGTCTTCGTCAGTTTTATATTTTTGTTTCAATACTATATATTGATTCATTAGTGCGTCATATTTTGTATTTTTTCATATATACGTATTTAAATTTAAAGAAATCTTTTATTCCCATAATTTAATATCAGATTTGGTTAGAATTTTTAGCTGTATCATTTTGTGTATTTCCTGTTTCAGTTTTATTAATAAATCAGTATTTTTTAGGCACTGGGAGTTGAGCTTCCAGAAGCCTCTATTGATTGAGGCTCCAGAAGTCAAGGATGTTTCAACTAAAAGGTGATCAGAGAAGTCATTTAACACAGTTGCATAATGAGTTATTTTAAAATGGGAAGATACATAAACTCTGTCAATCCGTGTTTTAGTTTTGGAGTCGAATCTTGTAAATTCATTCCCAAAGGGGTTAAAAGCTCTACAAACATCTATTAACTTTGATTCATCACAAATTTCTTTTAAAAGCTTACCTTCTGAGCTCAGTTTAAAATCACCAGAACTACATCTATCACTTTCATCAGTTATGGTATTAAAATCCCCACACAGAATAATTTTGTATCCGATGTGGAGCAGTTCTCGGAGTCTTTTAAATAAACTGATTTTTTTATATTTTTCAGGAGCAGTATAAACATTGATGATCCGATATTTTTCACCATGATGTAAGCAGTCCAACATCAGCAGTCTGCCTGGAATGAGGTCTCTTCTCCTGATGACTTCAATATCACAGTTTTTAAAAAATATACCGACTCCGTCAGCTCTGTTTTCACCAATTGGAATGAAACACTTACCTTTATGCCACATTTTAGACACATCTTCCACATCCTCATTTGTGTTCAGTCTAAGTTCTTGGGTACATAAAATATCAAAGTTCGTATTCAATAAATAATTAATTTTTTCCTTACGGAAAGCGCTTGACTGAACCCCACGAGCATTCCAGGTGGCGACTTTGAGGGAGCTCATAGTGGAGTGGGTGCTTAACTAAGGTGTAGTCTTGTCATCAAGCCGTTTCTCTTTATCATGGGAGGTGAATTTAGATGGTCTCTTTTTTCTAATAATTTCAAATGGTGCTTCGTGCTGGGACTTGCTTGTTGTAGGTGCAGGGAACTCGGGTGTGGGGGAGAAAGAATCGAGGTTGTCTAGATCAGACGGAGGGTGGAGGGGGGTGCTGCTGGCTCGCTGGCCAGCTGTTAAACCGATAGAGCTAAAATCAGAGGTAGGGCTCTCACTCGCACTTTCGTACTCTCGATCATCTCCACTGTCAACATCACTTTCTATCAATAATCTCCCCTCCCCTGACAGGGAGGAAAGATCGTCAGATGGAGACGCTAATGGTACGTGTCCACAGGGGCGTTTTTTAACGCGAGGCGACGCGACGCTTCCCAAATTTCAACGCTTGGTGGGCGTGTCACTAGGCGGTGACCCGTTATGATTGACAACTACTGGGCGGTGACGTTTTCCCCGCTTTTATTTCAAGTTTTGGAGGGATAGCGGATCATAACCCACTAGCTGCCATGAACAATAGAAGGAAACGTATCTTCGCGATTGCCCTGCTGTATTTGCGGTACCAGAGGTACCAACTCCGTCGCCGTCGCCGTCGCAGGTTCTGGGTCCACCCTATCCTCCAGGCCCGCAAACAGCACGGTGAATACCATCGCTTGGTCGCGGAACTTCGCCTGGATGATACGATGTTCCAGCAGTATTTCAGGCTGACCAGAGGCCAGTTCGATGAGGTACTGACCAAAATAGGAGACCGAATCTCTCGGATGGACACCAGCTACCGCGAGGCGATCGGTCCACCCGAGCGCCTCGCTATTTGCCTACGGTAAACTGCATTGATTTTTGTCCTTACATCCATTCTGTTTCGGTGGTTAATTGTCCTGTTGTTTAAATAACATGCTGGCACGAAGTTCCACGGTCCTGCTGCCATAATGGCTGTGAGCAAACTGTGAAAATAACAAGCTAACGTTACAACTATAGCCTACTTTACCTGTTCCTGTTTCAGCTTTCCTATATTATAAATGGAGCGGGGAAATTACATTATCAAGATGTATAGAGTAAATTATAGGCATAGTGTTGTACCCAGCTTTATTTTGTGCAGTATTACTTTTGTTATTAAATCCTTATATTTTGGAATAATGTAGTTGGGCCCATTAAGTGCCCTGTAGGCACTACATAACTAGGTAATATTTTAATTTCAACCTAACATTAGTTAGAACATGTCAACAGAAAGTTGTTGTACTAGACCCCATGAGCCTTCCTGTAGTCTTTAGCCATTATGTTTGTTTGAATTACAGTAATACTGTGTATGCCACACAGCTACATATTGTAGTTAATACAAGGCTAATGTCTTCATATATATATTTACAGATATCTGGCTACGGGCGACTCATTCCACACGATAGCCTTAAATTATCGTGTGGGGGTCTGCACAGTGAGCAGGATCGTGAGGGATGTGGCAGCAGCTATCTGGGAGTCCATGGTGAGTGAGGTGATGCCTACTCCAACCATGGAGGACTGGAGGACCATGGCAGAGGAGTTCCATCATCGCTGGAACTTCCCTAACTGTGTTGGCTCCATAGATGGCAAACATGTTGTCATCAAGGCCCCCTCCAACTCCGGCTCGCTGTACTACAACTACAAGGGGACATATTCTATTGTCCTCAAGGCAGTTGTAGATGCGAAGTACCGTTTCCGGGTGGTTGACATCGGCGGATACGGGAGAACCAGTGACGGTGGGTCTCTCCACAACTCCGCTTTTGGAGAGGGGCTCCGTGATGGCACCCTGGACCTCCCACAAGACTCTGTGGTTCCAGGAGCAGAGCACAGAGGCTCACTGCCACATGTCTTTGTGGGAGATGAGGCCTTTCCCCTCCGCAGGAACCTGATGCGGCCGTTCCCAGGCTCCAACATCAGCAGGGAGCAGAGGGTCTTCAACTACCGCCTCAGCCGTGCCAGGTTGGTGGTTGAGGATGCTTTTGGCATCCTCACATCCCAGTGGCGCATGTACCGGCGTGTAATTGGAGTCAGCCCAGCGACTGCAGAGCTGTGTGTGAAGGCCACCTGTGTCCTTCACAACTTCCTGAGGGTCCCAGACATGAGGGAGGCAGAGCCACATCACCACGTGCCTGAAAACACTGCTGCTGCTGCTGCTGCTGTTCTCCAGGATGTTGCCAGGATGGGGTCAACCAACGCCACGAGGGAGGCCATTCGTGTGAGAGAGAGCTTCACCTCACACTTTTGCCAAGAGGGTGCTGTTACATGGCAAGAAAACGTGTAGAGCACTACACAACCAAAAGGCTCTTTTAAGAGCCACATATATAATGCATAAAGAGCAATGTTTCACTATACTGTTGCACAAACACAACTATACTGTCACAACTATACTGTCTACACAAGAACAACTATACTGTCACAACTATACTGTCTACACAAGCACAACTATACTGTCACAACTATACTGTCTACACAAGCATAACTATACTGTCACAACTATACTGTCTACACAAGCACAACTATACTGTCACAACTATACTGTACACAAGCACAACTATACTGTCACAACTATACTGTCTACACAAGCATAACTATACTGTCACAACTATACTGTCTACACAAGCACAACTATACTGTCACAACTATACTGTCTACACAAGCACAACTATACTGTCACAACTATACTGTCTACACAAGCACAACTATACTGTATAGTTGTTTCCCAACCATACTGTCTGCATATACTATAGTGCATCTTTTTATAATGAAGAACTGTAGCATTGTGTTATAAGCAGCGGATTATATAATAACCAATATACAGATCAAAGAGATTTATTATTAACACATAAATTGAAAAAACATCACAACACAATATGGAACATAAAACAACGGTAACATAAATACTATATAAACGAACTGAACATATAACCTATGGAACTGACTATTGAAAAACTATTTTAAAACTGAAAAACTTCTGCCCCTGCATTAAAGAGAAGCTGGTGTATTTGCAGCTTCACCTCCTCCTTCTTCCTATCTGGAAGCTGCTTTAATTGTGGCAGGAGACTTTTAAAAAAAAGTTCATCTACATCAGATGTTTGCGGTGGGGGTGTGGATGGGGGGCTTTCATTATCCAGGGCAAGGAGGAGTCTCCTCTCAAAGGGACTCATTATTAAAGGAGCTTGCTGCTATGTACGCCTTCTTTTAGAAGGGGGCCGTGGAGTGGGTGCAGCTTGCACTTGGGGGGGGGACTGTGCTGCAGGGAGGGCGGTGGTGGTTGGATGCTGCAGGGAGGGGGGGGGGATCGTGGGCACAGGCTGTGCTGCAGGGAGGGCGGTGGTGGTTGGACGCTGCAGGGAGGTGGGGGGAATAGGGGATACAGGCTGTGCTGCAGGGAGGATAGTTGATTGAGTGGTGGATGGAGTGGATGGAGTGGATGAAGTGGATGGAGTGGATGGAGTGGCTGGAGTGGCTGGGACCCTCCTGGCTATATTTGAGGCAGTTGACCTATTATCAATAAATGGCCGGAGAAACTCCATCACTGCCATGAAGCGCCATGGCCGGTGTGAGGAGGCCCCAGCCCCACTCCTGTGTCTCTCCAGATCCCTGTTCCTCTCTTTTTTAAATGTATCCCGGAGGCTCTTCCACCTTGTGCGGCAGATGTCCTCTAATGACAACATATAGGATGAAGAAAGCACATCAATTTACTGTGTCTTACGTCAGTGTTTATGAATACAATTTTATCATCTGACCTTTTCCTTTTGTGTGATAGTCAGTGTTGGGGAGTAACTGTAGTTACATGTAACGAAGTAAAATAGCTAAATTACAAAATACATGTAATTGTAATCAGTTACAATTACTGAGAACTAAACATACAGGCTACAGACACATATATCTTTTAAACCCACCAGAAACACCAACAATCTCTGCAACTCTCTTCCAAGCTGCATTCCTCTGGCTGTTGTTGCGGTAGCTGGGCAACGTAACATCATAGAGGATGCTAAACCCCGAAACCACCGTAATTAATTTCTCCTCCATCTCTTGACCTGCTTCTGACCCACAACAAAGAAAACTACACCTCCTAAAACCGCCCAAATTCTTCCGGCCGCACCTGATTGGACGAACGCTTCCCTTGTGGGCGGTCCGCTCCCGGATTTCAAATCGGACCAACATGGAGGCTCGTTCGGAAACTTTCTCTTATTTCACGAAAATAGTTCACCGAAATGTGTTTCTGAAAACATTTGAGGCGAGAAATAAGCCACGCAGTTGCTGAATCTGTCTTTATTTTGGATCGACAAAGTTTATTTTAAAAGATTCTCGGGAGTTTCGAGAGGCGGCGCGTCGCGTCGGACGCCTGCGATTTGCATAAAGTAGACTAGCCCTCTACTTCATGCAAATCGCAGGCGTCCGACGCGACGCGCCGCCTCTCGAATCTCGACGCGACGCTACCAGAATGCATTGCGCGGCCGTTCACATAGACAATGAATGGCAAGCGTCGAAACGACGGAGCCTGTGGACACGTACCATAAGAGCTGCTGCTCAGCTGCGGCTGGTCGGTCTCGCTGCCGTGGCCCTCGCTGTGGAGCAGGGGGCTCGACACCGAGCTGCCGTAGGGGGAGAGGAGCTTCTCCCGGCTGCAGGCTCCGAGGGCTGGCATGCCGCAAGTCTGCTGCTGCTGGGTGCTATGGTGAGGGCCAGGCTGCTGCCCGGCGACTGGCTGACGGTCGGGCTGCTTCTGAGAGCTGATGGCTGGAGGAGGAGCGGGCTGCTACTCCTGCTTCTGTTGAGAGGCTCTAGACGGGCCAGGCTGGTGCTGGGCGCTGACTGCTGCTGAAGGGCGGCTCGCAATGGACAGGGCTGCTTCTGCGAGCCGTCGACAGGCAGAGGACAGGGCTGCTGCTGCTGCTGCTGCTGCTGCTGCTGCTGCCGGGAGGTTGGCGGACGGCCATGGTGCTGCTGGGATCTTGCCTTGTTAGAATAGGAGGCAGGGCAGCTGACGAAAGTGTGGCCTTTTTCACCACACAGGCTGCACAGACGCTCAGAATTCCACCAAAAGGGCTTTATTTCAGATGTGTTTTCCCCTTAACCTCATCAAGTGGTTTATCTGCATTAATACACAAACAAAGGAAGATGCATGACATAACAGCATTGCACATTTATTTCCTTTACAACGTAATCATAATTAACTGAAGGTCAGATGATATCTAAACACAAAACATATTTCAGTTTAATCTAAGAATCAAGTCATAAAGTGAACAGAGACATGAAGAACAACTCACTTTAGAAGATGCACTCGATGAAGGCAGGGGATCAGGTCTGGCTGGTAGCAGGGCAAACAGAGAAATGTTCTACTCCTCCCCTCCTACTTATAGGAACACTGATTGTGTGTTCAGATTAGCCTCACCTGTGCTGTTCAGAGGCCACTAGGCACAGGTGAGCCGGTGGCTGCTCTCAGAGCTCGTTAGGGATTTAGGCAGACATGAAAGACTTTCCAACAGTGGTGTCAATCCAAAAGGAATCAAACAAGAGTGCCTCACCGACATAATCATGGCTGGGTTCATCGTCTCCGGTATATTTCAGTCTGACCCAAAACTGGCCAAATTTGGAGGCGTATTGTATAGGCCTACTGGCAAGGGGAGCCAGGGTGGCCAGCTGGCCAGCCGGGTGCTGAGAAACAACGGGGAACACAATACACCTTATTCAGTTTTTCCCTTTCCACTCATCGTTAGATGCTTAGGTATTTGTTTACTAGTGCTCCAATATGGCGGACACGCAGACGCACGTCAAATCGCAAATGCAGTATCTACCTTTCTGGTGGAATGACCAAATTGCAAATGAATGCATGGACAATATGTCCATATGTGGCTAGAAAAAAATTAAATGCAGGAAAACCCAGTGCACGCCAACTTTCACATGACGACTACCGTTAGCTAGCTAGCTAACTTTTCTAGCTAGCTAGGCGACATGCATTCCCAAAAGCCCGAAAGAGCATGGCAAAAATGCAACTGATAATTATCAATTTTGTAATGGACTTACCCATTAACCTCTTCCACTCCTTGAGGGCGCCGGCACCCTCGGTCGACTTTACTTTTTCAGAGGCTGTAGCAGGCCAAGTGGCAACCTTCGGTACTGAAGCCTGGTACAAAAGAAACGGTTTTGGTCACTATTTCCACTTTCATGACAACTGTAAGAGGGTGAATTTTGATATAACTCACCCGTTTAAATTATATCAAGGCTTAAAGTTATGCATAATTTATGGCTTGGTTGCTTTGAGTGACAGGTTGGGGCCATCACAGCCGTTAGCTGTCTGCTAGGTGTCAGCTCAGCTAATTCGAGTCACTTAACTCGGCCTCTGGGCTGTGTTTGTGATGTTGGTGCCTTTTGATGATATTTTCATGCACATATCGGACAAATAATATGGCTTGCTGTGCAATTGAGTAGAAAGATGATAGGATTAATTGATGGGATGTGTCTGAGGGACCTCCGTTTCCAACAGGATATCGCGAACTATAATGTCCGTGAAACTTTGCATTTCCTGGAATACCAGACAACGGCATTCAACCGTGACTCTTTTTCTGTCTACCGATCTGACTGAACAGAGGACTCTAAGAAAAAAAGGAGGAGGCTAAGAAAAAAAGGAGGAGGCGAGGGCTTTATGATGAATAACGTTAACGTTATTTGAAGGAGCTGACGGGATTGCACTTTACTGGAGTTGTAACATTACCTTTTACGAATTCATTTGACAAATAAAGCTACATCAATTGATTGATTTGAAGAAGTTTCTGCTCCATTTTTTTTTGGTGAGTGAAATTCTAACATTAGTATTATTTTATGTATATGTTAACACCAGTACCAACCGGCAACCAGGAGCAACAGTTACAGAACCCGGTCTCACTCCATGCCGCAGCGCAAGAAGCTCTCCCCCGCTCACTCGCTCAGAACATACACACCGGCAAAAGTCTGTAGACTTGCCAGTCTGTTGGCCGTGTGCATGGAGTGAGACCAGGTTCCCTTCATCTGCATGTAAACTATACTATCGGTGCTGCAGGGTTAACGTTAGCCGGCTAGACAGAGTAACATGTAGCTTGTGCTTGTAGCCCATTCTCTTCCATGATATAGTCTAGCTTCTTAGCCTTAGCTAGCTAGCTTGGTAGCTACGGCTGGAGCTTCACTGGAGCTTCATTTTTGCTCTTCAGAAACCTATGGGTGACGTCACGGAGACTACGTCCAAATTTATACAGACTATGTAGCAGGCTCAGTTTTAGAGCTAGAGTACGGTGACCAGATGTCCCGGTTTGTCCGGGACTGTCCCGGTTTCAAGCGGGGTGTCCCGAGTCCCGACAAATATCTATAAAACACTCAAATATCCTAGATTTTAACAATCACTAACAAATTGTCCCGGTTTGAACTACAATTAAAATAATTATTACAATATTATACTTACATAGACGTTTATCATGTTCCACTCATTAATTAATTTGTGCGCATGAGATAAGTATATAGAGAGCCAGCACAATGCACGGCTGCAGTTTCTATAGAGAGTGATGTTTCGCGCTGTCAAGCCACGATTACGTACGGACACAACAGATCCGCTTGTTACATTTAGTGTAGTTTTGAACCACAGAACCCTCCGTGCTTATGTACACATCAAACGTTTCATTTTGATTAATTATTCTACACAGTTTCCTTCTGTGCATCAACAGGCATTTCGCTCCACTTATAACTCCGTAATAACCGTCCGTTCCTGTCAGTCTTCCACCCAGTGTAGCGGACCTCAGCCAGACAATAGTGAAGGGTACTGATGTGTCCAGAAGCCTTTATGTTCAGCCGACAGCCATATTTTGAACACAAATTTACTTTGCTTTCTGTAATATCCTTCCTTCAGAAAACACCTTTCTTCTTTAAACACCGTAAGAGCTAAAGGACAGATAAATAAAATAAAATGAGCTCTTACAAAAAATATAAACATTACAAACCTTACCCATATACTGTATTTGCCATACACATTAGCATTAATCAAACATTAAGCCTAGTATGTGCACATGAAAAGCTAGAAAGCTAGCATAACAGCGATGTCAATGAAAAGCTAATGTTAGCAAGACTGTCAAAATGACGACACAAATAAACACTCACACACTGTAAATGCGTCCACCTAAATCACATAATGTTACTGCATATAATCATGAAACAGATTAAACACACAATACCTTGTTCCCGTACTGGCTAGGCGCTTAATTATCCGATTATGATGACAATATAGCAGCGAAAGTTGCATGCTTTCCTTCTCCGTAGCAGTATCCCTCTTCAGCCAGGAGGTGGCGTCAAAATAAAAGTCACATAATATAAAAAAGGCGACTATCAAAATAAAAGCTTGTAGAAAGTAGTTACCTTATAAACGGACCATAATACACATTTAAGAGTCGTTTACACCCAGTGTCTCCATCCTGGCCAAAATATCATCTGTGCTTCACAATTTTAATTATAATAGCCTGAGGCTGTGGCGAGCAACATTGTTCGGGCTCAAAACTAAAGTTGAATAATAATTTCTGTAGACCCACACAACAATAAGTTTCCTCTGAGGAAAACTCTCTACAGGACTCCCAAACTGCATCATGAGGGGGATAGTCCTGTGATTAAAGGGGGAGAAAGCTGTGAATATGATAAGTCACGGTTGTCACAGCCTCTAATGCAACCTCCTATAATAATGCCTTCTTTCTGATCCCACCCCATGCTCAAATACACCACAGGTGCACCAAGTTAGCCATCCTGATGAAAACGCCTATGGTGTGTGCATATTAGCACGTGCACGTGCACCCAAAACCTAAGGAATCCATTGGTATCAACTTTTCATGCTAATCCCATTCCATTTTGGGCAAAAACCATGCACATTCCATTTCATTGTAGTGAGACCATTTTTTTTAAATTTGACCTGACTGTACAGAATGACCTGTTGTGACCTCTAGAATAATCACAGCCTCGTGGAACTTTACAACCACAAACTAGAGACCTAGGGCAGTCAGAGGATGTATGGCTTTCCTAAGTATATTGACAATAAGGGGGAAAAATAGATTGCTCCTGGCCGAAGAGGACCATCGTTGCAGAGAAGGCAAAGGCGTCTCGGTAATGGTCTCGGTCTCGGTGGTCATGCTGCTTAGCAGAGACTCTACTGGATATTTCGCGCATGCACAATAATCTCCTTTGAGGAATTGATGTCAGAACAAATTAGGAATTCATGTTTGAACATACTGTAGCCTACTTTACATTGTAACATACGTCATTCCAAATTATGTCCTTAATTTTTAAGTATAAAACATTTTGTTTAAGATAAAATGTGCCTAAAGCACTAACCGTTTTAGACGTATATTAAACGTGCATTCAAAGTAACATAGCATTGTGGGATATGAGCAAACAGAATCTGTGTATATGACAAAAAATAAACAGTTATACTGTAAACGTGGTTGTGTACAGTGCTTATGTTAAATATTTACATGTATTCATGCATTTTTAAAATATGTTATGTTTTTAAAATATTCATTAATGTGTTCATCACTTTAATGTTGCGGCTGGTAAAGGTGGAGCTCATGTTAACTACTTTATATACTTAGTAATTACATACTATTTAATAATATACCGTAGTGTATTAGTTGACGTATATTTGTTTTAAGAATCTGAATCTGCAAAGTATAAAAGTTGATTGAAATTAAAAGTACAGTATTTCTCTCTGAGATGTACGCTAATGGAGTAGAAGTGGGCTATAAAGTTACATAAAGTGGAAATACTCAATTAACGTACAAGTGCCTCAAAATTGTACTTAAGCACAGTACTAGCTTAAATGTACTAAGTTACATTCCACCACTGCTAGAGCACAAAATTGTTTAAAAGAGCACAAGATCTACCCTAGACTCTTCATAGATCTAGCCTCTTAATTTTGCTCTCAAAGTGCACCAGATTGATGCATTTAACTTTAAAATGTACACAATTTTCTTCCGGGGGAGCTTGCCCCCGGACCTCAACAGAGGGTCCAAGGTCCACCCACCACAGTCTCACAAAATCCCTCAGTGAAATGTAGTCGTTTTTTAATCAACTTTTTTCCCACTTTATCGTATACAAAAGTTCAAATAGACACCTGTAAAACATTAGATTGGTTCATTACAATATATCTGAGAACATGACTGCAACTAAAGTGTTTGCTTGAGCCAGTCGAAGGCACGCCGCCACGGTACGCTGTGTGTGCACATGATCAGGATGGTACCACCTTCACCTCTTTTGGAGCCAGAAAAAACCCTGAAGATGTTCTCAAAATACAGTATGGTCTAAAACTGGGCTATATGTAGCCAATAAATCCTGGTCTACATCAGAGCTAATGCATACAGGCGATGTTGAAATGATGTCTATTGCTCAGTGGGAGTGGTCTCCTGGTTGAAAGTCCTGTGTTTGTTTGACCCATCCACCACCCCTCCTGCTCGCCCTTAGCGGACTCTCACGCTATTAATGCTACGTCACTTGCTCTGACTGTCGGATATTGCCGCGTTGGGGTTTACATTGGAGTTTGTTGAAAGCCTGGTGCATTGCAGACAGTCGTTAAAGGGTGCCTCCATGAATTGGTATCCGATGCCGAGGGGCACAAACCTCGGGTGCATTCACGTTATCTTGTTTTCGCATCGCAGTTCTCCTACACACTTGGCAGACAGGAGACGTTTCAGTTTATTGCTATCTGCAACCTCGCCGCCAGATCCTACAGATATGTGTCATACAGGTGACTTTCAGCTGGTCAATCATAGATAAAAAAAAATCACATCTCAGGCTTTATATCAAATGATTGAATGAAATGAGGTGTAAATTGTCAGCAGACAGAAATAAAGGTACCAACTTGTCATTGATTGTCAGTGTGACTTGTGGTCAAAGGATGGACGACGCGTCTCCACTGTTCAAAAGTGAAGCCAAAATATCCCCGGATACGGGGGCTGCCATCTTGAGATTGTGACGTCATTTGGTGCCAGAGTCTGCACAGTAGTGATCGTGGGCTGGAGCCACGGTATCAAGGTCCCACCCACACACTCGCCCAAGCCAATCACGAGCCAAGCGAGGCCGCAGTTTGCTAGCGCGAGCAACCTAGCTGCTACGCTAGCACCGCGTAGCTGTTTGGCTAGAAAGACACAACAACTAACCACAATATCTCTATAATTACATTTATGATCAAATTGACACGTTCTGTTAAACAGACTCGTGACAGTTATGGAAAGTTAAAGTTACATCTCTTCTCTCGTACAATTCCCGAGCCTCCGGCTGCGCAACCACTTCACTCACAGAGCAGCTGTCAATCACAGCTGTCAAACATGACGTTTCACCTCCTTTTTGTAGCATCAAATGACAGATTAAAACCAAACTTATCAGAAAATTGAACACTTGAACAAACATCAGCGTGCTAACAACTACCTAAAATGACAGAAACAATCTTTGGGAAAAATGAATTTGACATATACTTTGACTTTTTAGTTTGGCCCTTTTCCCATTCGCTAACATGGAGGGGGCGGGATTTATGTTCTATACTGCAGCCAGCCACCAGTTGGCGATCAAGATGTTTTGGTTTCATTTTCGGGGAGCTGTCATGTCCTCCATCTTTATAGAGTGCTGCAGGGATGACTTTTTTTTAGGCCTCGACAAAAAGCCAATGGGATTTTTCCACTGTGTTTTGGATTATTGCAGAAAATAAGCTCTGTGGCAAACAAACATGTATGATACTTACATGTTTTGTTCCGTAAAATAATCTCCACAAATGAACACCACTTTTATGATTTTTGAAGAGTGAATGCAATTGCCAGAATTAAAAGCTAACGTTATGCTATAAACGAACTACACCACGGTCGCATGAGCGCGAGTATACACAACAAGGCTCTAAAGGCGGACGAGTCGGCGTGATGACGTCTTGTAGTCTCATTTAGCCACTTGTTAGCAACCGCCTTTTTTGAGACACGTTTAAACTTCAAAATTCATGAGTGGGATATTTACTGTCGTATTTTATATCATGGAACGAAATGTTAAAATCTCTTAAAGCAGCAGTGGGTAGAATTGGAAAAATATGATTTAAAAAACTTATTTTTATAAAACGGTCACTATATCCTGACAGTAGTGCATAGGACAGGTAATAAAAAATATAATGTGCCTCTGTGTCCTCTGATGCTCCTAATGGCATCTGCAAGATTTCACAGACTGGAGGAAAACAACAAATCAGAGCCGAGCTGGAGCCTTGCCATCTCTGAGCAGCTGTCAATCTCAATTCTCATTTTACAGCTAACCCTCTGAGACCCACAATAGACCCGTTTTTGTCTTTTTTTAGGGGGTACAGAGGGTCTTTAGGGGCAGATAGCAGGTCAACAGTAGATGTCACATAGAAGAAGTGTATATCATCTGAAAGCTGGGAACCGGAGGATTAATTTGAGATGTAACTCACCGCTGTGTCTCAAGTTGTTCTAGTCATAAATCAGAAATAAACAGGAATTAATTAATTAATTAGTTAATTAATTATTTTAAATTAATGGTAAAAGTGAGTAAGGGTTTAGAACATTATGATCAAATTATACAATGGTCATTCCCATGCTCACTTATGTCTCATAAGTTGTTGCAGCAATTTTGGGGTTGATACCATCTGTTACACATATTTGGTGCTAAATTTAACCATTTTTTCCAATTGAGAATCGCTACAAATGATCATTAATCCCTCCAAAATACCACATTAAGACACCAAGACCTTGAGGAACACCATAGAAAAACCCATCCTGTGATTTGGTATCAAAAACTTTTGACATTTGGAGATTTCTGCAGGAATTGCATTTTTTGGCGATTGGATGGCGAGCACTTCTGTTCTGGAAACTGCTCAGAAACCCCCTTATTGTCAATCTACCAAGGAAAGCCATCCATCCTCTGAATGCTCTAGGGCTCTAGTTTGTGGCTGTAAAGTTTCATGAGGCTGTGATTATCCTAGAGGTCACCACAGGTCATTTTATACAGTGAGGTCAAATTTCAAAAAATGGCTCATTGGATCCACAAGAGTCTCAGCTTTAAAGTGGTACCCAATTTATGTAATTCCAAGACAGTTTAGGGACCCCAGTATGCAGAAATATACAAATACACCATTTTTGAATAGGCGAAAATAACACATTTATACTGCATGATATTTGCCCTAAACTGCATGTGATTATCATAAAGTGGGCATGTCTGTAAAGGGAACCCATAGATCCCATTTTCATCCACATATCTTGAGGTCAGAGGTCAAGGGATCTCTGATATCTGTAGCTTCACTCTAGACCTAAAACTGAACCTGCTAGAGCCTCTCAAAGTCAGGCTGGATCGCCCACAGCCCCGCGGGTCTCTTAGGGTTAAACACTACAAGATGTTTCTGAAAACATTTGAGGTGAGAAATAGTATTATATTTTACATTTATTACAGTAACAGAATATTGATTCATATTTGATCAGCGCCGTGTAGTTTGACTGTTTGATCTGAGTTTGCGTGTGATTGACAGCTGCCTCTGTTGAATGAACAGCCAATAGGAACACTCTCTCTCTGAAATGACCTGTGATTGGCCAAAGTCTCCCGTCACGATTTTTTAAAGCCTGAAAACAGAGCCATGAGGAGATGCAGAAGTCTAGTTATCTCTCAGAACACTTGAATTACAATATGCTGAAAGGTTATTATGGATATTTTTCCCCATGATGCCAAAAATAGTCTGCCTACTGCAGGTCTAAGCTTGTGTTAACCACAGACCTTATCTAAGCAAAAAAACATTTAAAAAAAAACGTTCAATTCGAGACAAGGGAACCGGAAGTGCTAAAATGCTAACTCATTGCTATGTTTTAGGCAAGGTTTATGGAAAGCATACGCACGCCGTAACATGTTTCAGTTTGTTTTGGACCGGAGACACGGTGGGGAGAAAAAAAAGCGCTAAAAGCATGGTACTACTTAGTGATGTTACGTGCTGTGCCGAGGCTTCGGAGCGTGTGTCGAGTAATCCAGGAAGTTTTCCGGGATGCATCGTATCGAGGCTTGTATCGTTTTAGACCAATGACATCATTGATGACGTCCGAAGACTCGCTGCCCGGCCATACCGCGTGACTGGTTCAGGAAGTGGTTCGGATCTTGGCGCGAGATTTTGACTGCAATATAAACCCCATGGATTCGCTTCAAAATGTGTGTTTGTGATGGTTTGAGAGTTTTGAGACTTTGAGAGTTTTGGTATTTTGAGAGTTTGGATAATTTGAGAGTTTGGATAATTTGAGAGTTTTGGTATTTTGACAGTTTGGATAATTTGAGAGTTTTGGTATTTTGACAGTTTGGATAATTTGAGAGTTTTGGTATTTTGACAGTTTGGATAATTTGCGATTTAGGACAGTTTGACATTTAGGATAGTTTGAGATTTAGGATAGTTTGAGATTTAGGATAGTGTGAGATTTGGATAGTTGCTTGGATGGAGCCAGCAAGGAAGAGGAGGACTTCCCCTGTATGGGAACACTTCGAGCTGATTTCTCCCAATAAGGTAGGCTACATATAACATTATTACAGATGCATTATGTTTGCTTATCAAAAACTTTATTTTTCACTATCTTTCTTTTATTCAAAGGTGAAGTGTTTATTGTGCTCAAAGGAGTTGGGTTACAATCAAAACACTTCGTCCATGCTAAGGCATTACCGTGCCTTGCATGAGAACAGGGAGGGAACTGGAGGTGAACCGAGCCAAGGTAGGTCATAAAAAATATTACAAATATACTGTCACAATTTTACTATGTTGACTTTTGCTAATCATGCAAATGAAAGAAAAGTAACAGACACTGTAGTTACATAGATTCTCTTTTTTTTTCCAGCCACCAGAAAACAAGAGCTGGATGAGGCCTTGGTCTCCATGATTGTGAAGGATACACAGCCCTTCAGTATTGTGGAGGATGTGGGATTTAGGGACTTTGTGTCTAAATTAGACCCTACATATGTTATCCCCACAAGGCAGGTGTGTACGGGTGCATGGATAAAGCAAAAGAGTATTTTGATATTACATCTGACAATTAAGCACTGATTTTTTTCTTTCCTTTAGGCTATAAAGGCCATGGTGGAGGCCAAATACACCACAGCAAAGGAGAAGGCCAAAGCTATAGTGCAGAAGCTGGCTTCAGTGAGCCTTACATCTGACATGTGGACATCCATCAACATGGATGCCTACCTTGCAGTTACCTGCCATTTTGTAGATGAGAAAACCAGTCTGCAATCTGTCTTATTAGGAGTATTGAAATTCCCTCAGGCACACACTACTGAAAATATAGCCTGTGTGAAAGCCTCCCTCATGGAGGAGTGGGGCATAACTAATAAGGTTACATGTCTTGTTACCGACGGTTAATCCTAATATGATTGCCTGTGGCAGGGAACTGAGGCTGCGTCACACCATTTGCATAGCGCACACTCTGAACCTCATCGTGAAAAAGGCTCTTGACCAGACCCCTGTGCTCTGAGACATCCGGACCAAGGCGAGGAAGCTGGTTGGATACTTTAGAAGTAGCACCACTGCTAAGGTAAGTTCTTTGACTTTATTACAATTTTTGATAATGCTAATATTTTGTTTGTGTTACTGCTGCTGTGACGAAATTAATTGCTAAACTGTATTTTTTTGAAGGAGAAGCTTGCACAGGTGCAACATGACATGGGGAGGCCGAAACTTAAGCTTCTCCAAGAAGTAGAGACTCGCTGGAACAGGACCTTCCACATGCTGCACCGCCTGGTGGAGCTCAGAGAGCCAGTGGGACTGATTTGGCTGGTGTACAAACTGACATCCCCTCACTGACCTCAGATGAGTATAACACTGTCAGTGGGTGCCTTTCTTTACTATCATCATTTAATGATGCCACTGTGGAGCTGTCAGCAGAATGAAAGGTTTCTGGATCAAAGGTAGTGCCACTATTGAAAATGCTCGAACAGATGCTGCAGGAGGACATGGCAAACACGGCAGCTGCAGTGGCTCGGGAAATGGGAGACCACCTCATAAGGCAGCTCAGAGAGAGGCTACACAACCTGCAGTCAATGAGCATTGTGTCATTGGCAACACTTCTGGACCCTAGGTTCAAAGTAATTGGATTTTTCAGTGCAACAAAAGCCAACGAAGCCATAAAAAGGCTAACATCTGAGTGTGCTGCCATTATAAGGTCTGCTCAAACCCCGGAGTCAGCATCTGATCAGCCATCACGATCACAGGATGCTCAACCTGTAACCCAAGGTAGTTTTTATGTTTGGTTTTGAGGTCAATTTTGATTATTACTACACTCACTAACATGGTCTGTGTGTACTTCTCAGGTAACAAACTGTGGCGTCATTTGGACGACAGTGTGATGGAGGCTAGGAGAACCCAGAACGTCACAGCAGACGCTACTGTGGAGGTCCAGCGCTTCCTGTCTGAACCAAACATCGGAAGACTGGAGGACCCTCTGCAGTACTGGGATCAGAGCTGGCCCTAGACCTTTGTGGGCCCTAATCAAAAATTGTTGGGGGGCCCTCTGACTGTGCGTTCTCAGTACATATGGCACAGAAACAACATTTCTTGTTTTTAAGGGGCCCTCTGCTGGCCACGGGGCCCTAAGCCACCGCAATGATCGCTTATTGGCTGGGCCGGCTCTGACTGGGATAGACAAAAATTAATCTACCTGCATCTATATAAACTTGCTGTTGGGTTTCTGTGCACCCCAGCATCATCTGTGCCCTGTGAAAGGGTGTTTTCAAAGGCAGGAGAAATTGTCTCCAAAAAAAGAAATTGCCTAAGCCCAAACACTGTTGAGAAGCTATTGTGTCTAAATAAAAACTAATAAAGTCTCCCCTGTACTGTACATCATTGTTGCACAAGCACATTCAATGCCCTTTCCCAAGTTACACAAGCACATTCACTGTCCTCTGCCTGGTTAAACCAATGCCACTTTCCAGAAGTGACACAGAACACTAATATTGCCCCTCCTGCCATTATATATTATATTACACTACACTACAATACAATTATTGACCAAAGGATTGGTTTACACACATAAGATGCATTACTCACAAAACAATTACAGTTTATTATACATGAATGTTATTTACTTACTAGAAAATAGACATTATACTATATATTATATAGATATAAATGGATTACATGGTAATAGATTTTTTATTCATTGTTTATAGTCATTCCCAACAGCCTTTACTGGCGCAAAATACACTATATCACAGATCACATGGTTAAGATCATATCTGCCTGTTTTACACTCTTTGGCCACCAGGCGATTGCGTGAGCACATGAAGCCTCAAATAATGAACCCTTTTCCGAACCAATTTGCTGGAAAGCTTCAATGCTTCATGAAGCTTCATCTCGCCATCACTAGTGCTACTAAACCTGAGGGGGCGCACACTATTTTTCCCTGATAATGCGACATTGTGAACAACAAATCCGTGTTGAAATCAACAGGAGAGTTGGTAACGTTACCTGTTAGCAGCAGGTGGGCAGCACAGTCCTGACTGGCTAAATACTGAGCTACTGACATTAAAGGAGATGCCATTGAGTTATGAGGCGTTCACGGTCTGCTCAGCAAAATGACGATTGGGCGAAGGTAAATTAAAACGTCATCATGATGTGTTCAAATGTAATCTCGTAAAATTAAGTTTTTGGTGAGAAACTTGAATAAATCCAGCTGTTTAGAGGAGATGTTTTCACATCAATATAAAATAGATATTAGAGAGGGAATTATGACCTGTTTAACTTCCTAACAACTTACCAAGATTGTTTTTAATCAAAGCAAATATTTAAATAATCATAATCATTTGAATTGTGTGTTTTTGTGCAAATAACCACTATAGATGACAATAATAAAGTACAGTACTGTGTACACTAGCCTCCCTCCCCCCAAAAATAGGGCTCCCCCAGAAGCTACGGTGTAATTCGAACACTATAATTTACAGTGTATATAATGTTTTTTATGTTAAATATATCGAACATTGAATGACATCAGATCTAAAATGTTAGTCCTTCATTTAACGCAGAGATTTCAAAAGTGGCAGATAAAATTTCTGAGTGCCAGACAAAAACAAATACTTGTCTGCCACAGTGGCAGGCAGAGAAAAAAGTTAATTTCAGACCCTTGGCATGACACATGCGCAGTGTAACTGGAGCTGGTCGTGAGTTGCTATTGGCTCAATTTCGTCGAGTGCAGACCAGAGTTTACTGCATGTTTGTTGTAGCCCAAAAATATGACGCAATGATGACGTGTGACTTCTCCTCTTTTCACCCGCCTTGGTTTTAGGAGTCATTCCTGCACCACTCTATTTACAGTCTATGGTCAGGATGCATCCTCATGGCTGCTCCACAGGTTCAGCACCCTGGACAGAGACGGCAGCTCTGTCTGTGTCACTTCATGAAAAACGAAAGTCTGTAAGTCAATAATCTGAAACATAACACTCATTTAGCTGATCTGTTTTGTTTTTTATATATTTTGTTATATTTGAACTCACACAGACAAGATGAATAAAGATAAACAAATACAATGAGAGTTGAGAAAACAAAGACCGAAAACGAGTACAACAGACAGAATAATGCATTAACTTCTGCTGATTTGTTGACATAAAGTTATGATTGTCCTTGATACTGTACAATTGTAAAGTGGCCTACTTTATTGAGGAGCCAACCAAACTGTTTGCCTTCGCTTAACTTTATAATGCTGTTGTTCAGCAGGTGGCGCTAATGCACCAAAGAGTTTAATCATCAACCGTCATGAAAAACCAAAGAAGAAGAAGAAGAAAAGCTCCGCCTCTGTCTTCTATCAGGTCCGCAGACAGGATTTAAATAGCTGTGAACCCAGCAGAGTTCACTGTTGAGTAGAAAGACATTGATCAGTGACGATGAGCGGAAGAGGCAAAGGAGGAAAAGGACTCGGTAAAGGAGGCGCAAAGCGTCACCGTAAAGTCCTCCGTGATAACATCCAGGGAATCACCAAGCCCGCTATCCGCCGTCTGGCTCGCCGTGGTGGAGTGAAGCGTATCTCCGGTCTGATCTACGAGGAGACCCGCGGTGTGTTGAAGGTCTTCCTGGAGAATGTGATCCGTGATGCCGTCACCTACACCGAGCACGCCAAGAGGAAGACCGTGACCGCCATGGATGTGGTGTATGCTCTGAAGAGACAGGGACGCACTCTGTACGGCTTCGGGGGATAAACACATACTGCTGCTTTAGGAAGACTAAAGGCCCTTTTAAGGGCCACTCACTTACTCAAAGAGCTGACGTCCTGTGTTATGTGACAGTTTTATCAATCTGGTGGGCATTTTGTGTCTAAGCTCAACAGGAGGATGTGAGACATGATGAGACAAGAAACAAGCACCAACAAAGGGATGTCTGCCCAGAAAAAGTAAAGAGGGTTATTGAGAGGTCCTTATTTTAGACTAATAGCCTATGTATGTGTAAAAGCAATGAAGTGTTTCATTCATTTATAGGTCTCTAATCTATTCTACCTTATTTTGCTTTCTAATTCCCTCCTCTGTCCTTGCTTCCTTCCTTTGTTTTTTTCCCGCTTCGCCCTGAGACCCTGGAGGTCAGATCTCCTCTAGAACCGCCCCCATCTCTACTGGAGGGGGTCTGCTCATTTGGGTCTAGGTAGACCAGACAGGGTGTTTGTCCCACACTGGTACATCTCAGTGTGATTTCCAATTTGTATGGATGGGTTAGGACAACTAGTGTGGGTTTATTAAGCACACTGAAAGAGGAATACTGCCTGCAACCCAGGATTGGAGGTCTTCTGTCTTATTACCTGACAAATAATTTAAAACTTTTCCATAATGACTTACTTTATTATGTAAAGATATATTCCGTCAATAGGCCTATGTGTTTTTGTTTTGGAATCAAACCTGGTGAAATCAGTCCCAAAGGGATTAACAGCTTTACATCAGTTAACTTTGCTTCTTCACAAGTTTCTTTAAAACGTTTGGGCTACTATCTGGACTCAGTTTGAAACTAGTCGTGCTATTCTCTGCACTTACTGTATTGTAATTATCACATAAAATAATAGACTATGTCCTACAAACAGTAACTCTCCAAGTCTTTTAAATAACTGGCTTTTCTTGTGTGCCTCTGGAGCAGTGTAATCATTAATAATATGTTAAATTTCACCTCTATAAAAACAGTCTAATATGAGCGGTCTACCTGGAATAATGTCTCTCCTAATCATAACAAAGTAATTTTTAATACCAACATCAGCACTGTTTTTACCTATTGATATTGCGCATTTCCCTTTTTGCCACAATGTAATCACTTTATCAACGTCTTCATTTCAGTCTCTGTTTCTGAATGCACAGAATATCAAAGTCAGTATTCAATAAATTATTTTATTTGGGTGCAATAAAAGTTCAAAAAGCCTGCCTGTAATTATTAAATCTAATAGTTTTAATCAGAAGCGCTGCATTGAATGTATGTTAGGCCTGTTGTTCAACATGTAAAAGAATTAATGCATTATCTAAAATCATACATCATACAATCATACAACAATACATTGTACAGAAACGGTGCTTCGCAAGAGTGAAACAAGCTTTGAAGCTTTCGCCATCTCTACTGCTGTGAGAAAATGAGCCGTATATGTGGGACATTTCACATGATGTCGAATGTGAACCACAGATCTGTTTTAAAGCACTCAGCACCAAAGTTTAGCACAATGTTCTCTTCAACTTGGTTGTCTCAGCTGACATAAAGCTGTCAAATACATTTTATTTATATAGCCCCAATATCACTAATCATAAACCGCCTCAAAGGCTTTAGATCTTCCAGCTGTGATGCTGCCACCAGGTTGCAGTCTTTTGTATCGGACCAGAGACACTGCAGGTAGCAGATCAGGGAGCTGTCCAGGGTACTTGTGTATATATTTATTTATATTATATGTTCTTAAAAAAAAACATGTATAAAAAAATAAATAAATAAACTATACGTTTTGATATCACTGCCCCTTAAAATCCACTAGTGTGTGGAGTTTTTAAATTTGAATTTGAATTATTGTATTATTTTGCACTGCTGCCCCCAGTGATACAAACCACTACATGACCCAGAGTAGAAGTAGAGTGCATTAAAGTTTACACACTGATACAACAGGTCCAACGTTTGGAACCGAATCGTTTTGAATCAATTTGAGTGTTATGTTGTATTACAAGTTCATTATAAGTATTAAGCTGTTAGAAAATTGCCAAATAATTCGTTTTTAATCTGTAGAATCTGAACTGCTGTGTGACTGAGATATTTGAAGGGAGTGCAAATCTAAATATTCAGTCAGTCCTCACTTTCAACCTCAGCAGAATACACAGAATAACTGTTGTTTGACACTTAATGTAAGTTTTCTAATATTCAGGAATGATATATGTGTCAATGAAACAGTGTAGCCTAACATTTATGCTGTCCCAGTCAGGCAACATTTATTTCTCAGGGTGTTTTATCATTAATAGTAGAATTATTAACTATTCATATTAAAAGCAGTCCTCAGCAGAGGACATGTTCACAGTCAGCGAGCAGCTCTGATAGGAAGTCTGGCTAAACTGCACCATAAGCCTCGGCCATCATCAGTGTGTTTGATGCTCCCACAATAACTTCAATTTATTACAAACTCATCGACAGCAGATGGTTGTTTTTACATTGAGTCCCTGAACAAACACGTGGGCCAATTGGAAAACGGCTTTTGATGGAGCTCTGATGCGTTTTAAATCATTTAGGAGAGAAATGAGTGAGAAAAGCCGCTGAGCAGTGCTGACCACGGTGGTGAGTAGGTGAGGTTTGGAGGCTCCCCAAACAAAATGCAGAGAGCATCAGAGCTTTACATGACTTTAATATGAAGAGACACAAGTCCGCTATCGGCTCCTTCACTGTCAGCCTTCAGCACTTCTCCCACATTTAGTTTTGAGTCTTTTATCGGTGAAGAGAAAACACAAGTGGCACGGCTTTCAGATGCACAGAGCAGCCACGGGCTGGGTTGAGTCTCCACGGTTCTCATGGTGTGTTTAAGTACAGCCCCCTGCTCCGAGCTCTGCAACAGTCCAGTCAGACTCTCGTGTTATCGTGAGGAGGAAGAAAACTTCAGGAGAAAATGGCAGAAGTAGCTCCAGCTCCAGCCGCCGCGGCGCCCAAAGCAGCCAAGAAGAAGGTTTCCAAACCGAAGAAGACTGGCCCCAGCGTCAGAGAGCTCATTGTTAAAGCTGTGGCCGCATCCAAGGAGCGGAGCGGCGTGTCTTTGGCCGCCGTGAAGAAGGCTCTGGCTGCCGGAGGCTACGATGTGGAGAACAACAAGGCCCGCGTCAAGACCGCCATCAAGAGCCTGGTGGCTAAGGAGGTTCTGGTCCAGATCAAGGGGACCGGAGCCTCCGGCTCCTTCAAGATGAGCAAGAAAGCTGCAGAGAAGCCGGTCAAGAAAGCCGCTCCTAAAGCCAAGAAGCCCGCAGCCAAGAAACCCGCAGCGGCCAAAAAGCCCAAGACGGCAAAGAAGCCAGCAGCCGCTAAGAAATCCCCGAAGAAGGCGAAGAAACCCGCAGCGGTCAAGAAAGCAGCCAAGAGCCCGATGAAAGCAGCCAAGAGCCCGATAAAAGCAGCTAAGAGCCCGAAGAAGGCGACTAAGAGCCCGAAGAAAGCAGCCACGAGCCCCAAGAAGGTGGTCAAAAAGGTCCCTGCAACCAAGAAAGCCCCCGCGAAGAAGGTTGCCAAACCCAAAGTCAAGAAAGCAGCACCCAAGAAGAAGTGAGCTGTTCTCAGTCTGAACAAACACACCGACAAAAAGGCTCTTTTAAGAGCCACCACATCATCCTTAAAGAGCGTTTTCCTGTTTATTCTTCATGTTGTCATTAACAGCAGATATTATCATAATATTTAAATTGGGAGCTAAGAGGAGAAAGAATTAAACAAGGGCTACTCACTTATTTATTACAGTGATTGGAACAAAGCCTATAAATTATTTTTCAAGCACTTAATATATCTTACTAATAACAACAACCCTAATAACAGGCACATAGCTAATTAGAAATAATGCAAACGATTACTGAGTAATCTCAGTAAGTGTAATTCTTCGCTGTCTTCACACATTACACTGTAAACACAGCACTACTAGGGGGCCAACTGTCACCACTGTTCATTGCAACAATATTGAAATTGAATTGTTAGTTTATCCCTTAAAACAAGACCTCAATAAACAGTTAGTGACTTTTTACCCTCAGGAGTGTCCACTGAACTTCAATTTACTTAAAGATACCATATCAATTTCAAAGGAATAAAATCTTTATTTATAAAAAAAATGCTAATTTTCATCTTTCATCTGAAAGTTCATCAGTTAACATAACCTTCGACAGAGGAGGTTATAGTGAATTTATGTTAAATGTAACAGTCATCCATTTATCACATATCCAATGACTACCAACAAGTATTTGATCAATTCTAAAGTTGAACCTTTCTGGCATCAGTGCTCGAGTTTCTCCAGAAATCCAGAGATTGTGATGTAAAGATGTAGACCTATAGTTAGATGTATACAAGTCTATAAACTAAAGCATTCAGGATTTATATTGGCAATGAATGGTGACACATGGGCAAACGTGTGCTTTTTAAACTGTAAAATACAGTATATGGTAACAAATGGATGTTTATCAGATGCCAACTGACAGGCATCATTTTTAGAGTAAAGCACTATGTACTTTAAGAGAAATTCGTACCACATTGGTAATTGTGCATTATATCATTATCATCATCATATTAAGAAGAGGAACATGTCTTTAGTTAAAGTGGGTGGCTCTTAAAAGAGCCTTTGGGTTGTTGGTTTAACAGCAGGTTTACTTGGAGCTGGTGTACTTGGTCACGGCCTTGGTTCCCTCAGACACGGCGTGCTTTGCCAGCTCACCGGGCAGCAGCAGGCGGACAGCAGTCTGGATCTCCCTGGAAGTGATGGTGGAGCGCTTGTTGTAGTGAGCCAGACGGGAGGCCTCACCGGCGATGCGCTCAAAGATGTCGCCGACAAAGGAGTTCATGATGCCCATGGCTTTGGAGGAAATTCCGGTGTCTGGGTGGACTTGCTTCATCACCTTGTACACGTAGATGGCGTAGCTCTCCTTCCTGGACTTTCTCCTCTTCTTGCCAGTCTTGCTGACGGTCTTAGCGACGGCTTTCTTTGAGCCCTTCTTGGGCGCTTTCACTGGGGGTTCCGGCATGATTCACAATCTGTCCTGGGTCAGATGATGTTTCAGAGCTCAGAATGGTCAATTTGTATCCACTCAATGCAAATCTGACTGTGCTGTTGCTTGCGGCCCATTGGTTGTCTCCTGAGCGGGACTGAACATGCGCTAAACAGGAATCCCAAAATGAATTTCTCTTTGGGGACAATAAAGACCATCTCATCTAATCTCAATAAACAGTTAGCGGGTTTGTGCCTTCAGGTTGTACACTGAACTTCAAAGTTTACTGACAACCTAATTTTAGTTGATCAAAAAGACACCGTTTCACATATAATTTTCATCCTTAAAGAGGCTATATGTAAGAATCAGAAATTGCTTGTTCACAGCGACACCTGTGGCTGCAGTGTCAACGAAAGTCAGCGTCCTGTAGCTCGTGCTCGCGCACCGGTCTAAACAGTGAGGCGACACACGTCAGCTAACACACAATATCACTCTATATTTCACCTGCTTGGCAGTAACGTTAGCTGACCAGAGGAGGGTCTCTCCATGAATCAATGCTGATCCTAGTGCTGGCTTTTCCTGCTTCCTGCAGACCGCAGAGGGAACGGGGGGGAGACACCGACACCCGGTCGGGACGATAACGTAACTCTCTGCGGAGCTCCGTCACTTCACAAGACACGGGAAACCTCTGTTGGTCTGGAGGAGCGGCAGCATTTATTTCTGCAAAAACGTCCACTGCACATTCACTAGATATTCTCAGAGCTAAACTAACTCTCTGCAGTGTGCCCGCGTGCACGTGGAGTGGGAGCGAGCCGAACGGGTGAGAACGAGTGCTTCTGCAAGCAGGCAGCAGTCAGCAGGAGCAGCGCGTACCCACAGGCGAGCGCGCATGGGATGGCTCCGTTAGGATTTATGCGCGTGATAAGTTACAAATAGTCCCTTTAAGTAAACTTCATTTCTTTCTAGATATATATTTTGTCCATTGTACCAGTTACTATATAAAGGAGGTAATAGGTCTAGATAATTTATGTAAAATGTAACCTAGTCATCTCACATGGTGTTGAGTGTGTATCTCAGCCTCTGGAATAACTACTGTTGGGCTCAGGTTGATATTAATAATCCTACTTAATAAATCCTCTGCAAAGCTTTTGCCTTGTAATGGATACACCAGCACCGACCCTGTTTAGACTGTTAATTAAATGTTAATCTTAAAAGTAGCCTATGCATCATCGGTGCATTAGAGACATGAGGAACAAGAGCTCTTTATCAGCAGAGTGTTTGGCTCTTAAAAGAGCCTTTTGGGGGCTGGTTTCCAGCAGTCAGCGAGTCTCCAGCTTTACTTGGACTTGGCGGCCTTCTCGGTCTTCTTGGGCAGCAGAACAGCCTGGATGTTGGGCAGCACGCCGCCCTGAGCGATGGTCACTCCGCCCAGCAGCTTGTTGAGCTCCTCGTCGTTGCGGACAGCCAGCTGCAGGTGACGGGGGATGATACGGGTCTTCTTGTTGTCGCGGGCAGCGTTTCCAGCCAACTCCAGGATCTCAGCGGTCAGGTACTCCAGCACAGCCGCCAGGTAGACGGGGGCGCCGGCACCCACACGCTGCGCATAGTTTCCTTTACGCAGATGCCTGTGAACACGACCGACTGGGAACTGGAGCCCAGCACGGGAAGAGCGGGTCTTTGCCTTAGCTCTGGCTTTTCCGCCTGTTTTGCCTCTTCCGCTCATCGTGAGATGCTTTCTATAGTCGGGACTAATAAAGAGTGTTGCTCCATGAGCCGAAACCCTACTTTATATGTCCGCGGAGCGCGCGGGACTGTTGCTGTTCCTGACAGACCAATCAGAGAAGAGGCTTCCAGCAGAGCAGAGGACGGCCCACCAATCAGCAGCGGAGATTCGGGTGGTGGGTCGCTCCACCAATCAGGAGCCGGAGGTCTGAAGCAGCGTCACCACTTCACAGCCGGTCCCACAGTTTAAGACCAGCGTGTCTCTTCATTGTAGCTCCTACATCTCCTGACCAGAGAAAGAAGAAGTCATGGCAAGAACCAAGCAGACCGCTCGTAAATCCACCGGCGGCAAAGCCCCCAGGAAGCAGCTGGCCACCAAGGCTGCCCGTAAGAGCGCCCCGGCCACCGGCGGCGTGAAGAAGCCTCACCGCTACAGGCCCGGTACCGTGGCTCTGAGAGAGATCCGTCGCTACCAGAAATCCACGGAGCTGCTGATCCGCAAGCTGCCCTTCCAGCGCCTGGTGAGAGAAATCGCTCAGGATTTCAAGACCGACCTGCGCTTCCAGAGCTCCGCTGTCATGGCTCTGCAGGAGTCCAGTGAGGCTTACCTGGTCGGCCTGTTTGAGGACACCAATCTGTGCGCCATCCACGCCAAGAGGGTCACCATCATGCCCAAAGACATCCAGCTGGCCCGCCGCATCCGCGGAGAGCGAGCTTAAACTGTCTGCTGCTGCTCCACAAACCACAACGGCTCTTCTAAGAGCCACCTCACTCTTCACTGAAGGGCTCATTCCTCTACTGCAAACACATGGTTTAACATCAATGATAACAGATATATAACAGAAAAGATTAATATCTTAAAAAACTATTTCTTATGCTTAGATAATCTGTGGGAAACATCCCCAGGTCTCTCTGATTATTTAATACAATATTGGCTAACAAGGAAATCCTATCACAAGGATAATATTACTAGGCTATTTCATATTTGTTCTTCTTTATTTTGAAAACGAAATAATATTATAAATATAATATTAGCAAGAAAATTGAACTAGGGTTTAAATATAAGAATCCTCAGTAAAAAGCCATTAAAACATGTTACTAATTTAGCTTACACAGCTTTACACTGTATTAAATCCTGTTTTATTTTGGTATTTCCTGTTCACAGCTCCAGCTCGATCATCTGGTTGGCAAGCTCATATGAGGCTTGTGGACTGAGCCTATCATGTAGGCTATATGATATATAAAAATTACTGTTAATTAAATTAAAATTAATGGTATTACAAATAATTAGGGATGTAAAGGGACCATACCTGAGAAATTAAAGATCTGTTTATTTCTCTGTGAAAACAAAAATACTAATTATAAATCAAGAGTTAATAGTAATAAAGACCATCATCCTATCCAAACTCCTTTTTTTATATAACATATACATCAATTTTTTTCATCCAACCAACAAAATGATAATTAAATTAAACAGTGAGAGAACATAGTTTGAGGTACAACGAGGGAAGTATCTAAGAGAGAACTAATGTATAAAACCCCCTGTGGGTCAGGGGCTGTAGAGCTGGGTATTAGATGGAATATTGCTTTTGTTAAAACTGTTTCTATATCATCTTTACAAATGCTCTCTGGGTCGGTGATCGCTCCATATGTGAAGAAAGAGACAAGGCAAATCCAGACATGGCTCTTATCTAACTATAAAGCAAGAAATCTCTGGGTTTGTCCCTCACATATCTCCAGAACCGTTCATCCGATCGACTTCACATTTGACGGGTGTGTTGATGGGGACAATTTCTTGTATTTTTTTTATTTTTTTCTGAAGTAAAACTATCAATACCGCACGGTAAAATTCTAATTTTTTTGCATATGACGAGTGAAAGAGAGACATTGCCAGCAAAACGTCCTTAAATGTACTAAACGTCTGTAAAAGGTGGAGCTTTCAATTCTAATATTATGCAGGAAAGTTTAATGAATATCATCTTTTAATTGTTATATTTTGTGACTCAAATTTGAATTTGAAACGCAACCAGTAACATTTCTGTCTGGTAAATGTAGTACTACAATGTATTCCTCTGAAGTCGAAGTACACAATGAGTAGTATACAGTTGAGTTGCATTTTTGTAAGTGCTTTGGGGGCTTTTTGTAAGTTATTTTAAAGTACAATGAGTTAGAATAGTAACACAATTCATTATTTTTCATATCTTTCTAAACATCATAATAAATCTATAGCTGTTTTTGTTGTGTCTGGGCGCTAAGTTACAGAGATTTTATTAGCTATTATTATTATTATTAGCTATAATTATTATTAGCTATTATTATTATTATTACCACAGAGCTCAGCAGCAGCAGCACAGGTTCAGCAACCTCGACAGAGACAGCAGCTCTGTCATGTCAGTTCAGAACCTCGGACAGCGACGGCCTCACAAAACTCCTCAGAAAGGAGGAAGGAAGCTTCACTGCTCACTGAGAGCTGAGACACAGCTGCAGCCAGTCACCAAGCAGCCTGCTGCACTACAGAAGAAGTTCACCTCTTTACAGTAGAGCACCACCAACAAACACTTCAATTTAACATACAGCATATTAATGAGGTTAACAATCACACATAATTTCATCAAGAATAAAGTCAGAAGTCAATAATGTGAAAAATATGACTCAGTAAAGTCTGCTGATCACTTTGGTTTCATATATTTTGTTTAATTTGAACTCACATACACCAGAAATGGAGCACAACCACACTATGTAAATGTTTTCCCCACTAACCATGATTAATTACAAGATAAATAAAGATACATAAATACAATGAAAGAAATGAGAAAACAAAGTACTTTATTCAGTACAAAACGTTTCACTTTCGCTTGCCTTTAAGCAACAAGTCTTACAGGAGACATGCTGTCCCTGATTCATGCTGTTGTTCAGCAGGTGGCGCTAATGCACCAAAGAGTTTAATTATCTACCGTCATGAAAATCCAAAGAAGAAGAAGAAGAAGAAAAGCTCCGCCTCTGTCTTCTATCACGTCCGCAGACAGGATTTAAATAGCTGTGAACGCAGCAGAGTTCACTGTTGAGTAGAAAGACATTGATCAGTGACAATGAGCGGAAGAGGCAAAGGAGGAAAAGGACTCGGTAAAGGAGGCGCAAAGCGTCACCGTAAAGTCCTCCGTGATAACATCCAGGGAATCACCAAGCCCGCTATCCGCCGTCTGGCTCGCCGTGGTGGAGTGAAGCGTATTTCCGGTCTGATCTACGAGGAGACCCGCGGTGTGTTGAAGGTCTTCCTGGAGAATGTGATCCGTGATGCCGTCACCTACACCGAGCACGCCAAGAGGAAGACCGTGACCGCCATGGATGTGGTGTATGCTCTGAAGAGACAGGGACGCACTCTGTACGGCTTCGGGGGATAAACACATACTGCTGCTTGAGGAAAGCTAAAGGCCCTTTTAAGGGCCACCCACTTACTCAACATGAAGAGATGAATTCCTGTTAAAATCCTGCAGATAACCCACTGTTACTATTAATGTCACCGTTTCAAAATGGTCAGAATATCATGTTTCAGCATGAGAAGCATGTTTATATGCAACATGACCAAAGGATGGAAACGCTAAAATAGTCTAAACAAGAGTTAGGCTGTCTGAATAAAACGCAATAATAGATTCATAAGGTAGTCACTTAATGTTTCATTGCTAAATGTTGGATGTTCTTCTTGGTTGTAACTAGGGACACTGGTTTGGGTTTTATTGAGCAAAATGAGGGAGAGAGACGGAGGAATGCTGCAACCTAAGATTGAGCTAGAGGTGTTGTACAGGTGACCATAAAGTCATACTGCCAATGTTCTCTCTTGCTTTGTTTATTCCACTGATTTTGTTAAAGTCTTAAGTGCATCACTGGGTCGTTTGATCAAATACATTTGAATTCTGTGATGAAGCTGCACGATTTATGCTGCTGTGGGACACACAGTATTTACTCTTCATCTTGGTTGCCTCAGCTAACATATAGCTGTCAAATCGATTCTATCACAAATCACGTTTTGCTTTGCAATGGCTTTAGATCTTCCAGCTGTGATGCTGCCACCAGGTTGTAGTCTTTTGTCTTGGACCAGAGACACTGCAGGTAGCAGATCAGGGAGCTGTCCAGGGTGCTTGTGTACACTGACAGGTGACATTCCTGCAACCACAAATGTATTTATTTATATCTAATATTATAAACCTTTATCTTCTGTTACATAGCATGTGTAACAAAGGGGAAATAATGTTAACTATATCTTTTCAGATCAGTGCCTCTTAAAATCCACTCAATATGTGTGTCGTAATATAATTCATTGTATTATTTTTAATAATAACAATAGTGTTTATCATTTTGGATCAAACTGGTTTGAATGTCAGTCAGTCCTCACTTTAAACCTCAGCAGAAAACACAAAATAACTGTAATTTGACACTAAATGAAGTTTTCTAATATTCAGGTATCAATCAATGAAGCAGTGTAGCCTAACTGTAACATTTATGCTGTCCCAGACAGACCACATTTATTTGTCACTGAGTTTGATCATTAATGGTAGAACTATTAACTATCTATATTAAAAGCAGTGCTCAGCAGAGGACATGTTCACAGTCACAGCGAGCAGCTCTGATAGGAAGTCTGGCTAAACTGCACAATAAGCCTCGGCCATCATCAGTGTGTTTGATGCTCCCACAATAACTTCAGTTTATTACAAAATCATCAACAGCAGCTGGTTGTTTTTACATTGAGTCACTGAACAAACATGTGGGCCAGTTGGAAAACGGCCTTTGATGGAGCTCTGATGCATTTTAAATCATTTAGGAGAGAAATGAGTGAGAAAAGCCGCTGAGCAGTGCTGACCACGGTGGTGAGTAGGTGAGGTTTGGAGGCTCCCCAAACAAAATGCAGAGAGCATCAGAGCTCTACATGACTTCAATACGAAGAGACACAAGTCCGCTATCGGCTCCGTCACTGTCAGCCTTCAGCACTTCTCCCCCATTTAGTTTTGAGTCTTTTATCTGTGAAGAGAAAACACAAGTGGCACGGCTTTCAGATGCACAGAGGATCCACGGGCTGGGTTGAGTCTCCACGGTTCTCATAGTGTGTTTAAGTCCAGCCCCCTGCTCCGAACTCTGCAACAGTCCAGTCAGACTCTCGTGTTATCGTGAGGAGGAAGAAAACTTCAGGAGAAAATGGCAGAGGTAGATCCAGGTCCAGCCGCCGCGGCGCCCAAAGCAGCCAAGAAGAAGGTTTCCAAACCGAAGAAGTCTGGCCCCAGCGTCAGAGAGCTCATCGTTAAAGCTGTGGCCGCATCCAAGGAGCGGAGCGGCGTGTCTTTGGCCGCTGTGAAGAAGGCTCTGGCTGCCGGAGGCTACGATGTGGAGAACAACAAGGCCCGCGTCAAGACCGCCATCAAGAGCCTGGTGGCTAAGGAGGTTCTGGTCCAGATCAAGGGCACCGGAGCCTCCGGCTCCTTCAAGATGAGCAAGAAGGTTGCAGAGAAGCCGGTCAAGAAAGCCGCTCCTAAAGCGAAGAAGCCCGCAGCCAAGAAACCCGCAGCGGCCAAAAAGCCCAAGACGGCAAAGAAGCCAGCAGCTGCTAAGAAATCCCCGAAGAAGGCGAAGAAACCCGCAGCGGTCAAGAAAGCAGCCAAGAGCCCGATGAAAGCAGCCAAGAGCCCAAAGAAGGCGACTAAAAGCCCCAAGAAGGCGACCAAGACCAAGAGTCCCAAGAAGGTGGTCAAAAAGGCCCCTGCAAACAAGAAAGCCCCCGCGAAGAAGGTTGCCAAACCCAAAGCCAAGAAAGCAGCACCCAAGAAGAAGTGAGCTGTTCACAGTCTGAGCAAACGCAGTCAGAAAAGGCTCTTTTAAGAGCCACAACATAATCCTTAAAGAGCGTTTTCCTGTTTATTCTTCATGTTGTCATTAAGGCAGAAATAATCATAATATTTATGTTGGGAGCTAAGAGGAGAAAGAAGTAAAAAAGGGCGATTCACTTATGTATTACAGGGATTGGAACAAAGCCTATAAATTATTTTTTCAATCACAATATCATACTAATAAGAGCAATCCTAATGACATGTACATAGTACATTAGAAATAATGGTGAGAAAGATTACAGAGGGATCTGAATTTAATGATAAAAAATTGATATTCCAGTGACTACAAAATAAAAAAGGAATCATTTGTAATGGCGTTATTGTTCACTGGTTTCACACATTTCATTGTAAACACAGCACTATTTGTGGGCCAACTAACACCACTGTTCATTGCAAAAATACTTAAATTAAATTTATTAGTTTATCCCTCAAAGTCAGTTCTCAATAAACAGTTAGTGACTTTCTGCCTTCAGGAGTGTCCACTGAACTTCAATTTACTGCACACCTAAATTTTGCTTGGCTGAAATATACCATTTCAATTTCAAAGGAATAAAAAAAATGGAATGAAAAAAATATATATCTGAACTGGCATTTATCATGTTTGGATGTGTTCAGTTAATTTTCATCTTTGTATTCTAAAATCAACTGCATTTCTTTCTAGATATTTATTTTTTCAGTTATCAGTTATATAACCTTCGATACAGGAGGTTATGGGGAATTTATGTTAAATGTAACTCAGTCATCCAAATATCATGACAGTTAAAGATGGGGTCTGCGATTTATCCAGTATACACTTTTTGTTATATTGGTTGAAATGGTCTTTACACCCCGACAGCAATCCGTTTCTTATGAGCACTGAAAAAAGACCGGAAAAGATCCGTCATCTGTAGCTGCTGTAATCCTGTAAAAACGTCTCCCAGTCAGTAAAAATGGTCCCGGTTGTAAGGAACCAATCAGAAGCCTCCCTGCCTCCCTGCTCGTACTCTAGCCTCAGCGTGCACCAGCGTGAACTCAAAGCGCGTGTCCGCCGCACGTTCACTGGAGAGTGGAAGAGAAAACTCAGCTCTTAAAACACCGGACAACGAGAACGAACTCGTACCACTATTACCATATTATCGAAAAATACAACTTTGATTTAGTTGTTTATGTTCTGTTAGTTTACTTTATAAGATACTGCAGGTTTAAACTATTTATTCTAACAGCTCAAAGTGAAGTCAGACAAACAGGATCATCAACGAGGGGAGACGGCGGATATAAAACATCGATCCACAACATTTACGTTACTCAAACTGCTTTTTCAGTTACAGAAACAAACGAGTGGACTGATCTCCCTCCAGATATTAGAGTAATGTTAAAAAGGGTCGTGTTGTCTCAGCAGGTATCTCTCTCTTTCCCTCCCCTCTCTGCTGCTCTGTGGCCGGCTCTCCAGCGAGCTGCTGCTACCCCCCCCCCCCCCTCCGTCAACCAGGAAATAAAGCCCCTCGTCTACGAGACCGGTCTCTTGAGAGCGCTCCAGCTCATAGCGGGGTCTGTGTGAGTGAATGCCCGGGTGGAGAGGTGGCGATCCCGGCAGCAGCTAGCTAGCTGTGCCGGCAGTTTGTGGAGCTTCTAAACTCCGACAACAATGGAGAAAATGTTTGATTCGCCATCTAACATCGTAAAACTGTCAATATTCTAAATCTACACCGTTGATTTCTCGCCTCAACATTTTTCAGAAGTGAATTTAGTGATGAAATAGCTACGAAAAATGTGAAGTAGTTATGATGCGGCGGTGCTCGTGCATGTGTGTGGGGGGCGTTGCCTTATAAGGAGTTTCGAGGGGAGGGGGGGGCTTAGACGGAGCTCCTGAGGCGATGCGACTTTCAAATTATGGTAGTTTTCCAAGATCGCAGACCCCAGCTTTAATGATGACACATAAACCTACATGTTTAAAACTGAGCATTTTAAACTGTAAAAATAGTTTATGGGGGCAAGTGGATGTTGAACAGATGCCAACTGACAGGGATCATTTTGTAGTATTACCACATACACTGCAATAATAAAAACAGAGGAAAAGTACATACATTGAGGGCTACTTACACATTTGCATAATTAAGCATATTTCATTGTATCACCGCATCGGTTGAGTGGCTTAAAAACAGTTATTCATAAAGCTTTAAGAACAGGAACATATCTTTAGTTGGAGTGTGTGGCTCTTAAAAGAGCCTTTGGGTTGTTGGTTTAACAGCAGGTTTACTTGGAGCTGGTGTACTTGGTCACAGCCTTGGTTCCCTCAGACACAGCGTGCTTTGCCAGCTCACCGGGCAGCAGCAGGCGGACAGCGGTCTGGATCTCCCTGGAAGTGATGGTGGAGCGCTTGTTGTAGTGAGCCAGACGGGAGGCCTCACCGGCGATGCGCTCAAAGATGTCGCTCACGAAGCAGTTCATGATGCCCATGGCTTTGGAGGAGATACCGGTGTCTGGGTGGACCTGCTTCATTACCTTGTACACGTAGATGGCATAGCTCTCCTTCCTGGACTTTCTCCTCTTCTTGCCGGTCTTGCCGGCGGTCTTAGCGACGGCTTTCTTTGAGCCCTTCTTGGGCGCGTTCACTGTGGCGTCCGGCATGATTCACAATCTGTTCTAGGTCAGATGATGTCGAAGCACATAATGGTCTATTTGTATCCACTCAATGCAAATCTAACTGTGCTGTTGCTTGCTGCCCATTGGCTGTCTCCTGAGCGGGACTGAGCATGCACTAAACAAGAAACCCTCAGATTTAGTTACTGTAAGAACTGAGTTATGAATTACAGTTCAAACTACCCCCTACACTGCTACAACTTTTCCTACTTTAGTTTTTATTTCATCTAATGGCAGTCTTGCTTTTCAATAAATGTTACAAATGAGTCATGACTTGTAATGAATAAACCTTGTTTATATCTCTTCCTCCTAACTCCAATATAATTGACATTGTGCTTGTTATGATTGCTCTTATTAGTATGATTTGTGTTTGAAAAATAATTTATAGGCTTTTATCCAATCTTTGGGGG
Source organism: Sebastolobus alascanus (assembly GCA_916701645.2). NCBI lineage: Eukaryota > Metazoa > Chordata > Actinopteri > Perciformes > Sebastidae > Sebastolobus > Sebastolobus alascanus. The sequence goes on from CAKAOJ020000006.1 coordinate 6,311,460, forward strand.
AAAAAAGGGAAATAGCCCATGTTTATTTATTTCTCCTCTTAGCTCCCAACATAAATATTATGATAATATCTGCCGTTAATGACAACATGAAGAATAAACAGGAAAACGCTCTTTAGGGATGATGTGGTGGCTCTTAAAAGAGCCTTTTTTTGACTGCGTCTGTTCAGACTGAGAACAGCTCACTTCTTCTTGGGTGCTGCTTTCTTGGCTTTGGGTTTGGCAACCTTCTTCGCGGGGGCTTTCTTGGTTGCAGGGACCTTTTTGACCACCTTCTTGGGACTCTTGGTCGCCTTCTTGGGGCTCTTAGTTGCCTTCTTCGGGCTTTTAGTCGCCTTCTTCGGGCTCTTGGCTGCTTTCTTGGCAGCTGCGGGTTTCTTCGCCTTCTTCAGGGATTTCTTAGCAGCTGCTGGCTTCTTTGCCGTCTTGGGCTTTTTGGCCGCTGCGGGTTTCTTGGCTGCGGGCTTCTTAGCTTTAGGAGCGGCTTTCTTGACCGGCTTCTCTGCAACCTTCTTGCTCACCTTGAAGGAGCCGGAGGCTCCGGTCCCCTTGATCTGGACCAGAACCTCCTTAGCGACCAGGCTCTTGATGGCGGTCTTGACGCGGGCCTTGTTGTTCTCCACATCGTAGCCTCCGGCAGCCAGAGCCTTCTTCACAGCGGCCAAAGACACGCCGCTCCGCTCCTTGGATGCGCCCACAGCTTTAACGATGAGCTCTCTGACGCTGGGGCCAGCCTTCTTCGGTTTGGAAACCTTCTTCTTGGCTGCTTTGGGCGCCGCGGCGGCCGGAGCTGGAACTGCTTCTGCCATTTTCTCCTGAAGTTTTCTTCCTCCTCACGATAACACGAGAGTCTGACTGGACTGTTGCAGAGCTCGGAGCAGGGGGCTGGACTTAAACACACCATGAGAACCGTGGAGACTCAACCCAGCCCGTGGCTCCTCTGCGCATCTGAAAGCCGTGCCACTTGTGTTTTCTCTTCACTGATAAAAGACTCAAAACTAAATGTGGGAGAAGTGCTGAAGGCTGACAGTGAAGGAGCCGATAGCGGACTCGTGTCTCTTCTTATTGAAGTCATGTAGAGCTCTGATGCTCTCTGCATTTTGTTTGGGGAGCCTCCAAACCTCACCTACTCACCGCCGTGGTCAGCACTGCTCAGCGGCTTTTCTCACTAATTTCTCTCCTAAAATGATTAAAAACGCATCAGAGCTCCATCAAAAGACGTTTTCCAGCTGGCCCACATGTTTGTTCAGTGACTCAATGTAAAAACAACCATCTGCTGTTGATGAGTTTGTAAGAAACTGAAGTTATTGTGGGAGCATCAAACACACTGATGATGGTCGAGGCTTATGGTGCAGTTTAGCCAGACTTCCTATCAGAGCTGCTCGCTGTGACTGTGAACATGTCCTCTGCTGAGGACTGCTTTTAATATAGATAGTTAATAGTTCAGCTATTAATGATCAAACACAGTGACAAATACATTTTGTCTGTCTGGGACAGCAAAAATGTTACAGTTAGACTACACTGCTTCATTGATAAATTCCTGAATATTAAAAAACTTCATTTAGTGTCAAATAATAGTTATTCTGTGTATTCTGCTGAGGTTGAAAGTGAGGACTGACTGAAATTTGGATTTGCACTCCCTTTAAATATCTCAGAGTCACACAGCAGTTGAGATTCTACAGATTAAAAATGAACTATTTGGCATTTTTCTAACAGCTTAATACTTAATACAACTTAACACTCAAATTGATTCAAAAGGATTCAGTTCCAAACGTTGGACCTGTTGTTTCAGTGTGCAAACTTGAATGCACATAGTGCACATAGTCGTTTGTATCACTGGGGGCAGCAGTGCAAAATAATACACTAATTTAAAATAAAATTGAAAAACTACATACATGTTGAGTGGATTTTAAGGGGCAGTGATCTCAAAAGGTATAGTTTATCCTTTATTATTTCCCCTTTGTTACACGTGCTATGTAACAGACGATACACGTTTTTTTAGAACGCAATAAATATATACACAAGCACCCTGGTGCTCATCTGCTACCTGCAGTGTCTCTGGTCAAATACAAAAGACTACAACCTGGTGGAAGCATCACAGCTGGAAGCCCTTTGAGGCCAGTTGTGATTTTTGATATTGGGACTATATAAATCAAATTGATTTAACAGCTTTATGTCAGCTGAGACAACCCAGATGAAGAGAACATTGTGCTACACTTTGGTGCTGAGTGCTTTAAAACAGATCTGTGGTTCACACTCGACATCATGTGAAATGTATCACATATACAGCTCATTTTCTCACAGCAGTAGAGATGGCGAACGCTTCAAAGCTTGTTTCACTCCTGTGAAGCACCGTTTCTGTACAATGTATTGTTGTATGATTGTATGATGTATGATTTTAGATAATGCATTAATTATTTTACATGTTGAACAAAAGGCCTAACACACATTTAATGCTGCGCCTTTGATTAAAACTATTAGATTTAATAATTACAGGCAGGCTTTTTGAACTTTTATTGCACCCAAATAAAATAATTTATTGAATACTGACTTTGATGTTCTGTGCATTCAGAAACAGAGACTGAAATGAAGACGTTGATAAAGTGATTACATTGTGGCAAAAAGGCAAATGCGCAAATCAATAGGTAAAAACAGTGCTGATGTTGGTATTAAAAATTATGTTGTTATAATTAGAAGAAGACATTATTCCAGGTAGACCACTCATATTAGACTGTTTTTATAGAGGTGAAATGTAACGTATTGTTATTGTTTACACTGCTCCAGAGGCACACAAGAAAAGCCAGTTATTTAAAGACTTGAAGAGTTACTATTTGTAGGATATAGCCTATTATTTTATGTGATAATTATATTACAGTAAGTGAAGAGAATAGCACAACTAGTTTCAAACTGAGTTCAGATGGTAGCCCAAACGTATTAAAGAAACTTGTGAAGAAGCAAAGTTAACTGATGTAAAACTATTTATCCCTTTGGGACTGATTTCATCAGGTTTGATTCCAAAAAACTGTATGTAGTCTTATTGACAGAATATATCTTTACATATTAATGTATGTCATTATGGAAAAGTTTTAAATGATTTCTCAGGTAATTTCTGGGTAAAACCATATTTATCATCTGGAATCTCAGTTAACAGGCTTAAAAGACCTTAAAAGATAAAGAATTCATAACAGAATTAAACAGGAAATTCATAAAATACAATGAAATAATCTTGGCTATATATAATATACTATACTATATACTAAAATGATTGGAATACTTCTTAAAATTTGAAAGTAGGGAATCAACTAAACTTTCTATAAAACAACATTTTATAGACCTAAGTATGGTAGGCCTACATAATGAAACACTTTTGCTTTAAGGTAACACAGAAGACCTCCAATCTTGGGTTGCAGGCAGTTTTCCTCTCTCAGTGTCTTTAACCCACACTAGTTGTCCTATCCCATCCATACAAACTGGAAATCACACAGATGTGAGAGGATAAGGCAGGGAAAGAAAACAAAGGAAAGAAGCAAAAACAGTAGATTAGAAACCTATAAATGAATAAAACACCTCTATATATCATATAACACACGTAGGCTATTCGTCTAAAATAAGGATCTCTTAATAACCCTTTGCTATATAATCATCCCTTTGTTGGTGCTTTCATGTCTCATATCTCACATCCGCTTATTGTGCACAAACACAAAAAGCAAACACAAAATACCCACAATTTTTATAAACGGTTACAACACAACATTGTGTTATTTAAACAGGAAGTCAGCTCTTTGAGTAAGTGGGTGGCCCTTAAAAGGGCCTTTAGTTTTCCTCAAGCAGCAGTGTGTGTTTATCCCCCGAAGCCGTACAGAGTGCGTCCCTGTCTCTTCAGAGCATACACCACATCCATGGCGGTCACGGTCTTCCTCTTGGCGTGCTCGGTGTAGGTGACGGCATCACGGATCACATTCTCCAGGAAGACCTTCAACACACCGCGGGTCTCCTCGTAGATCAGACCGGAGATACGCTTCACTCCACCACGGCGAGCCAGACGGCGGATAGCGGGCTTGGTGATTCCCTGGATGTTATCACGGAGGACTTTACGGTGACGCTTTGCGCCTCCTTTACCGAGTCCTTTTCCTCCTTTGCCTCTTCCGCTCATCGTCACTGATCAATGTCTTTCTACTCAACACTTAACTCTGCTGGGTTCACAGCTATTTAAATCCTGTCTGCGGACGTGATAGAAGACAGAGGCGGAGCTTTTCATCTTCTTCTTCTTCTTTGGATTTTCATGACGGTAGATAATTAAACTCTTTGGTGCATTAGCGCCACCTGCTGAACAACAGCATGAATCAGGGACAGCATGTCTCCTGTAAGACTTGTAGCTTAAAGGCAAGCGAATGTGAAAAGTTTGGTTGGCTACTTCAAAATTGTACTAAAGTACAGTATCAAGGACAAATCAGCAGATATTAACGTAGTATTCTGTCTGTTGTACTAGTTTTTCAGTATGTCTGTTTTCTCAACTCTCTCGCTGTGTTTATTTATCTTTATTTATCATGTCTGTGTGAGTTCAAATTAAACAAAATATATGAAAACAAAACCAATTAGCAGACATTCATGAGTCATATATTCCACATTATTGTCTTCAGACTTTATTCTTGATGAAGTGACACAGACAGAGCTGCTGTCTCTGTCCAGGGTGCTGAACCTGTGCTGCTGCATCCCGACTGGACGACCTTTGTCAACAAGTCACACTGATAACAACAATCAATGACATGTTGGCACATTTATCTCTATCTGCTGACAATTTACACTTCACTTCATTCAACCATTTGATTTAAAGTCTGAAGTGTGATTTCTTTTATCAATGACTGACCAGCTGACAGTCACCTGTATGACACATATAACTTAACATGTATTAATATATGTAAAGCATTGAACAACTTCTACTTGACTCTATGATACCTGTCCATTATCTTGTTTGCACAGTATTCTGAAATATCTCCTTCCTTTCTGGTCCTCCTCCCATTTTTTTCTGCCATATCTCCTCTCCTTTCCTTTTAATCATCGCTTTTTCTTCTCCTTTCCCAAGTAGAACTGGTACTGTTATTTCCTGTAGTGAACTCTTTGCTAGTTTATCGGCAAACTCATTCCCTTTCACTCCCTCATGTGCTGGGAACCAACAGAATAATATATCTATACCCCCTCTATGTAGTCTTAGCAAACTATAGTATATTTCAATGAGTAGATCTTGCTGTACAGCTTTTGTTGACTGTATACTTTCCAAAACAGCTTTTGAATCGGTGCACAGCACCACTCTGTCAGGTCTGACCTCTTCAACCCACTGTAATGCAATAATGATTGCCACTATTTCTGCTGTATATACTGATACCTGGTCTGAAATTCTTTTGGATATAGATATTTTAAACTCTGGAATATAAACACCCACTCCCACACACTCCTGTTTATTCTTGGAACCGTCTGTATATATTTTGAGATAATTATGATAGCTGCTCCTCAGATACACATTTGTTTTAACTCCCAGTTCAAGAACATTACTCTGTTTGCCCTGCTACCAGCCAGACCTCTCTTCGTCCAATGCATCTAAAGTTAGTTATTATTTAATGTTTATCACTTTGATAATGCCATTTCTTTGTCTGTTCACTTTATGACTCAATTCCCATGTTTAACTGGAATATTGTTCCGCATTTAAATATTATCTATCTTTGAGTTGATAATAACGCTTAAAATGAGTAAATACATGTGCAATGCTGTTTATGTCATGCATCTCCATTTGTTTTGTTTATTTAATGTATTTAATGTAAACACTTAATAACATTTTTAGAACACACTTTAATGGAATTGCAGGAAGCTATGAGGACATTTAAGTGATCGTCTTTGTTAACTATAATTCAGTGTTGCTGCAGCAGAATGGAGAGGTTCAGCCATCACAGGTGCCTGCAAACCAGAAGCCATGTACAGAAACAAGTACCATAACATGCTATTAAGTTATTTAGTTTACAACAGTAACCCTTTATTGCTTTCTTGAAGATTGAGTTATTTCAACAATGGCATTTTAGGTTACAAAGGCCTACATTTTTTCCTTATTTTTAAATAAAGGATCGGAATGACAAGTGTAATCAATTATATTTCCTTATTGTGCTCATATTAAGGTTTGGAAATGTAGCCTACTGATTCTGATTAATACCAGTATTTTAAGATATTAGTCTGTTCTGTTATATATCTGTTATCATTGATGTTAAAACGTGTTGACAGTAGAGGAATGAGCCCTTCAGTGAAGAGTGAGGTGGCTCTTAGAAGAGCCGTTGTGGTTTGTGGAGCAGCAGCAGACAGTTTAAGCTCGCTCTCCGCGGATGCGACGGGCCAGCTGGATGTCTTTGGGCATGATGGTGACCCTCTTGGCGTGGATGGCGCACAGATTGGTGTCCTCAAACAGGCCGACCAGGTAAGCCTCACTGGACTCCTGCAGAGCCATGACAGCGGAGCTCTGGAAGCGCAGGTCGGTCTTGAAATCCTGAGCGATTTCTCTCACCAGGCGCTGGAAGGGCAGCTTGCGGATCAGCAGCTCCGTGGATTTCTGGTAGCGACGGATCTCTCTCAGAGCCACGGTACCGGGCCTGTAGCGGTGAGGCTTCTTCACGCCGCCGGTGGCCGGGGCGCTCTTACGGGCAGCCTTGGTGGCCAGCTGCTTCCTGGGGGCTTTGCCGCCGGTGGATTTACGAGCGGTCTGCTTGGTTCTTGCCATGACTTCTTCTTTCTCTGGTCAGGAGATGTAGGAGCTACAATGAAGAGACACGCTGCTCTTAAACTGTGGGACCGGCTGTGAAGTGGTGACGCTGCTTAAGACCTCCGGCTCCTGATTGGTGGAGCGACCCACCGCCCGAATCTCCGCTGCTGATTGGTGGGCCGTCCTCTGCTCTGCTGGAAGCCTCTTCTCTGATTGGTCTGTCAGGAACAGCAACAGTCCCGCGCGCGTAGCGGATATATAAAGGAGATTTTGGCTGATGGAGCAACACTTTTTTATTAGTCCCGACTATAGAAAGCATCTCACGATGAGCGGCAGAGGCAAAACATATTTTATTTTAAAATAACTCACTATGCAACTGTGTTAAATGACTTCTCTGATCACCTTTTAGTTGAAACATCCTTGACTTCTGGAGCCTCAGTAAATAGAGGTTTCTGGAAGCTCAACTCTCAGTGCCTAAAAAACACTGATTTATTAATAGAACTGACACAGGAAATACACAAAATTATACAACTAAAAATTCTAACCAAATCTGATATTAAATTATGGGAAATACTAAAGAATAGAATAAAAGATTTCTTTAAATTTAAATGTAGAGAGTTAAATAAAGCAAAAAATATAAAATATGACGCACTAATGAATCAATATATAATATTAAAACATATGAAACAAAAATCTAAAACCGACGAAGATATTATGTCAAGTATAAAATCACAAATAGATCACTTTAATCATGAATTATTATATTCTATTTATAAACAATCAGATGTAGATAACAGAGGAAATCTAATTCATGCTATCAAATCAGGACAAAAACATACCCAAAGTAAATTCATTAAATGTATAAAAAATAAAAACGGTGACTTTGTCCAAAGCGAAAAACAGAAAAGAGAGGTGATCAGAGAACTATGTATTGATGCATATAAGAATATAGATGTGGATGCTAGTTGTATTAAATCTTTGTTAGCCACGGTCCCGACATACAGCTCGACGGACTTCACTGAACTGACTGGAGAGATTAGGAAAGAGGAGGTGATGGAGGCCATCCAACAGATGAACTCTGGTAAAAGTCCTGGTCCAGATGGTCTGCCCACGGAGTTCTACCAGTTGTACATCGATGATGTGGTAAACCTCCTCACCTCCATGTTTAATGAAGGCCTGAAATCTGGATGTATGGGGGATTCTTTTTACCAAGGGGTTTTATGTTTGCTATTTAAAAAAGGAGATGATTCGGATATAGATAATTACAGGCATATAACTATTATGAATACAGACTATAAAATATTAGCTAAAATATTTATGAATAGAATAAATGATATATTAGATAAGATAATAGATAAAGAACAAACCTGTGCGATCAAAGGTCGATTAATGTGGGATAATTTAAGTACACTAAGGGAAATTATACACAAACCAGATAAAGGATTCTATATAGTCAGTCTGGATCAAAAAAAAGCCTTCGATTACATCTCCAGAGACTACCTCTGGGCCGTGATGAAAGCATATGGCTTTCCGGAGACTTTCATACAAATGGTTAAATGCCTGTACACCAATTCCAACATTTGTATAAATGTAAATGGTGTTTTAACTGAACCCTTTGAAGTGCAGAGAGGTGTTAAACAGGGCTGCCCTCTGAGCCCCGCTTTGTATATTTTAGCCATAAGCCCCCTAATCAATAAAATCAATTCAGACAGTTTAATCTCGGGTACAAGGGTAGGGCACGTGCCCAAAATTACATCCCTTGCTTACGCGGACGACATAACCGTCATTATAAAAAACCAGCTAGAGATGGATGCTTTAACAAATAATCTGTCCCTATATGAACTTGCATCTGGAGCCAAATTGAACCATAATAAAACAGAGGGAGTTTGGATTGGAGCTGAGAGGGACAGACAAAATATTAGCATCAAAGTTAATCAAGAAATTAAAATACTGGGCGTATCCTTCTGTAACATAGATTGTAGCGAAAGAAACTGGGAAAACAAACTGTCTGATATCAAAGAAGAGGTGAAAAAATGGGAAAACAAGAATACTAACTATAAAACAAGAGTTAACATCGTCAAAACCTTCATCCTATCCAAGCTCCTCTTCCTAGCTAACATCTTCCCTCCATCCAACAAAATGATAATAATGTTAAATAAACAGTGTGTTAATTTAATCTGGGGTACAACCAGGGAGGTAACTAAAAGAGAACTGATGTTTAAAAGTAAAGAATTCGGGGGATTAGGGGCTGTCGATATGGGGAGTAGACTGCGTATAGCGTTTATTAAAAATGTCTCTGCTGCCATCTGCAGGAAGGCTCTCTGGGTGGGTGATGTCTCCATGTGGAGAAAGAGGAGAGGTAGAGCCAGACAAGGCCCTCAATATAAACTGATATATGGTGACTTCATTTCACAACACCAACAATTAAAGATTGACTGGAATGGTCTACCTAGTAAAATGATATTCAAAAAAATAAATGATTCCAAATATGGTGGATTAATAAATCATAAATATTTAACTGATATTGAAAGTAATGAGGTCATAAAATCATTGAAAACTAAAAACCTTTCAGAGAGTGTTCGAGATGTTCGGTGGCTCACATCAGTGAATAGACTTGCTGTGAGAGCTGTTGTTTCCTGGAGTTGTTATGTCACAACTAAAACATGTCCAATGATTTACTGTAATGAGGATGAGACGCAGCAACACCTGCTCATGGACTGCTACAGAGCTCAGGAGGTCTGGTCCATGCTACAAGGCCTCGGCCTGGCTCACGACGTCAGTTATAAGTCTGTGATGTATGGCTTGTTAGATGTAAAGATGTCAGGGAAACAAAAAGAACTTTTCCAATTGATTACCAGCATCGTCTGCTTCAAGCTGTGGAAAACAAGGTGCATCATGGTCCTGGATCAGACTGTGATCGACAGCGACACAGTTGTCAGACAAATACTGACTGACCTCAAAAGGAGGAGATCCTTGGACAAGAGCCAGACCCTCCCATGGAACCAGCTGGACCTTTAATACCCTGAACTTTATTTTTTTTTTTTTTTCTTTTCCCAATTGACCTCGAACCTTGCGCGCTCAAGGTGCCTTTAAACGGAAACGGACAATCAATGATTTCACCACACGGCACTTTATCTGTATGACTGTTGTTTTTTTTTTTGTATTATTTCTATTGTTGTTATTATTATTATTATTATTATTATTATTATTATTATTATTATTATTATTATATTTGGTAATCCTTCTTTGTTCTCAATGATTGTAATTCATGTCACGCCCTATGTATATTCACTCATTTCCTGTAAACTTGTAAAAATTTAATAAAGTCTTTTTAAAAAAAAAAAGAAGCAAAACAGGCGGAAAAGCCAGAGCTAAGGCAAAGACCCGCTCTTCCCGTGCTGGGCTCCAGTTCCCAGTCGGTCGTGTTCACAGGCATCTGCGTAAAGGAAACTATGCGCAGCGTGTGGGTGCCGGCGCCCCCGTCTACCTGGCGGCTGTGCTGGAGTACCTGACCGCTGAGATCCTGGAGTTGGCTGGAAACGCTGCCCGCGACAACAAGAAGACCCGTATCATCCCCCGTCACCTGCAGCTGGCTGTCCGCAACGACGAGGAGCTCAACAAGCTGCTGGGCGGAGTGACCATCGCTCAGGGCGGCGTGCTGCCCAACATCCAGGCTGTTCTGCTGCCCAAGAAGACCGAGAAGGCCGCCAAGTCCAAGTAAAGCTGGAGACTCGCTGACTGCTGGAAACCAGCCCCCAAAAGGCTCTTTTAAGAGCCAAACACTCTGCTGATAAAGAGCTCTGGTCCTCATGTCTCTAATGCACCAACGAAAAGCAATGTTTTTCAATGTAGGCTATAAATAACTGCATAAAGAAAGGTTCTATTACTTAATAAACACCACCCTACAAGCTGGCTTGTTAACTTTTGATGAGGATGTGATTAATATCAGAGATCAAGAATGACTTTGAGGAGTTAATTTGTTTAAACACCAAACACGAATAAAGTCAATACAATCACAAGTCGTTGTGTTCATCTTCTGGTATGTCTCATCTTTGACAGTGACATTACACAAATGATTATCATGAGTGGATGTGTAAAAATATATGAGCTGATAACTATACATGAATATTAAAGGCCACTTATAGTCATAATACCATCAAAGAAATGGAAAGTCTAACCCATGTAGGTCTAACAGAAAAACAGGTCAGTGCCCAACTAATATACTTTCTGGGAAGAACAAGCTTTGGTTGGGCTGACAAAAGTTATGTAGAGGATTTATTAATTAACACCACTGACAGATATGTACGTGCTGGAACTCAAGAAGTCAGTGGTAATACTACAAAAATCTAATCAAGTGTTTTTGTAGTTGCTGATTAATTTTGTGTTGATCAAATGATCAGCTCATTACAATATTTGCACCTTTTTTGCCAAAGTCTGAAATATACATGAAGAGATCTAGTATTATATAGAGTTGGTCTCAAAAGCTGTATAGCTGTAGCTTTATGAGCTGCTGCAAACAGGAGTGTGACTTTAAAAAAATTAATAGTCACAATCTCGAAAACAATTGTAATCTGACAGGTTGCATTGCAAACAACCAGTTTCAGATCTAAACCATATATAAAAGTGATCTAAATATATGAGATTTTCACTCTGAACACAAAAACATGGATTTGGGTCACATTTGCTTGACACATTATTGAGAATTGAGAACAATCTATTGGTTAAACAAGAGTATTAAAGGAAGCTCAGGATTTGAACCCAGTACCTCTTGAGCCTAAAGCAAGACTCAGACCCCTAGACCAACAATCCTATATGTACAGCTGTTCAAAGCTGTAGTTGTATACATTTTTAGGGCTGTAACAAACCATCGTTTTCATTATAATCTGACTTGATTAGTCGATCCATCGTTTTGTCTGTATAATGTAAATAAAAAAAGGAGTGAAAAAAAAGCCCTTTATAACTGACCAAGCGGTGGTATTTGACGAGTTGAGAGTGAGAATATGATGCTATATGCGTTAGATTAATTCACATCTTTGGGACTATTTCAATCTCTGTTCATTGCAAATTATTTTTATACCTCATACTGTGAATAATTTTGCACATTTCTGCACAAAACTACCTCTTCTAAACAGTAAAACAGCTCTTTAATTTCAATTCAGATATATTGTACATATTTTATAGTAATATTTTCATATTTTTATTGTAACTTTCTTCTACTCAATATGTTTCTTGATTTTTATAATACTTCCTTTAATTTTTTTATTTCATTTTCTCTAACTATTTATATGTTTTGCAACAATACACTTAAGCAAAGTGTATAGTTGGCAATTAACCAGATTCTGATTCTGATTACTCGAGTACTGTGAAAACTTGAGCTACTTGTACTTTACTTAAATATTTTCATTTTCTGCTACATTGTACTCCATTAAATTTCCACACATATTGTACTTTTTTCTCCACTTCATTTATTTGACAACTTTACTTACTTTGTAAATTCAAATTAATGAAACAAAATAAAACCAACAACTTTATCAGGATGTATTAGTAAAGATTGGGATTAAACTTTATTGACTCCAGGGGGAATTCAGGAGCTTCCCAGCAAAAAAAAAAATATGGTAGCCTACAGCCTATTAAAATTAGCTCCACCTTGACCAACTGCAACATTAAAGTGATTAAACATAAAGACATCAATTCATTATTCAGAAACGGGCTATTCTGCATTATGATTAGGCCTAGCTACTTTTACTTGTAGCACTTTAAGTCAATCTTGATGCTAAAACTTTAGTACTTTTACTTAAGCAAGCGTTTTGCAAGACTTTTACTTGTAAAAGAGTATTTCTACACTGTGGTATTTCTACTTTTACTTGAGAAGGCTACAAGATCTAAAGTACTTCTTCCAGTACTGGTCAGAACCTACAACTTCCATAATGCAACTAAACTCTAAACTATCAACTTGTGAAGTGCTGTTGTTTGTCTTTACTTCCTGTTCTTGTCAGTGAATAAATCACTTTTCGCATCTCGGTTCCCTACAGTAAATAACTCTGAGGGTTTCCTTTTTAGCGCATGCTCAGTCCCGCTCAGGAAACAACCAATGGGCAGCCAGCAACAGCACAGTGAAATTTGCATCTAGTGGAAACAAATTGACCATTCTGTGCTCCGGGAGACATCATCCGACCCAAAAACATTTGTGAATCATGCCGGACGCCACAGTCAAAGCGCCCAAGAAGGGCTCAAAGAAAGCCGTGTCTAAGACCGCCAGCAAGACTGGCAAGAAGAGGAGAAAGTCCAGGAAGGAGAGCTACGCCATCTACGTGTACAAGGTGATGAAGCAGGTCCACCCAGACACCGGAATCTCCTCCAAAGCCATGGGCATCATGAACTGCTTTGTAAGCGACATCTTTGAGCGCATCGCTGGTGAGGCCTCCCGTCTGGCTCACTACAACAAGCGCTCCACCATCACTTCCAGGGAGATCCAGACCGCTGTCCGCCTGCTGCTGCCCGGTGAGCTGGCAAAGCACGCTGTGTCTGAGGGAACCAAGGCTGTGACCAAGTACACCAGCTCCAAGTAAACCTGCTGTTAAACCAACAACGGAAAGGCTCTTTTAAGAGCCACCCACTTCAACTAAAGACATGTTCCTGTTTTTAATGCTTTATAAATAACGTTTTTTCTTAGCTATTTACAAATATGATGATATAATGCACCATGCACATTTGCCAATGTGGTACGAGTTTCTCTTAAAGATGGGGTCTGCGATTTATCCAGTATACACTTTTTGTTATATTGGTTGAAATGGTCTTTACACCCCGACAGCAATCCGTTTCTTATGAGCACTGAAAAAAGACCGGAAAAGATCCGTCATCTGTAGCTGCTGTAATCCTGTAAAAACGTCTACCAGTCAGTAAAAATGGTCCCGGTTGTAAGGAACCAATCAGAAGCCTCCCTGCCTCCCTGCTCGTACTCTAGCCTCAGCGTGCACCAGCGTGAACTCAAAGCGCGTCTCCGCCGCACGTTCACTGGAGAGTGGAAGAGAAAACTCAGCTCTTAAAACACCGGACAACGAGAACGAACTCGTACCACTATTACCATATTATCGAAAAATACAACTTTGATTTAGTTGTTTATGTTCTGTTAGTTTACTTTATAAAATACTGCAGATTTAAACTATTTATTCTAACAGCTCAAAGTGAAGTCAGACAAACAGGATTATCAACGAGGGGAGACGGCGGATAGAAAACATTGCCGAACAAAATTTACGTTACTCAAACTGCTTTTTCAGTTACGGAAACAAACGAGTGGACTGATCTCCCTCCAGATATTAGAGTAATGTTAAAAAGGGTCGTGTTGTCTCAGCAGGTATCTCTCTCTTTCCCTCCCCTCTCTGCTGCTCTGTGGCCGGCTCTCCAGCGAGCTGCTGCCCCCCCCCCCCCTTCCCCTCCGTCAACCAGGAAATAAAGCCCCTCGTCTACGAGACCGGTCTCTTGAGAGAGCTCCAGCTCATAGCGGGGTCTGTGTGAGTGAATGCCCGGGTGGAGAGGTGGCGATCCCGGCAGCAGCTAGCTAGCTGTGCCGGCAGTTTGTGGAGCTTCTAAACTCCGACAACAGTTGAGAAAATGTTTGATTCGCCATCTAACATCGTAAAACTGTCAATATTCTAAATCTACACCGTTGATTTCTCGCCTCAACATTTTTCAGAAGTGAATTTAGTGATGAAATAGCTACGAAAAATGTGAAGTAGTTAAGATGCGGCGGTGCTCGTGCATGTGTGTGGGGGGCGTTGCCTTATAAGGAGTTTCGAGGGGAGGGGGGGGTTTAGACGGAGCTCCTGAGGCGATGCGACTTTCAAATTATGCTAGTTTTCCAAGATCGCAGACCCCAGCTTTAATGTACATAGTGCTTTACTCTGTTTTTGTCGTTGTAGTGTGTAATACTACAAAATATGATCCCTGTCAGTTGGCATCTGATAAACATCCATTTGTTACCATATACTGTATTTTACAGTTTAAAAAGCACACATGTTGGCCCATGTGTCACCATTCATTGCCAATATAAATCCTAAATGCTTTAGTTTATAGACCTGTATACATCTAACTATAGGTCTAAATCTTTACATCACAATCTCTGGATTTCTGGAGAAACTCGAGCACTGATGCCAGAAAGGTTCAACTTTAGAATTGTTCAAATACTTGTTGGTGGTCGTTGGATATATGATATATGGATGACAGAGTTACATTTAACATAAATTCACTATAACCTCCTCTGTCGAAGGTTATGTTAACTGATGAAAACTGATATAACGGCCAGAATTTAAATATTATCTAGAAAGAAATGTAGTTGATTATTGAATATAAAGATGAAAATTAGCAGTACAATTACACATCCAAACATGACAGACATTTTTTTGATGAAATACAGTTTATTGACTTTTTTTAAACAAAGATTTTTATTCCTTTGAAATTGAAATGGTTTCTTTAAGTAAATTGAAGTTCAGTCGAAACTCCTGAAGGCAAAAAGTCACTAACTCTTTATTGAGATCTTGTTTTGAGGGATAAACTAATAATTTAATTTCGATATTGTTGCAATGAACAGTGGTGACAGCTGGCTCCCAAATATTGCTGTGTTTACAATAGAATGTGTGAGGCCAGTGTAGAATTACACCATTACATATTATTATTTTTTATCATTATTTTGAAGTCACTGGAATATCACATTTTTTCAATAAATCAAGATCACTCAGTAATCATTACCATTTTTTCTAATTAGCTAGGTGCCTGTTATTAGGATTGTTGTTATTAGTATGATATATTAAGTGCTTGAAAAATAATTTATAGGCTTTGTTCCAATCATTGTAATAAATAAGTGAATAGCCCTTGTTCACTTCTTTCTCCTCTTAGCTCCCAATATAAATATTCTGATAATATCTGCCTCATTGACAACAGGAAGAATAAACAGGAAAACGCTCTTTAAGGATGATGTGGTGGCTCTTAAAAGAGCCTTTTTGTCTGTGTGTTCATCAGACTGAGAACAGCTCACTTCTTCTTGGGTGCTGTTTTCTTGGCTTTGGGTTTGGCAACCTTCTTAGCGGGGGCTTTTTTGGTTGCAGCTGCCTTTTTGACCACCTTCTTGGGACTCTTGGTCACCTTCCTGGGGCTCTTAGCTGCTTTCATCGGGCTCTTGGCTGCTTTCATCGGGCTCTTGGCTGCTTTCATCGGGCTCTTGGCTGCTTTCATCGGGCTCTTAGCTGCTTTCTTGGCCACTGCGGATTTCGCCGCCTTCTTCGGTGATTTCAAAGCGGCTGCTGGCTTCTTTGCCGTCTTGGGCTTTTTGGCCGCTGCGGGTTTCTTGGCCGCGGGCTTCTTGGCTTTAGGAGCGGCTTTCTTGACCGGCTTCTCTGCAACCTTCTTGCTCATCTTGAAGGAGCCGGAGGCTCCGGTCCCCTTGATCTGGACCAGAACCTCCTTAGCCACCAGGCTCTTGATGGCGGTCTTGACGCGGGCCTTGTTGTTCTCCACATCGTAGCCTCCGGCAGCTAGAGCCTTCTTCACGGCGGCCAAAGACACGCCGCTCCGCTCCTTGGATGCGGCCACAGCTTTAACGATGAGCTCACTGACGCTGGGTCCAGTCTTCTTCGGTCTGGAAACCTTCTTCTTGGCTGCTTTGGCCGGCGCGGCGGCTTGAGCTGGAGCTTCTTCTGTCATTTTCTCCTGAAGTTTTCTTCCTCCTCACGATAACACGAGAGTCTGACTGGACTGTTGCAGAGCTCGGAGCAGGGGGCTGGACTTAAACACACCATGAGAACCGTGGAGACTCAACCCAGCCCGTGGCTCCTCTGTGCATCTGAAAGCCGTGCCACTTGTGTTTTCTCTTCACCGATAAAAGACTCAAAACTAAATGTGGGAGAAGTGCTGAAGGCTGACAGTGAAGGAGCCGATAGCGGACTTGTGTCTCTTCATATTGAAGTCAGGTAGAGCTCTGATGCTCTCTGCATTTTGTTTGGGGAGCCTCCAAACCTCACCTACTCACCGCCGTGGTCACCACTGCTCAGCGGCTTTTCTCACTAATTTCTCTCCTAAATGATTTAAAACGCATCAGAGCTCCATCAAAAGCCGTTTTCCAGCTGGCCCACGTGTTTGTTCAGGGACTCAATGTAAAAACAACCATCTGCTGTAGACGAGTTTGTAATAAACTGAAGTTATTGTGGGAGCATCAAACACACTGATGACGGCCGAGGCTTATGGAGCAGTTTAGCCAGACTTCCTTTCAGAGCTGCTCGCTGTGACTGTGAACATGTCCTCTGCTGAGCACTGCTTTTAATATAGTTAATAGTTCTACTATTAATGATCAAACACAGTGACAAATATATCTCGCCTGTCTTGGACAGCATAGTTAGTGGCTTAATATATTACAGTAATACTGTTGTAATGATACATATATCAGTACTGAATATTAGAAAACTTCATTAAGGGTTAAACAACTTCTGCTGAGGTTGAAAGTGAGGACTGACTGGGATTTAGATTTGCACTCCCTTCTAATATCTCAGAGTAACACAGCAGTTCAGATTCTACAGAGCTAACAATAACTATTTCGTATTTCCTGACAGCGTAATAAAACCAGTTGCATCCAAAATGACAAATGATTATTACTGTCATTATTATCATTATTATTAGTAGTAGTAGTCTTAGTAGTAGTATAATAATTATTATTATACAAACACTAAAAATTATTAAAAAATATTCAGTTCCAAACATTGGACCTGTTATATCGGTGTGCAAACTTTAATGTACAGTACTTCTACTCAGAGTTATATAGTGTTTTATGGTGCAAAAAAAATGCAATAAATTAATTCAAAATTCGACAATGACCCACATGTTAAGTGGATTTTAAGAGGCACTGGTCTGAATGTAGAGTTTACATTATTTCCTCGTTTGATATGCTATGTAACATCCTAAACATGTTTATAATAATATAAAATACAAATAAATAAATATATTTGTGGTAGCAGGAATGCCACCTGACATTGCCTTCGCCTAATGTAAGGTGGGATCACCAAAAAGGGTTAAACTGTTTTTCTACTGTATTGCTCTCAGACAATAAGAGCAGAGGGGTGCTTCATAAATGTGACTCAAACATGCCTGTGTTGAAATAATCAATCAAATCAAACGCATCAATTCAGTGACGAAAAAGGACGAAGTCAAAACTGCTGTTTGCAGCCACAAAACAACAAATATTAAACACGAGTCAAATATTACAGTAACCACTAATAAAATCAGTGCATTAAACAATGCAAGGGAGAACGTTTGGCAGCAGGGAACACATCTCAGTCTGGGTTACAGCTTTCCTCCATCTCTCTCACTTATTGTGCTCAATAAATCTGCCACCAATATTCATGCTAGTGTCCTTCACTAGAGCCTAACTTGAAATCCAAACAATTGTCATACATTCTTCATTTGATCACTAATTGCAAACATCAGCTAATGATAATATAATCGCTTTAAAATGCTAGGTAACAATGGTTTATCTGTAGAACTTAAACAGAAATTCAGCTCTTCATGTTGAGTAAGTGAGTGGCCCTTAAAAGGGCCTTTAGTCTTCATAAAGCAGCAGTATGTGTTTATCCCCCGAAGCCGTACAGAGTGCGTCCCTGTCTCTTCAGAGCATACACCACATCCATGGCGGTCACGGTCTTCCTCTTGGCGTGCTCGGTGTAGGTGACGGCATCACGGATCACATTCTCCAGGAAGACCTTCAACACACCGCGGGTCTCCTCGTAGATCAGACCGGAGATACGCTTCACTCCACCACGGCGAGCCAGACGGCGGATAGCGGGCTTGGTGATTCCCTGGATGTTATCACGGAGAATTTTACGGTGACGCTTTGCGCCTCCTTTACCGAGTCCTTTTCCTCCTTTGCTTTTTTTTTTTAACACGGCCTACTGGGAACTGGAGCCCAGCACGGGAAGAGCGGGTCTTTGCCTTAGCTCTGGCTTTTCCGCCTGTTTTGCTTTTTTTTTTTTAAAGACTTTATTAAATTTTTACAAGTTTACAGGAAATGAGTGAATATACATAGGGCGTGACATGAATTACAATCATTGAGAACAAAGAAGGATTACCAAATATAATAATAATAATAATAATAATAACAATAGAAATAATACAAAAAAACAACAACAGTCATACAGATAAAATGCCGTGTGGTGAAATCATTGATTGTCCGTTTCCGTTTAAAGGCGCCTTGAGCGCGCAAGGTTCGAGGTCAATTGGAAAAAAAAAAAAAAAAAAAAAGTTCAGGGTATTAAAGGTCCAGCTGGTTCCATGGGAGGGTCTGGCTCTTGTCCAAGGATCTCCTCCTTCTGAGGTCAGTCAGTATTTGTCTGACAACTGTGTCGCTGTCGATCACAGTCTGATCCAGGACCATGATGCACCTTGTTTTCCACAGCTTGAAGCAGACGATGCTGGTAATCAATTGGAAAAGTTCTTTTTGTGTCCCTGACATCTTTACATCTAACAAGCCATACATCACAGACTTAAAACTGACGTCGTGAGCCAGGCCGAGGCCTTGTAGCATGGACCAGACCTCCTGAGCTCTGTAGCAGTCCATGAGCAGGTGTTGCTGCGTCTCATCCTCATTACAGTAAATCATTGGACATGTTTTAGTTGTAACATAGCAACTCCAGGAAACAAAGCTCTCACAGCAAGTCTATTCACTGATGTGAGCCACCGAACATCTCGAACACTCTCTGAAAGGTTTTTAGTTTTTAATGATTTTATGACCTCATTACTTTCAATATCAGTTAAATATTTATGATTTATTAATCCACCATTTATGATATATTTCCTCCTTTGCCTCTTCCGCTCATCGTCACTGATCAATGTCTTTCTACTCAACACTCAACTCTGTTGGGTTCACAGCTGTTTAAATCCTGTCTGCGGACGTGATAGAAGACAGAGGCGGAGCTTTTCTTCTTCTTCTTCTTCTTTGGATTTTCATGACGGTTGATGATTAAACTCTTTGGTGCATTAGCGCCACCTGCTGAACAACAGCATGAATCAGGGACAGCATGTCTCCTGTAAGACTTGTTGCTTAAAGGGGCTATATGTAAGAATCAGAAATTGCTTGTTCACAGCGACACCTGTGGCCGCAATGTCAACGAAAGTCAGCGTCCTGTGGCTCGCGCTCGCGCTTGTGCTCGAGCTTGTGCTCGAGCTACATTGACATGAACGAGCACCGGTCTAAACAGTGAGGCGACACACGCCAGCTAACACACAATATCACTCTATATTTCACCTGCTTGGCAGTAACGTTAGCTGACCAGAGGAAGGTCTCTCCATGAATCAATGCTGATCCTAGTGTTGGCTTTTCCTCCCGATCCGGAGGGAACGGGGGGGAGGGGGAGACCGACACCCGGTCGGGACGATAACGTAACTCGCTGCGGAGCCCCGTCACTTCACAAGACACGGGAAACCTCTGTTGGTCTGGAGGAGCTGCAGCAGTTATTTCTGCAAAAACGTCCACTGCACATTCACCAGATATTCTCAGAGCTAAACTAAGTCTTCTGCAGTGTGTAGTGTGCGCGCGTTCACGTGGAGGTGGAGCGAGCCGAGCGTGTGAGAACGAGCGCGGTGTGCAAACAGGCAGGAGCAGAGCTGCTGCGCGCTCGCGTACCCACACGCGAGCGCGCATGGGATACCGACCCGTTAAGATTTATGCGCGTGATAAGTTACAAATAGTCCCTTTAAAGGCAAGCAAAAGTGAAACGTTTTGTACTCAATAAAGTACTTTAAAATTGTACCAAAGTACAGTATCAAGGCCAATCATGATGTAGACAAATCAGCAGATATTTTAATAAGCTATCCTGTCTGTTGTAGTAGTTCCTCTGATCTTTGTTTTCTCGACTTTTTCATTGTATTTATTTATCTTTATCTTCTATCACAACGAGCCTTCCTCTTAGCTGGACAGATAACATTGGTCTCTATGCACAGCTGGCTCTGAGACGAGTGCAGGGACCGTCTACAAAGTGCAACGCCGAAAAGAGAATAATATTCAATTACTTCAGTATCATACAGTGTAGTACCAACAAAAATACTTCACACATCAATGATCTCCTGATAATTGTTTCCCAACACTTAGTTAGGAAAAATATGCTTTTGCATAATTTTGGTGAATTTTTAATGGAAAAAAAAATTCACGCACAGCAAAACGAGTAACTCCTGCAAACAGCCTGGAAGTTATAAAGATTTTATTTATTCGTATTATTTCTGTAAAATATTGGACTAGTTTAAGAGAAAGAGACAAATATTTTTATGCAATTTTACCCATTTGCCTTTATATGAAAAGTGTTGTACTGTCAGTGTGATTCTTGGGAGTTGTCTTTGAATGTGATGCATTTTGGAAAAAACTTACAGATCATTCGATGGGAAATGATCAACAATAACATGCAGTCACAAAAGGAAACGTCTTTAGTTGAAGTGGGTGGCTCTTAAAAGAGCCTTTGGGTTGTTGGTTTAACAGAAGGTTTACTTGGAGCTGGTGTACTTGGTCACAGCCTTGGTTCCCTCAGACACGGCGTGCTTTGCCAGCTCACCGGGCAGCAGCAGGCGGACAGCGGTCTGGATCTCCCTGGAAGTGATGGTGGAGCGCTTGTTGTAGTGAGCCAGACGGGAGGCCTCACCGGCGATGCGCTCAAAGATGTCGCCCACAAAGCAGTTCATGATGCCCATGGCTTTGGAGGAGATACCGGTGTCTGGGTGGACCTGCTTCATCACTTTGTACACGTAGATGGCGTAGCTCTCCTTCCTGGACTTTCTCCTTTTCTTGCCAGTCTTGCTGGCGGTCTTCGCGACGGCTTTCTTTGAGCCCTTCTTGGCCGTTTTGGCTGCGGCTTCCGGCATTTTTCACAATCTGTACTGGGTCAGATGATGTGTCACGGAGCTCAGAGTGGTCTATTTGTATCCAGTCAATGCAAATCTGACTGTGCTGTTGCTTGCTTCCCATTGGTTGTCTCCTGAGCGGGACTGAGCATGCGCTAAACAGGAATCCCTCAGATTTATTTACTGTAGGGAACAGAGGTGTGAAAAGTAATTTATTTACTGACATGAACAGGAAGTAAAGACAAACAACAGCACTTCACTAGTTGATAAGTTAGAGTTTAGTTGCGAAATGGAAGTTGTTAGTACTGACCAGTGGTGGAAGAAGTACTTTAGATCTTGTAGCCTTCTCAAGTAAAAGTAGCAATACCACAGTGTAGAAATACTCCGTTACAAGTAAAAGTCCTGCATTGAAATTTTTACCAAAGTAAAAGTAAAAAACCTGTATTAAAATCAAAATATACTTAAAGTGCCGAAAGTAAAAGCTTACTTTTCCACTCATGCAGAATGACCCATGTAAGAATAATGAATTGATGTATTTATGTGTAATCATTTCAATGTTTATATATGTTATCTGTTGAGCAGCTTGTGAATTTCCCCCTGGAATCAATAAATTTCTGTCCCAATCAATAATAATACATCCTCATTAATTTGTTGATTATATTTTTGTTTTATTGATTTTAATTTGCAAAGTAACTGATGTTATCAAATATATTAAGTGAGTAAAAAGTACAATATGTGCATCTGAAATGTAATGAGTGAAATGAGTAGAAGTTGAAAGTAGCACTTTCTGGTGACAGTGATATTTTATTTTTGTTTCTTTTCTAAGAGACAAGACAATATAAGACATGATAATATCACACTAGATTATATATACAGACATTTCACAGTATGATTGAATTATTATTTAAAAATATGATGATGACAGGGTGGACCAGCACATAATGGGGTGGACACATAAAGCAAAACAGACAAAGAATGACGCAATATGAAAATGAAACATTAAAGGAAGGGTTGGTAAAGATGATAACATTTTTGTTATTGCTAGTTTCTCAAGATTTATTTCATTTGGAGGTATAAAAACATTTGATCATTCAAGTAAACACATCTATTGATTGTATTGTCTGTTAGTATACTGACCTGAGCTAAATTAATTTCTCTTTGGGGGCAATAAAGACCATCAAATCTAATCTAATCTACTCTCAATAAACAGTTAGCAGGTTTTGCCTTCAGGAGTGTCCACTGAACTTCACAGTTTACTGACAACATAATTTTAGTTGGTCAAAAAGACACTGTTTCATTTTAAAAGGAGTAAAAATCTTGATAAAATGATTAAACTGTATTATATTAATAAAAAAAAAACGGAACTGGCAATTTTTTTATCATATTCACATTAGAGTCGTGGTAGGATGTGTAATTGTACAGCTAATTTTCATGCTGGACCTAAAGTAAACTACAATTCTTTCTAGATATAATTTTTTGTCCATTGTACCAGTTACCATATAAAAGAGGTAATATGTCTAGTAAAGGTATGTTAATGTAATGTAGACATCTCACATGGTGTTGAGTGTGTAGCTCAGCCTCTGGAATATTATAATAATCATACTACTGTTGGGCTCAGCTTGATATTAATAACCCTACTTAATAAATCCTCTGCATAGCTTTTGCGTTGTAATGATTGCACAGGTACAGACCCTCTTTAAACCGTTAATTAAATGTTAACCATAAAAGTAGCCTATGCATCATCGGTGCATTAGAGACATGAGGAACAAGAGCTCTTTATCAGCAGAGTGTTTGGCTCTTAAAAGAGCCTTTTGGGGGCTGGTTTCCAGCAGTCAGCGAGTCTCCAGCTTTACTTGGACTTGGCAGCCTTCTCGGTCTTCTTGGGCAGCAGAACAGCCTGGATGTTGGGCAGCACGCCGCCCTGAGCGATGGTCACTCCGCCCAGCAGCTTGTTGAGCTCCTCGTCGTTGCGGACAGCCAGCTGCAGGTGACGGGGGATGATACGGGTCTTCTTGTTGTCGCGGGCAGCGTTTCCAGCCAACTCCAGGATCTCAGCGGTCAGGTACTCCAGCACAGCCGCCAGGTAGACGGGGGCGCCGGCACCCACACGCTGCGCATAGTTTCCTTTACGCAGATGCCTGTGAACACGACCGACTGGGAACTGGAGCCCAGCACGGGAAGAGCGGGTCTTTGCCTTAGCTCTGGCTTTTCCGCCTGTTTTGCCTCTGCCGCTCATCGTGAGATGCTTCCTATAGTCGGGACTAATAAAAAGTGTCGCTCTATCAGCCGAAACCCTCCTTTATATGTCCGCTACGCGCGCGGGACTGTTGCTGTTCCTGACAGACCAATCAGAGAAGAGGCTTCCAGCAGAGCAGAGAACGGCCCACCAATCAGCAGCGGAGATTCGGGCGGTGGGTCGCTCCACCAATCAGGAGCCGGAGGTCTGAAGCAGCGTCACCATTTCACAGCCGGTCCCACAGTTTAAGAGCAGCGTGTCTCTTTATTGTAGCTCCTACATCTCCTGATCAGAGAAAGAAGAAGTCATGGCAAGAACCAAACAGACCGCTCGTAAATCCACCGGCGGCAAAGCCCCCAGGAAGCAGCTGGCCACCAAGGCTGCCCGTAAGAGCGCCCCGGCCACCGGCGGCGTGAAGAAGCCTCACCGCTACAGGCCCGGTACCGTGGCTCTGAGAGAGATCCGTCGCTACCAGAAATCCACGGAGCTGCTGATCCGCAAGCTGCCCTTCCAGCGTCTGGTGAGAGAAATCGCTCAGGATTTCAAGACCGACCTGCGCTTCCAGAGCTCCGCTGTCATGGCTCTGCAGGAGTCCAGTGAGGCTTACCTGGTCGGCCTGTTTGAGGACACCAACCTGTGCGCCATCCACGCCAAGAGGGTCACCATCATGCCCAAAGACATCCAGCTGGCCCGTCGCATCCGCGGAGAGCGAGCTTAAACTGTCTGCTGCTGCTCCACAAACCACAACGGCTCTTTTAAGAGCCACCTCACTCTTCACTGAAGGGCTCATTCCTCTACTGCAAACACATGTTTTACCATCAATGATAACAGATATATATATATGTATGTGTGTAACAGAACAGACTAATATCTCTTAAAATACTGGGTTTCTTCAGCCTAGATAATCTGTGGTCAACATCCCCAGGTCTCTTTGATTATCTAATACAATATTGGCTAACAAGGGTAATATTACTAGGCTATTTCATATTTAATATTCTGTATTTTAAAAACAGAAGAGACTATTATAAAAATAATATAACAAGTAAACTGAACTAAGCTTTAAATATAAGAATCCTCATGAAAGATTACAATATGTTACTTATTTATTTATATAAAATTAATGATATTAAAAATACTAGGTCTGACCTTCTCTAACAGGGACGAAACCTGAGAAATTAAAGATGTGTTTATTTCTCTGTGAAAACAAAAATATCAATCTTAAATCAAGAGTTAATAGTCAAGACCATCATCCTATCCAAACTCCAATTTTTTATATAACATATTCATCCGTTTTTTCCTCCAACCAACAAAATGATAATCAAATTAAACAGTGTGTGAACATAGTTTGAGGTACTGTTGTGGAATTTCTGAATACTCAGGTTAACTCAGTCAATAGGAAGGAAGAGGCCCCGAAGCTGCTGATGTCTTACACAGAAGGTTTATTGAAGCTTGAACAACTCTGCCCGTTCTCCCTGGTGCTCAGTGTTTTACCCTTATCATGTTTTGACTTACTTGGTTCCTCTGGCATCTCTGACCCTGGTTGCCACAGCAAATGGCTCTATGGTCCCCACTACAGACACAGCTGTACAGATAACGGTGGAGCTCCCAGACAGGACTCAAACCCAATAATGTCAACAGGGGGACACTCTGAGAGAATTTCTGACCTCCCGACCAAGGAGAGAGGAATTGATAGAAAATTCCATCACAGCAACTAAACTCTAAATTATCAACTAGTGAAGTGCTGTTGTTTGTCTTTACTTCCTGTTCTTGTCAGTAAATACATCTGAGGGATTCCTGTTTAGCGCATGCTCAGTCCCGCTCAGGAGACGACCAATCGTGTGCGAGCGACAGCACAGTCAGATTTGCATCACGTGGATACAAATAGACCATTCTGTAGTTGAGAAACTATCATCCGACTCAGGAGGAAAATCAACTGCTAACCATGCCAGCCGAGAAAGCTGCCGCTGCCGTTAACGCTCCCAAGAAGGGCTCAAAGAAAGCCGTCGCTAAGACCGCCAGCAAGACCGGCAAGAAGAGGAGAAAGTCCAGGAAGGAGAGCTACGCCATCTACGTGTACAAGGTGATGAAGCAGGTCCACCCGGACACCGGAATCTCCTCCAAAGCCATGGGCATCATGAACTGCTTTGTGGGCGACATCTTTGAGCGCATCGCCGGTGAGGCCTCCCGTCTGGCTCACTACAACAAGCGCTCCACCATCACTTCCAGGGAGATCCAGACCGCTGTCCGCCTGCTGCTGCCCGGTGAGCTGGCAAAGCACGCCGTGTCTGAGGGAACCAAGGCTGTGACCAAGTACACCAGCTCCAAGTAAACCTTCTGTTAAACCAACAACCCAAAGGCTCTTTTAAGAGCCACCCACTCCAACTAAAGACATGTTCCTGTTCTTAAAACTTTATAAATAATATTTTTAGGCCCCTCATAACCGATTTGGTGAAACAATGTAATATGCTTAATTAGGCAAATGTGTAAGTAGCCCTCAATGTATGTACTTTACCTCTGTTTTTATTATTGCAGTGTATGTGGTAATACTACAAAATGATCCCTGTCAGTTGGCATCTGTTCAACATCCACTTGCTCCCATAAACTATTTTTACAGTTTAAAATGATCAGTTTTTAACATATATGTTTATGTGTCATCATTAACTGTCATGTGATATATGGATGACTTGGTTACATTTAACATAAATCTGAGGGATTCCTGTTTAGGGCATGCTCAGTCCCGCTCAGGAGACAACCAATGGGCAGCAAGCAACAGCACAGTTAGATTTGCATTGACTGTATACAAATAGACCACTCTGAGCACTGTGAAACATCATCCGACCCAGGACAGATTGTGAAAAATGCCGGAACCGCCATTCAAAGCGGCCAAGAAGGGCTCGAAGAAAGCCGTCGCTAAGACCGTCAGCAAGACTGGCAAGAAGAGGAGAAAGTCCAGGAAGGAGAGCTACGCCATCTACGTGTACAAGGTGATGAAGCAGGTCCACCCAGACACCGGAATCTCCTCCAAAGCTATGGGCATCATGAACTGCTTTGTGGGCGACATCTTTGAGCGCATCGCCGGTGAGGCCTCCCGTCTGGCTCACTACAACAAGCGCTCCACCATCACTTCCAGGGAGATCCAGACCGCTGTCCGCCTGCTGCTGCCCGGTGAGCTGGCAAAGCACGCCGTGTCTGAGGGAACCAAGGCTGTGACCAAGTACACCAGCTCCAAGTAAACCTGCTGTTAAACCAACAACCCAAAGGCTCTTTTAAGAACCACCCACTTCAACTAAAGACATGTTCCTGTTCTTAAAGCTTAATAATTATTTTCAAATCATTTAAACAAATTTAGTTAATCTGCTGAATGCTTAATTAGCAAATGTATAAATTGCCCTAAATGTACATAGTTTTACTCTGTTTTTATTATTGCTGTGTATGTGGTAATACTATAAAATGACCCCTGTCAGTTGGCATCCGTTCAATATCCACTTGCGCCTATAAATGATATTTGTACAGTCTAAAGTGCTCAGTTTTTAACATGTAAGTCCGTGTCATCATTAACTGTCAGTATACATTCTATATGCTGTTTATAGACCTGTATACATCTATCTATAGGCCTATGTATTTACATCACAATCTGTGAATTTCTGGAGAAAATCAAGCACTGATGCCAGAAAAGCTCCACTGGTTAATAACCCTGAAATTTACATCTGTAGATCAAATACCTGTTGGTGGTCCTTGGATGTGATATATGGATAACAGTTACTTTTAACATAAATTCCCTATAACCTCCTCTATCGAAGGTTATATAACTGACAAACTGATAAAACGGCCCAAAATTAAATATCTAGAAAGTAATGTAGTTGATTTTAGAATATAAATATGAAAATTAACTGTACAATTACACATCTAAACATGATGAATGCAAGTTCAGATATTTTATGAAATACAGTTTACTGAGTATTTATTCCTTTTGAAATTGAAATGGTATATTTTAACCAAACAAAATGTAGGTGTGCAGTAAATTGAAGTTTAGTGGACACTCCTGAAGGAAAAAAGGCACTAACTGTTTATTGAGATCTGGTTTTGAGGGATAAACTAATAAATTTAACTTTGATATTGTTACAATGAAAAGTGGTGAAAGTTGGCCCCCCAAATAGTGCTGTGTTTACAATAGAATGTATGAAACCAGTGAACAATTAAACCATTACAAATTATTCTTTTATTATTATTTGTAGTCACTGGAATATCACATTTTAAAAAAAAATCAGATCACTAATCTTTACCATTATTTCTAATTTTATCATGTGTCTTCAAATGATTGCTCTAATTAATATATTAAGTGTTTAAAATAGTTTAAAAAATAATTTCTTTTAAGTGTACAGGAGTTTTTGCAATCATTGTACTGAATAAAAGAATAGCACCTATTTATTTATTTCTCCTCTTAGCTCCCAATATAAATATAATGATATTGTCTGCTGTAAATGACAACAGTAAGAATAAACAGGAAAACGCTCTTTAAGGATGATGTGGTGGCTCTTAAAAGAGCCTTTTTGTCGGAGTGTTTGTTAAGACTGAGAACAGCTCACTTTTTCTTGGGTGCTGCTTTCGGTTTGGCAACCTTCTTCGCGGGGGCTTTTTTGGTTGCAGCGGTCTTTTTGACCACCTTCTTGGGGCTCTTGGCTGCTTTCTTGACCGCTGCGGGTTTCTTCGCCTTCTTCGATGATTTCTTAACGACTGCTGGCTTCTTTGCCGTCTTTTCTATTCTGTGTATTCTGCGTATGCTGCTGAGGTTGAAAGTGAGGACTGACTGGGATTTAGATTTGCACTCCCTTCTAATATTTCATCACAGCAGTTCAGATTCTACAGAGGTAACATAATCTATTTGGTATTTTCCTGACAGTTTAATAAAACCAGTTAGATCCAAAATGATTATTACTGTTTTTATTATTATTAGTAGTAGTAGTCTTAGTCGTAGTATAATAATTATTATTATTATACAAAGACTAACAATGATTCAGAAAGATTCAGTTCCAAACATTGGACCTGTTGTATCAGTGTGCAAACTTTAATGTACAGTACTTTTAACCTGGGTTATATAGTGTTGTGTGGTGCAAAAAAATACAATAAATTAATTCAAAATTCGACAATAACCCACATGTTAAGTGGATTTTAAGAGGCACTGGTCTGAAAAGGTATAGCTTACATTTTTTCCTCATTGTTTCATATGCTATGTAACATAATAAACATGTTTATAATAATATAAAATATAAATAAATAAATGTATTTGTGGTAGCAGGAATGCCACCTGACCCTGTCTTTTTTCCAACTTTTGCGTGGAAAGCGCCATACGCACATTTCAGGCCCCGCTTTGTGCGTACACAACAGTTATAAATTAGACCACTGGACCATCAATTCAGTGAAGAAAAAGGAGGTAGACAAAACTGCAATGTTTGCAGCCACAAAGCAACAAATATTAAACACGAGTCAAATATTAAAGTAAACACTAATAAAATCAGCGCATTGGTCAAAGCAAGAGATAATGTTTGGCAGCAGGGAACACATCTCAGTCTGGGCTATAGCTTAAGTGGAAATGATCAAATCTTATCACATATAGCAATGGACATTTTTTTTACATGACTTTATTCAGGTGCCCTACCTCTTGTTTTTAGATTAAACATGTCCATCTTTCGCTGTGTTTCTTCTTGCCATTTCTCAAATGTCATACACATTCATCATTTGATTACTTATCAAAACCACCAGTTAACGACATGACCACTTTGAAACACCGATTTAAATTGTAGCCACGGTTTATCTGAAGGACTTTAACAGGAATTCAGCTCTTTATGTTGAGTAAGTGGGTGGCCCTTAAAAGGGCCTTTAGTCTTCATAGAGCAACAGTATGTGTTTATCCCCCGAAGCCGTACAGAGTGCGTCCCTGTCTCTTCAGAGCATACACCACATCCATGGCGGTCACGGTCTTCCTCTTGGCGTGCTCGGTGTAGGTGACGGCATCACGGATCACATTCTCCAGGAAGACCTTCAACACACCGCGGGTCTCCTCGTAGATCAGACCGGAGATACGCTTCACTCCACCACGGCGAGCCAGACGGCGGATAGCGGGCTTGGTGATTCCCTGGATGTTATCACGGAGGACTTTACGGTGACGCTTTGCGCCTCCTTTACCGAGTCCTTTTCCTCCTTTGCCTCTTCCGCTCATCGTCACTGATCAATGTCTTTCTACTCAACAGTGAACTCTGCTGGGTTCACAGCTATTTAAATCCTGTCTGCGGACGTGATAGAAGACAGAGGCGGAGCTTTTCTTCTTCTTCTTCTTCTTTGGATTTTCATGACGGTTGATTTGGTGCATTAGCGCCACCTGCTGAACAACAGCATGAATCAGGGACAGCATGTCTCCTGTAAGACTTGTTGCTTAAAGGCAAGCGAAAGTGAAACGTTTTGCTCTCAATAAAGTACTTTATAGTTGTACCAAAGTACAGTATCAAGGCCAATCATGATGTAGACAAATCAGCAGATATTGTAATAAGCTATCCTGTCTGTTGTACTAGTTCCCTCTGATCTTTGTTTTCTCGACTTTTTCATTGTATTTATTTATCTTTATCTTCTATCACAACGAGCCTTCCTCTTAGCTGGACAGATAACATTGGTCTCTATGCACAGCTGGCTCTGAGACGAGTGCAGGGACCGTCTACAAAGTGCAACGCCGAAAAGAGAATAATATTCAATTACTTCAGTATCATACAGTGTAGTACCAACAAAAATACTTCACACATCAATGATCTCCTGATAATTGTTTCCCAACACTTAGTTAGGAAAAATATGCTTTTGCATAATTTTGGTTAATTTTTAATGGGAAAAAAAATTCACGCACAGCAACACAAGTAACTCCTGGAAACAGCCTGGGAGTTATAAAGATTGTATTTATTTGTAATATTTCTGTAAAATATTGGACTAGTTTCAGAGAAATAGACAAACATTTTTATGCAATTTTACCCATTGGCCTTTATAAGAAATTGATGTGTTTGCCTGTGGGATTCTTGGGAGTTGTCTTTGAATGTGATACATAAAGGAAAACTTATAGATCCTTTGATGGGAAATGATCAACAATAAAATGCACAGTCACAAAAGGAAACGTCTTTAGTTGGAGTGGGTGGCTCTTAAAAGAGCCTTTGGGTTGTTGGTTTAACAGCAGGTTTACTTGGAGCTGGTGTACTTGGTCACAGCCTTGGTTCCCTCAGACACAGCGTGCTTTGCCAGCTCACCGGGCAGCAGCAGGCGGACAGCGGTCTGGATCTCCCTGGAAGTGATGGTGGAGCGCTTGTTGTAGTGAGCCAGACGGGAGGCCTCACCGGCGATGCGCTCAAAGATGTCGCCGACAAAGGAGTTCATGATGCCCATGGCTTTGGAGGAGATACCGGTGTCTGGGTGGACCTGCTTCATCACCTTGTACACGTAGATGGCGTAGCTCTCCTTCCTGGACTTTCTCCTCTTCTTGCCAGTCTTGCTGACTGTCTTTGCGACGGCTTTCTTTGAGCCCTTCTTGGCCCCTTTGACTGTCTCCGGCATGATGCTCAGTTTGTCCTGGGTCGGATGATGTTTCACAGAGCACAGAGTGATCTATTTGTAAACAATCAATGCAAATCTTACTGTGCTGTTGCTTGCTGCCCATTGGCTGTCTCCTGAGCGGGACTGAGCATGCACTAAACAGGAATCCCTCAGATGTATTTACTGTAGGGAACAGAGGTGTGAAAAGTGATTAATTTACTGACAAGAACAGGAAGTAAAGACAAACAACAGCACTTCACTAGTTGATAAGTTAGAGTTTAGTTGCGAAATTGAAGTTGTTGGTACTGACCAGTGGTGGAAGAAGTACTTTAGATCTTGTAGCCTTCTCAGGTAAAAGTAGCAATACCACAGTGTAGAAATACTCTGTTACAAGTAAAAGTCCTGCATTGAAATTTTTACCAAAGTAAAAGTAAAAAAAAAAATCAGTATTAAAATCAAAATATACTCAAAGTGCCTAAAGTGAAAGCCTACTTTCCCACTCATGCAGAATGACCCATGTAAGAATAATGAATTGTATTATATGTATATATGTATTTATGTGTAATCACTTCAATGTTTATATATTTTATCTGTTGAGTAGCTTGTGTATTTTCCCCTGGAGTAAATAAAGTTCTGTCCCAATCAATAATAATACATCCTCATTAATTTGTTGATTATATTTTTGTTTTATTTATTTTAATTTGCAAAGTAACTGATGTTATCAAATATATTAAGTAGAGTAAAAGTACAATATGTGCATCTGAAATGTAATGAGTGAGATGAGTAGAAGTAGAAAGTAGCACTTTCTGGTGACAGTGACATTTTATTTTTGTTTCTTTTCTAAGAGACAAGACAATATAAAAGAGGATAAACAATCAATGATATAGTAGGGAGTTGAAAGGGAATTATGTCGTCTCAAATTTAATTTGAGGAATTATGCAACTTGGGTTACATGACAAAAGCAGGATGTGCGGAGGGAGATGAATATCCTACTTTCTGATACACTAATTATGAGGTTGTGTACAAGGTACAGGATCCTGGATGCAACAGAGCACAGAAATCCAAAAAAGCCATCACGGGGAATGGTGGCATCTGTGGAGGTCATCATTTTTCATGTCTGTTTTTCCCCATTTTTGGATGGAGCTAGTGATGTTACGTGCTGTGCCGAGGCTTCGGAGCGTGTGTCGAGTAATCCAGGAAGTTTTCCGCGATGCGCGTATCGAGGCTTGTATCGTTTTAGACAAATGACGTCATTGATGACGTCCGAAGCCTCGCTGCCCGGCCATACCGCGTCACTGGTTCAGGAAGTGGTTCAGATCTTGGCACACATAAGATGCATTACTCACAAAACAATTACAGTTTATTATACATGTATGTTATTTACTTCCTAGAAAATATACATATACTATATATTATATAGATATAAATGGATTACATGGTAATAGATTTTTTTTCATTGTTTATAGTCATTCCAAAAGCCTTTACTGGCGCAAAATACAAATCACATGGTTAAGATCATAGCTTCCTGTTTTACACTCTTTGGCCACCAGGTGGTTGCGTGTGCACATGAGGCCTCGAGTAATGAACCCTTTTTCGAACCAATTTGCTGGAAAGCTTCAATGCTTCATGAAGCTTCATCTCACCATCACTAGATGGAGCTATAGAAAATATGGTGAAAATATTAAAGAAGACCCTGTAAATTTATTTAGATGAAACCTAATCATCCGTATCTCAGTTGTTTAGTGTGTCAATAGATCATTCTCCTGTCCAACTACTGTCGGAATCAGCTTGTCTTCAGCGTAGCTTTTGCCTTTTGTGAAAACTCGAGCAACGACCCTCATGGTTATTCATGATCATTTTAAATTATCCTAGGGTTCTTCGGTGCATTAGAGACATGAGGACCAGAGCTCTTTATCAGCAGAGTGTTTGGCTCTTAAAAGAGCCTTTTGGGGGCTGGTTTCCAGCAGTCAGCGAGTCTCCAGCTTTACTTGGACTTGGCAGCCTTCTCGGTCTTCTTGGGCAGCAGAACAGCCTGGATGTTGGGCAGCACGCCGCCCTGAGCGATGGTCACTCCGCCCAGCAGCTTGTTGAGCTCCTCGTCGTTGCGGACAGCCAGCTGCAGGTGACGGGGGATGATACGGGTCTTCTTGTTGTCGCGGGCAGCGTTTCCAGCCAACTCCAGGATCTCAGCGGTCAGGTACTCCAGCACAGCCGCCAGGTAGACGGGGGCGCCGGCACCCACACGCTGCGCATAGTTTCCTTTACGCAGATGCCTGTGAACACGACCGACTGGGAACTGGAGCCCAGCACGGGAAGAGCGGGTCTTTGCCTTAGCTCTGGCTTTTCCGCCTGTTTTGCCTCTGCCGCTCATCGTGAGATGCTTTCTATAGTCGGGAATAATAAAGAGTGTCGCTCTATCAGCCGAAACCCTCCTTTATATGTCCGCTACGCGCGCGGGACTGTTGCTGTTCCTGACAGACCAATCAGAGAAGAGGCTTCCAGCAGAGCAGAGGACGGCCCACCAATCAGCAGCGGAGGTTCGGGCGGTGGGTCGCTCCACCAATCAGGAGCCGGAGGTCTGAAGCAGCGTCACCACTTCACAGCCGGTCCCACAGTTTAAGAGCAGCGTGTCTCTTCATTGTAGCTCCTACATCTCCTGACCAGAGAAAGAAGAAGTCATGGCAAGAACCAAGCAGACCGCTCGTAAATCCACCGGCGGCAAAGCCCCCAGGAAGCAGCTGGCCACCAAGGCTGCCCGTAAGAGCGCCCCGGCCACCGGCGGCGTGAAGAAGCCTCACCGCTACAGGCCCGGTACCGTGGCTCTGAGAGAGATCCGTCGCTACCAGAAATCCACGGAGCTGCTGATCCGCAAGCTGCCCTTCCAGCGCCTGGTGAGAGAAATCGCTCAGGATTTCAAGACCGACCTGCGCTTCCAGAGCTCCGCTGTCATGGCTCTGCAGGAGTCCAGTGAGGCTTACCTGGTCGGCCTGTTTGAGGACACCAATCTGTGCGCCATCCACGCCAAGAGGGTCACCATCATGCCCAAAGACATCCAGCTGGCCCGTCGCATCCGCGGAGAGCGAGCTTAAACTGTCTGCTGCTGCTCCACAAACCACAACGGCTCTTTTAAGAGCCACCTCACTCTGCACTGAAGGGCTCATTCCTCTACTGCCAACACATGTTTAAGATCAATTATAACGTTTTTTAAAATAATCTGGTCTTCTCTCCTGTCTGCTAATAATCTGTAGACTAGCCTTCTTTTCCAATCCTGTCATAATGTATTTGTTGGTTCATTTGATAAAAACAAAAATAACACTGGAATTATCATTGAATTAATTTCAAATGTTAATATGTATTCTAAAAAATTAAAAAGATATATATATATATATATATATATATATATATATATATATATATATATATATATATATATATATATATATATATATATATATATATATAGCCTAGTAAACAAAATAATAAGCCTAAATATAAAAAATGTGCAGTTAAGAAAATATTATAGACCTATTGAAGTTGAACATCACTGCTGTTGTAAAACAAGAGAGACCAAGAGAAATGATTTTGCTTTCCTATTTATTTAGAATTGATTAGATTTGGATTTTTACAATTAAATAGGCAATTTACACAATAATCCATTATAAGTAAAAACACATTTTTTAACTGGCCTAAAGGGGGAATCATTTTCCTAATTTATTTCATTTAATTCAGTAAACAATACAGTGACACAGATCCAGAATATCTCTGCATGTTCCTCATCCCGACCGCTACTCTGCATCCCATCCTCCTATAGGCCTACTGGCTCTGTCTGGCACAGTCTACACTTTCATTTCATTTCTATATATATCTTAAGAGCCACCTCACTCTTCAATAAAGAGCTTTTTTCTCTGCTGCTTAAGTCTCTTTACGAGAATGTATTGTGACCACATCATTGGTCTGGTCTGATTTTACCCAGATCTGGTCCTATTCACCCAGATCTGGTCTTTGTTATATTATTACTGTGGGCTCTAACAACTTAAAGAAGCGTCGGACACGTTGCTCTGCTCAACGTGGTGGCAAACCCTTTATTTCCGTGTTTACATCTCAACCGGAAGTATAACTCAGCACAACCACTAGGTGGTAGTGTAGGACAAATAGTATGTTGCAAAACACTAATACTACAGTCTTATTCTGTCTTACTCTATCCAAATCTGGTCTGATTCTACCCAGATATGGTCCTATTCACCAGGATCTGGTCTTATTCTGTCTTACTCTATTCAAATCTGGTCTGATTCAAATCTGGTCTGATTCTACCCAGATCTAGTCTGATTCAGATATGGTCTTATTCTGCCCAGATCTGGTCTTATTCTGACATTTATTTAAATGTATTGCTGTCCACAAGTCTTAACTAACTCTATAGCTTTATACGTAGATTTTATTTAGTAGACCAATGGAGTGAAATATATCCTATACAGACGTCTTTCACTTGGTCAGACTGGTTAATATCTGATGATTTAAGGAAAAGGCAGATATTCATTCACCATTTACTGCTCATAACTTAATTTATAGGCTATTTGTATAGGCTGGCCTATATCTATCATCTTCCTCTAATTATACTAAACATACCTCCTACTGGAACATCAATAGCTCAATTCTTCAGCATAGAGAAGTCATTGAAACTATTACTTAGATACATTAGTTGGAACAAAGTTCTCACTTTAAAATTGTGAATTGTTTCAGAGGATACAGTAGCGCCTTCTTCTGTCCTCTAAACCCTCAGAGAGGCTGTCCGAAGCTGACAAAGTTAATCTCACTGATCTGCAACTTAAGCTGGAAGAAATCTCAAATGCAAAGCTGAGGAAGCTTTTATCATAGAAAATGACTGGAAGAAGGTGAGGTTTTTGAAGGTCATCTCAAGTGAATAAGACAGCGTGAATGTGATTCTCCAATCAAATTAGAATAGGCATAATTTATTTAAGGTACAAATTACGTGAAAAACAAGTGGAACTGATGGCCTACAGCAGCATTTTATAAATGATTCTGTTCCAAATTAGCACCATAATCACTTAAATCCTCCCCCACATACTCATGCCAATCATTGCCTTAATTCCCAAATAATAATATAATAATAAATAAGCATAATTGGCAGCCAATATCTTTATTTATTTATTATTTAGACCGAAAGCTCAGAATAAATTGGAATACTGCATAGTGTGCGGATATCTTTTCTATCATTCTTAGGTCATGCTTATAAAATGATTCACTGCTTGCCGTGTAAATTTGAGTTTAATCGCTCTTGTATAGTTTAAATTTGTATTTATATTCTTGTTTTTGTTTGATATAATTCAATTATTTATTATACTTTTCTTCTCTACTTTTTCTGTCCTTGTGCTGCTGCCACACCTGCATTTCCCCTCTGGGCCTGGGGATACCTGGCTATTCTAAAGTTGTTCAGGAAGACAGCTTTATTCTCTTTTTAGACTTCTATAAAGCCTTCGATTTTATAAAACCTTTTAACATTTTATGACCTCGACAGAACGGTTTTTGCTCAGTTCTTTTTTAAGGGACACATACAAATGTAATGTCTGGTCACAGACTCTTTGTGACATAGGCAGAGGGCATGTCTTGGTAAACCTACGATGCTCAGTCTTTGTTTAGATGGTCTAACTAACATTTAAATCTATTAATAATATGCACACAAACTAAAACTCATCTATATATGCAAATCTACTATTCTAAATTCATACAGTAACAGTGGTTTACTCAAAGATTTT
Source organism: Sebastolobus alascanus (assembly GCA_916701645.2). NCBI lineage: Eukaryota > Metazoa > Chordata > Actinopteri > Perciformes > Sebastidae > Sebastolobus > Sebastolobus alascanus. The sequence continues at coordinate 6,348,631 of CAKAOJ020000006.1, forward strand.
GGTTCTTTCAATAAAACATTAAAGATAAATTGGATTAAAGATTAAAAACCCTACCACAATGGAATTTACATTTCTCACCATGTTTACTACAATGTGTCTTATTATGTAATTAATTATTATGTAGCTAATAAACTCCTTGTCAAACTCTCTAATTTCCACAAAGAGGTTTTGTTAGCTTGGGAATTAATCCATAAACACAACTTCTATATTTGGAACAATTGCAATATTCTATTCAAAACGAATCCATATTTCTTGAAAATGTGTTCCAAAGTGGTATGTCTCGGTTAATTAATTGTAATGGCCTGGTCTCCCCAGATATAATGTCCCTATAACTCCTAGATAATTTTCTGTTGTTTCTGATTCTGTCCCATCTGGAATTTGTATGTTATTTAGGAGTGGAGTCCTTATCCTAGGGACTGTCTGGTTGGCAAGATTGGATGAATGACTACAAAATAAAGGACAACAATGTTGCTGTCCCCTGCGTTATATCATATTGGAATTGTTATGTGACAGATAGAAATTGGAGAAAAGTATGGGCTCTACAGCAAGGTGATTTCATATCTAATAAGGGGAAAGAAATTTCTTTTAAGTTGTTGTTTAATTACAAATTCTCCCTTTGGAAGTTCAAAAATGATATTATTTGCGAAATGCTTCGCATTGGACCTGCAGATTCACTAATAAACTCATAAAAACCTCATAGTTAATGATGCAATGCTAAAAGTTGACCTTTTATTTCTACATGATAAAGGCAATGCCTCTTACTTCCTTATCAATTCAAATTTAAAAATGTTTACTAACAAAAACACTATTTGCTGGGCTTTTTTTTTTAAGGAAATCTAACATTATATTGCGTTATTTTTTCAGTTATTATTTTCTCCTTGTTTTGAATCTTGCATGTATAGCTGTTTTCTTCTAGTGTCATCACTCTGGATTAATGTTTCTTTCTTTGTGTGTCACACTTGATTTTAGCACTAATAAAGTTTATTTAAAGAAAAGATTCTCGGCTCTGCTGCAGAAGAAGAGCAGGTCGGAACTAACAGTCGCACGTCGGAAAACCGTGACGGGGTATTTTTACTGTGACACAAAAAACGTCATTGATTTGGAGCAAGTAGCATATCAACTAGCCGAGCTTGGTAAGTTTTAGTGACACAGAAATTATTCAACACGAAACAGGAATGAGCTGAAAGTCAAGAATGCTCGGTTGTGCAGCAGGAAGTGTTGCTATGCCAACATGACACGATGTTCGGCTGCTGACAGCGGAGACAACAGCTCGCTAGAATGCTAACGAAGCTAACAGCTAGCCGCAGCACACAAGGCGTCTGCGTGTCCGCGGCTTTATCGCTAAACTACAACAATAGAAAGCCAATGAGCCTGACTGTTGTACTGCAGATTGATTGCAGTATTGATTATAAATAATTGTATCGTTAGCCGAGTGTGTCCTCTGGGTTAAAAAGGCTCATCTTTAGCGGCTAACGTGGTTACCGTCGCCCGGGGTAACGGTGAGTGAATCAACAGGGCCGCCGATACTAACCTTAAAGCTTTGATCCGTTAAGCAGACATAGTGTTTAACTCTCGTTGCAAGTCGGTCGTGCTATCCTTATGCTATTCTTCAGCTGAAAAGCTCTTTAAATTGCTATAATTTCATTAATTGTGATGATTAAAGATGACCACAAGGGAGAGCCAAAACCTTACAGGTCGGGTTCAATTTAGTCCTCCTGGCAATACAAACATCCGTTTAAAAAAAAATCTCTCAAATGTTGTGTTTATCTACTTGTTGTTGTGGTATTTTTGGTGAACGCTCTGCAGCAGTGTGTCACTGCCTAAAACAAAAAATAGCACACACCTCACCTCTGTTTCCATGTCCTAGTTTTTCAAAATGACACCACAAGGTAGCCTACAGTACATATAAAAACATGGTGACATACATCTGTAACTGTTTAGGGATGCGACTTGATTAATGTGACCTTGGTTCAACCTGTGTAATTACACTTTTACATAAATCCAACACGAAAACATGAAGAATATGGTGGCAAAAATCCAAGTGTAAGAAAAGTCTAGTTTTTTATATTTAGTTTAGTGCTCTAATGGTGCTATTATGTTTTGATCACAAAAACGTTACATATAAACCTCCATTCATTACTGGGACCTCCCTGGCATAAAGACAAATACTGCATTGATGAATATATATATATATATATATATATATATATATATATATATATATATATATATATATAGTAGCAGTATGTTATTGCCCTCTCCGTAGGGGCTTTGCACATGCATGTTGAAACTTTATAAGCTGCATTTATTCAACAGATGCATCTCTGAATTGTAGTCTCAGGTGGTGTTGATCGATTCATAGTTTGCAGATAAGTAGCGGCTGTGTGCAGTAGCCTAACAGTGGTTTTAAAGGGCTTTGCTTAAGGGCCCAAAAGAAATAGACTTTGTGCAGTCTTGAGTAAAGAACATCAATTTTTGGAGTGATGCACTATAGCCGGGTTTCCACCAAAAGTTCCCGGGACTTTTAGTCTCTGGAACTACTTTTCAAGGAACTAAAAGGTTCCTTCAGCCTACTGTTGTCTGCGTTTCCACCGTGGTCTAAAGACCTGCAAAGATTAGGCAAATTATTCCGCTGAGAAAGTGTCGGTACTTTCAGAAAGTACTAATAGTACTACCTAAGTACTACCCCACTGACCAGGGCCTTTTTGGGGGGTAAAAAGGCACCATAATGACAATTATGTCAACAATGTCCCCAGAACTTAATTTAGACCCTGGTCCTTGTGGTTGAAATGCAATGAGTTCCTCAAAAGGTTCTTAGCTCTCACTCCCCAATCCCTTAATTATTTTTATCCTGGGATTTCCCCCCTCTGTGTCAAGTGCAAAAAAGAGGTTGGGTCTTACATACATTGCGTTTGGAACTGCCATCTGATATCTAATTTCTGGGGAAAAGTCTCACAGGAACTTTATTCTATTTTTAATAAGGAAATACAAATGAATTCTGGTCTGTTTTCGATGAATCTTTCAGGGGAAGGGCTTTCTTTGACAAGTGTCCAACAAAAAGTTCTGAACAAGCTTCTTCTATTAGCCAAAAGATGCATTCTATTCCAATGGATTAAGCCCAGACCTCCTACTGTTAACCAGTGGTATGGAGAAATCTTTAACATTTTGCCAATGGAACGCTTGAGCTCAATCTTGAAGGGGAATGAGAGGGTTTTCGATGAGTTGTGGGGACCTTTTCCAAACCACCTCCCTAACTGTACAGCAGATTTAATATGCAGGGGGCATTGCACTGTGGAATGTCTAACGTTCTCCTCTGGGCATCTTACTGCCTTGCCTTAGCTGTGTATTCCCTGATCTGTATAATATATCCAAGCCCTGAGATTTCTGCATAATGTCTTTTCATGTAATGTATAGATCTACATACCATGCTGTTTTTTTATTTTTTCAACCCTTACGGTCTGCGACCTGCTCGTATCTATCCTTACTATCATGTGATTTCTGTTTTTGTTTTATGTTTTGATCTTGAAAATTCAATAAAATATTGTGGAGAAAAAAAAAAAGGTTCTTAGCTCCAGGAGAAAGTTCCTGCGGTGGAAACGGCTTTATGGCATGTCTGTGTGTTTGTGTGTAGGTCAGTTGTAATGGAAGAGGGAGGGGCAGCGGGCGTCGACCTCAGCAGGAAGTTTGTGTCGGAAGCTGAGCTTGATGAGAAGAGGAAGAAGAGACAGGAGGAATGGGATAAAGTCAGGAAACCCGACGACCCAGAGGGTTAGAAGAACACATTGCACTTACACACAGATCCAAAACGCACACACAAACTTCTAAAATCCGCGCAGCTGTGCATACATCCACATATTTGTTTGTGTACTCCCCAGAGGCCCCAGAGGAGGAGTATGACCCACGTTCCCTCTTTGAGCGATTGCAGGAGCAGAAAGACAAGAAACAAGAGGACTATGAGGAGCAATTCAAATTTAGTGAGTCTTTGTCTCTCTGTTTCTCTTTGTTCTTTTGTATCTGTTATCAGGACTAGTTAACTAGGACTAGTTACTATTTTCTCACGATTAAAGAGCCACTCCACCAATTTCTTACATCAAGATCAGTTTACTCATCATGGTTAATACCACTCAGCCTGCAAAAACAGCTGTAAAATGTCTTGAGGGAGCTTTCCTAAGTCCATTAAAAATAACCATAATGATGTCATCAGGTTGGTCTTGAGACTTTTGTCAGAAAACCTGCATTACAAACGGGGACATGGAGTTTGAAAGATGAGGCCACACGTCAGGCAGGGAAGGTCCAATGAAAGAGGCCAGTGGTGGAAAGTAGCTAAGTATATGGTACTTGTACTTTACTTGAGTATTTCCATTTTATGGTACTTTATACTTCTGCTCCACTACATTAATCTGGCAGCTGTAGTTACCAGTTACTTTAAAGATTAATATTTTACATAAAAAAACATTTGTTAAAGGGGAAACGCCCAATTTCAAAATTCATACATGTTATTCTTATGGTCTAAGACAGTCAAAAAATATTAGTAAACATGAACTACTCTCTCCCAAATCCAAAAACTAGATTGCTAAAACTCAAATTTGTGATGTCATAGGGTATAAAGTTTGGAGCTGCTCCATTGACATTGAATTGGGAAAGATGTTCTAGATGACACAGAGAGCACCCAGGGAAATGTTCTGAGTATATGGGTGCATTCTCTGGAAATACCATATTGGAATTCTTAATGTGGGTGGTGTTCCCCTTTAAGCTTATAAAATACAACACATTGTTAAATAATAACCAGTGTTTTCCAACCTTTTTGGCTTAAAAAAAGGCAGTGTCTGGTTTGGCCCCCCTCTCACATTTTAGAGGTCTGTGAGTTGTAGCATTTTCACCAAAAAGATATTTCCCCTCTAAATTTCTCAGATGGTTTGATTTAAATAACCAAGACCCAAAGAGGTGAGATTTATGGTGGACGGAACCTGACAAAATCAAAAATCAATCAATCAATCAATAAATAAATGACTCGATAAATAATAAATATGTCATTAAATGTAGCAAAAATAATATTAGAAATAAATGTAGCCATTAATTAATTGATAAAATGTGACATAAATGTATATTTCTGTTTTAATTTGCTTCTTTATTTATTTATCTACCTTTGTATTAATTTCCTTATTTTATGGCACACATTGAGTGACAGCCCCCTCCGTTGCATAATGAGGCAGAAATGTGGAAAAAAAAATGTGTAAAGAAATGAATAAAGAATAGAATACGGAAATAAATACGTTTTGGGAAATAAATAAGGGGTGAAATGCAAAGGGATAATCATGCAGAAATAAATAAACAAATGCAGAAATAAATACATACATTAATTAATAAATATAAAATAAAAAAAATATTAATTAATTGAAAAATAATAAAAAATAAATACATTAATAAATAAAAGGGGAAAAAAAAGAAGAGTTAATAAATAAGGGAATTAATACAAAGATAAATAAATAAAGCGAATTAAAACAGAAATATCAATTTATATTACCTTTTATCAATTAATTAATGGCTACATTTATTTAGAATATTATTTTTGCTACATTTAATGACATATTTATTTATTTATCGAGTCATTTATTTATTGAGTGATTTATTTATTTTGATTTTGGCAGGTTCCATCCTCCATAGAGATTAGCCATTATTTTACAAAGAGCAAAACGCCCAAAAATGTATTCTTTCTTACCCCATTCATTTTCTCACAGCCCCCATGTTTTGCTGATAATACAGAACATCAATGAGAAGATTGTCTATTTCTATATAGTTATTCTCAATGCTCGTCATCGGTGCCACTGGGTTAGACTCACGCGAAATCAGACAAAATCATGCAGGTTCACCAGAAACTCCTTCAGCTCAGACTACATGACATCTGTTAAAAGTACACACGCCTTATCGTCTTATACCATGAAGGCCCTTTTGATTTCTTTTTACATGAAGGTTTAAAAACGGTCTCTTATGGTTTATTTTCTGAAAAATGCAATCACTCTACTGTCATGTGTTGAGAGCATGTTTGTTTCCATGGTGACAGGGAACATGGTGAGGGGATTGGACGAGGAGGAGACCAGCTTCCTGGATGAGGTCTCCCGGCAACAGTGCCTGGTGGAGAAGCAACGCAGGGATGAGGAGAAACAAGAACTGTTGGAATACAGAATATCCTTTTATCGCATGTTGGTTTATATAAGAAACATTTTAATTAGTCAGTATCACTCTGTGATTATTTGCATAACTATATCTATCTGTTATCCCCCCGTTTTAGTGAACGATAACTGAGTTCGCAGGTTTAAAATAAGCACTGAGATGTAGTTGAAGTCAAAGCAGTTGCACGTTGTGCGTCTAGATTATTTTGTTGTTTATGAAATGAGAATTGGAGACTAGCATTAATGTACTTCATTCAGATGCATACTGACACTTAATCACAGTCTATGTTTTTTGAATGTTCGCATTATATCAAAACGAGTATCAATTCAAACTGAAAATTAAACACTCAACCTGCCCCCAGAGCAAGACCGTAAAAGGGTTCATTTCTATCGAAGATACCTTCAACTATATCGCTTAAAAATCATACAAAGTGTTCCTAAACCTAAGACACATTTTATAACTAATGCTAAAATGAACCGGTTAAAGGGTAACTTCTGTATTTTTCAATCTGGACCCTATTTTCCCACGTTTTTGCGTTTAAGTGATTAATGGGGACATTCATTTTTTAAATTGGTCCAGTATTGGAGAACACTGCAGCCGCCGAATGGGCTGTAAAGTAATCGCTCGGGATAATTCCTCACCGCCAACGTACATCCACTAAAAGTGCTTGTTTTTGCCACTGACAGGCTCAGATTGCTGTTATAAGTTTCTGACAACATTATGGAAAGGATCCTACAGAGATATAAAACGTTTTTCTTTACCTTTCGCTTTCTGTTTGTCTTTGTTTCATGGGACTTGTTGCCGGAAGACAATGGTGGAAACGTGAGTCTATAATGTTGTCAGACACTTGTAATAGCAATCAGAGCCAGTCAGTGGCAAAAACAAGCACTTTGAGTGGACGTATATTGACAATGCGCAATTGCACTGAAGGATTACATTGTAGCCCATTTCGTGGCCGAAGCGCTCTCGCTCAATACTGGACCAATTTCAAAAACTGTTTTCCCTATTAGTCACTTACACACAAAAACATGGGAAAAATAGTGTCCAGGTTAAAAGATATCAAAGTTAACCTTTAATGCAAAAGGTGCCATCCGTACTGCCCAGTAACGAAAATAAAAATGTTATTGATGCAAATTAGGCAGCGATTACTTTGCTGAGATTTTTGGCTTACATAACACACCTTCCAGCCTCACTCACTTCCAGAGAGTTGTATCTAAAACCTTATCACAGTGTCCTGCACCTTGCCCCTAAACTACTGTGTCATAGTAAGCATAGTGATGAGCAATAGTTTTCTCCATATAGTGCTGTATATCGTGTAGAGTTTCTCAGTATGTGTTGCCGTATCTCCCTCAGCTAATCAGTGAAACTGTTTTCAGGTAATGTTTTTTGCACTTCATGCAGTTAAGGTACATCCATGCTGCTAAAATGTTCATCTGTTGGTGCATAAATGATAAGGAGCTTTATGTGTATTGGCAGAGGCAGGCATAGCTCCACCATAGTCAAGCTCCTGCTGGGACTGCAGCGTGCATACATTAAACACACACACACACACACACACACACACACACACACACACACCTTCTACATGTGTCCATCCTCATGTGTGATACCAGCACTATGCTGTACACAAATTGGTCTGTCTATAATGTCGTTGTTTCATCTGAAGGACAAACTTATTACAAGCACTGTCTTTGGGATTGACGAGGGATTTTTGTAGCTTAATAATTAGATTGAAATTTAGTTTCACGTCATTCATTCAGCCTGACATTGCGTCCATGTTACACCGATTTCTGTTTGGAGGGGGATTCTTTTGTTTGGTTTTGCTCCAACCAAACAGTGGTGATTGACATATCTATCCTGCCGATGTCTGCGGTAACAGTTGCTAGGAGCAGTTAAAGCTGAAGTAGGCAAGATTGGAGCAAATATGATTAAAAAAAGTTATTTTTATAAAACGGTCGCTATATCGTGACAGTACTACATGAAACAGGTGACCTGAAAAAAATCATATGCCTCTGTGTCCTCCGGTGCTCCTAACGGCATCTGCAAGATTTCACAGACCAAAGGAAAACAAGCAGTCAGAGCTGATTTGGGGTCTGCTGGCCATCTGCTGTCTATGAGAGCCGGCTGTCAATCACTCGCGAATTCCGACTAAACGGTCAAACTAGGCAGCGCTGATCATGAATCAATATTCCGTTACGTTAATGCCTATTTCTCGCCTAAAATATTTTCAGAAACATCTTGTAGTATACGGTTTAGCTGTAAAATGAGAAAGTTTGTGACCCAGCAGCCATGTTGAGATCAGGTTAAGATGGCTTGAAGGAACGCCTAGTACCGGTCACATGACCGGAGCACAGCCAATAGGAAAGCTCTCTCTCTCTCTGAAATGACCTGTGATTGGTCAAAGTCTCCCGTCACGGGCTAGAGTTTTTTTAAAGCCTGAAAACAGAGCCATGAGGAGGAGTAGAAGTCTAGTTTTCACTCAGAACACTTGAATTACAATATGCTGAAAGGTTATTATGGAATTTTTGCCCAATGATGCCAAAAATATACTGCCTATTGCCACTTTAACTAAATGCTTTTCACATTGATCAAAGAAATATGTCAATCTATGAGTTATTTCTGTACGTCGATTTTAAAACGTGTACAGCTGCATCAATCTCATCCATACTTTGCCATTTTTCTGTTGCTTTTTTCATGACTGTAGCTAGGTTGCTAGCTTGCTAGCTAGTATAGCCTGACCGATACTGGGTTTTTGAGGCTGATATCAATATTTGGGAGTTTAAAAAATCGGATAGCGATACCGGCGGATAGTAAAAAAAAAAAAAAAATCCCGTAAACATAATGTAAATAGGGATGTCAGTCGATTAAAATATTGAATCGTGATTAATCATACATTTTTTATGTTTAAAATGTACCTTAAAGGGAGATTTGTCAAGTATTTAATACTCTAATTGACAAATATGCTGCTTTATTCAAATGTATGTATATATTTATTATTGGAAATCAATTAACACAAAACAATGACAAATATTGTCCAGAACCCCTCACAGGTACTGCATTTAGCATAACATGGTCATGTCTGTAAAGGGGAGACCCGTGGGTACCCATAGAACCCATTTTAATTCACATATCTTGAGGTCAGAGGTCAAGGGACCCCTTTAAAAATTTCCATGACAGTTTTTCCACACCAAAATGTAGCGCAAGCGACAAGCTAGTATAACAGGGTTGGTACCAATGGCTTCCTTAGGTTTTCATATGATGCCAGTATCTTCACTCTACCTTTTATAACTGAGCCTGCTACAACCTAACAATCGCAAGTTGCTTTAATGCGTTAAATAAATTAGTGGCGTTAAAACAAATTTGCATTAACACGTTATCACGTTAACTTTGACAGCCCTAACCGTAAATATACAATTCTTGATATGTATCCCTTAGATTTGTGTGGCTTTTTTTGTTTTACTTTACAAGATATATACTGAGCAGGACGTTTAACAGTTAAAATATACACAATATTCAGTGCTATCTGGACAAACTATGTAATTGTGACACTGTGTCTAAATGACAATGACTAGCTAGCTATGTAGGATGATGGCATTGTTAATCCTGCTCACTAGGGATGCGCGATTCCGATACCGGATCGGATATCGGGCCGATACTGACTCAATTAGCTGGATTGGGTATTGGTGACAATGGGGCCGATCTACTAAATTCAATTCTATGTTTATATACTATATACATTATAGACTGGAATTTTAATTCCTGTTTAAGTTTTGACCAATTTGTTACTGCATTAAACTGGTTTACACCTGAATTGTAATTCCTATTAATTTTGAAGATTTTTTTGCAGTTGTTGGTGCACGATTTATTATTTTAATAATAAACAACAATTCAGTAAAATTATATCTATGTATTTATTTGTTACATTTTGTTTTACAAAGTTAGGAAAGCGACGTTTAAGTCGGGCCTGATGTTGCCTTACACATAAAAGAATGATCCCAGTCACCTCCACACAGTGAGGCATACAGCTTATTAATTAAACACTGGTATCGGATCGGTACTCGGTAATGGCCGATACTCAAAGCCCAGGTGTCGCTATCGGTATCGGGACTAAAAAAGTCGGATCGATTCATCCCTACTGCCTACTGAGCTCTGATTGGCTGACAGTTTCTCCAGCTGGAGAAAGCAGCTATGAGTGGGCACAGTCGCTGAACAAATCTTAGATGTGGGCAGCGGGTCAGAGGTCTGGAACCAGCCTATTTTGTTTGCCAAATCCCATCTGCATCATATCGCTGCATTACATAACCTCAAAGTTTAGCCCATGAAAGAAGCATAAGAATATTGTATGAATTTAGGACAGACCACCTAATTCATAAACAGAACCTCCTGTAATCTGTGCCTTACATCCCAGTGTAAATACTATACCATATGAAATTCCTGCACATTTTAATACATGTCCAATAGTTTTGCTTGTTGGTTGTTGCTCTCTGTGCTTTTCCTCTGTTCCTCTCTGTCACTCTGTCTTTGTCTTTGCGGACAGACAGGTTTCTGACAGACAGGTTTGTCTGCAGATGAAGAAGAGAATGGGTTGTCGTGGAAACTGTATCATAGGCTGGTAACTACGGTGACCATTTAAAGCAGTTGCTGTGAACACAAAGTACACGCACACACAGATGCAGACCTTACTTAATGCAGTGAAAACTCACGACTGCTTGTATGTGTACCTCACGTACACCCAATGCCCGATGTTTCCCATCCATCTGTCCCGTTTGTCTTCCACTTTGTTTGCTTTGTCTTTGTGTGTTTCTCAGTCCATTTTCCTCTGTCTCTGCATCTCGACCCTGATTCCATGTCTCCTGAGCTCCGTCCATCTCCTGGTCTTCTTTTAGGCTTCATATCTGTGTCACTTCTCTCTGCTTCTCTGCAGGAGGGCTTTTTTTAGCCTCTCAGAACTGTGTCACTTTTTCCAGCACACTGATGGAGAGATGTAATGGCTCCTCCTGAAGGGAGGACAGAACGTAACCTGTTGAATAGACTGTTGCTAAATGGGTGGTGTGTTTCTACTTGCCTCTGAGCCCCACTTTTTGTTCCCCCTCCAAGGCTCCATTATGGTTTATTCACCTTAACTCCGTGTTGTCACAGCGCTGTAGTGAAGCAAGCGTCCACTGAAAGCCGCAGAGAGCCTGAAAAGAAGGTGGCACCTAAGGAGCAAAGGACCAGCCATCTGTCTCAGGCCCATTTATTGGCTGGAGCCGTCAAGAGACGCAGGTAGGCACACAGATACACATCCTTTACGCCTGCATTAGCTGATTTTGTTTTGACTTGGGACAGCAGAACAAGTGGATGGGCGGGGTTTAAAATGAATGTTTTTGTTTAAAAAAAAAAAAGGCCAAAATGACACCATGTATCATAGCCAGCAACTGTAAAAACTGAAATTATCGTCGGATTTTCAAATTTCCGACGACCCTTAAACAAATCATGTGTGACGAACAGGAAAAAATAACTAAATCTAAGTTTAAAATAGTGATATTTCATCAAAATCACTTTATTTGACATGTCTCATTTAAAATGTTGCCAAAAATAAACTGTTTGCACTAACCAGATCCTGTAAAAAAAAATATTAAATTCTGCGCTCCTCTGAGCAACTGAGAAGCCATGAATGACTCGGCTGAGACCAACAATCACGTGACAAAAATTCAGTGAATCTTTGACAGAATTGCAGGCTGTGTTTACACGGAGCAGAAAAGAGAGGACAGGAGAGGATTTAAATAGAGGTTATAAAAATGTGAATTGTTCAATATGTATAGCATGTGGAGCCCATAGATTTTTCCAATATTGGTAACACTTGTGGGCTATGGAGGACAAAAAATTGTAAAAGAAATAAAAAAAAAAAAAATGCATGACTACAGAAATAAATACATACATTTAAAAATAAATATAAAATAAATGCAAAAAGAAATAAATTAAAAATTAGTGAAAAAAATAAATGCAAAAATGAATCAATACATTTAGAAATAAATAAATGGAAAATTTAACAGAAGAGTAAATAAATAAGAAAATTAAAACAGTAATATCAATTTGTTACATTTTATCAATAAAAAATAATGACTACAATTATTTTTAATATTTTTGCTGCATTTAATGACATGTTTATTTATTTATTTATTCATTTATTTTTGACAGGTTCCATCCTCCATAGTGGGCACTTGGAAAAATGTATATATAGATTCCATTTTTTTAATTTTTTTTTTTTTTTAAATAATTGTCAAAAAAATCAAACTTGCTTTTCACTGTTTTATGATTTATGACATTGTAACTGTTACACTGCACAAAAAACATTTTTGAGTTCTCTCTACTTCTAGACATGATTTTTCCGATTTCCATCGAGGTGCAGGACTTATTTATTGCAGTGAAAAACGAGGCCACAGTGACTAAAATGTAACGGAGTAATAAACGCCCTTTCACTCGTCTTTAGTTCTGTTTTAATCTTCACCAACTCCTGAGGGAAACATATTTCTCTTTAGCTGCTAAATGCTCCACTAACTGTTCGGTAGTCGCTAACTTTGGGTTTGGGGAGGTAGCTTTGCTTTATCAGAGCTTTTGTCACAGGAAACTGCTGCCTGTTGCGGCCTTAAACGTCACTGGTGAGAGTGAATTGGGTGATAAAACTTGTAAACTCAAAGTTCACTTACTTAATTATTCCCGAAGCTTTCAACCATATCCCTGGTCCACCTGCTGAAAGCTTAGCTAAGTAAGTGAACCTTGAGCTTTTCAATTTTTTTCACAATACTGTAAATGTGTCAAGACTGAACCTCCAAGTTAAGTTGTGCGTTACAAAACCAGAACAATGAGTTGAAAGACGCTAAAACGCTCCGTAGAGCTGAGGGGAACTGTACTCAGTCCTTTGACCCATTGTTGGCATGAAAATCTTGATTAGAGCAGCTTTAAATCTTCAAAACCTCTTTGCTCTCTTCCCCCAGTTCCTCCCAATCGTCAGACAGCAGTAAGAAACAGAAGGTGGAAATCACAAAAACAGCAACGACAGGAAATGGAGACAGACACACAGGTGGGCTGCAGCCTGAGGCCTATAAGGAGGAATGTCTGTCTGAAGTGGACAAAAATTGAGTTGTACACCTCTTTGGCAATTCCTGGAATTGCTAAATGATAGAACGACAGTATCAGACCAGAAATGCACAAACTCGTATACAGCTCACTGCTTGTGATTTAATGATGCATGGATTACAAACATGGAGTGTGTATTTTCCTTCTACATGTAGAGATGGAATTACTTTATTATTATTAATAATTGGACAGAACGACTGACCCTCTTTGCAAAGTGGAAGTGGTCTGCCCCATAATGGAAACCTAAGAAACTCGCACGAAAACCTCGAGTCTACAGAAAGCCCAGGGCTAGCTTAACCTTGTTTCACACTTGACTTAATAACTCAGTACCACCAGTAAACACCACGTTAAGGATTCATGGTGAAACAACAGAGCCCAGGGTTGACTTCATCTTGCCTTGGTTCAAACCCTAATTCACGAGTGATCTTAACAGTTCACAGAAGATCCCACGGGTCAGTTGCACTGAAGAATGGTAGTGATTCCCTCTTTGAGATATACAGTATATTAGCCAAGGTGAGGTGTCTGTTTGCCAGTAAGCAAAGTAAGACTATCTGTAGCTATGACATTTTTTGTCCAAAAAGTTTTATTCTATGCAGATGACTCGTTTCATGTTTCACTGCTGATAACAAGGTAACAGTAACTGTTGTAACGCCTCAATTCCGTATTCATTTCCACTTTGACTGCAGCAGAAGTGCAATTATTTGGGCTGTCAATCGACTAAAATATTTATTCATGATTAATCGCATGATTATCCATAGTTAATCGCGATTAATCACAAATTAATTGCGCATTTTTTATCTGTACCTTAAAGGGAGATTTGTCAAGTAATTAATACTCTTATCAACATGGGAGTAGACAAATATGCTTGCTTTATTCAAATGTATGTATATATTTATTATTGGAAATCAATTAAAAACACAAAACAATGGCAAATATTGTCCAGAAACCCTCACAGGTACTGCATTTAGCATAAAAAATATGCTCAAATCACAACATGGCAAACTCAGGCCCAACAGGCAACAACAGCTGTTAGTGTGTCAGTGTGCTAACTTGACTATAACTTGCCCCAAACTGCATGTGATTATCATAAAGTGGGCATGTCTGTAAAGGGGTGACTCGTGGGTACCCATAGAACCCATTTTCATTCACGTATCTTGAGGTCAGAGGTCAAGGGACCCCTTCGAAAATGGCTATGCCAGTGTTTCCTTGCCAAAATTTAGCTACCTTCGCGACAAGCTAGCAATACATGGTTGGTACCAATGGATTCCTTAGGTTTTCTAGTTTCATATGATGCCAGTATCTTCACTTTAAAAACTAGCTTTCTAAAATTCGCAAGTTGTGTTAATGCGTTCAATAAATTAGTGGCGTTAAAACGAATTTGCGTTAACGCGTTATTATCACGTTATTATCACGTTATTATCACGTTAACTTTGACAGCCCTAGAAATTATTTAAAGCAGCATTAACTGACTGTTTTTGCCACTTGGGAGCAGCAGATCAATTTGGAAATACATTAACATATTATTACCTTTATAAAGTTGATATGGCAAAAACCTATTGGTAAACATTTGCTTATATCACGTATCATATAGACATGGTGCAACATTAGCATTCATTTGTCCAATATTCACTCTTTTAGCTCATTTTCCCAACTATCTGGCTTTTCAATCAATCAATCTTTATTTATATAGCACCTTTCAAATAAGTCAAATGCAATTCAAAGTGCTGTACAGACGATTGACACAAATGTGGAATGTTAAGTGCTAAATGCTAGCACGCTAACTTTTTCTGACTAAAATGATCCGCAGAGCTGAGGGGAACTGCAGAGTTGCATGAAAATTCTCTGTGGGATTGTCACTACCAGCGACACCTTTCACATTACACAAAATTATTTGATCCACTATTAATATAGAAATATTGATTAGTGGAGGTTTAAACAAACGGGTCTACTAGTTTATGTATGCCTCTAATTAGGCTTTTGAAGTCAGTGGAATTGCTCATGAACAGCTGATTTTCTCTCCTTACAAATAATTAATTGCATTCATCTTGTATCCTAGGTCTAAACTGCCTGCAAGATGGTTTTGGGAAACCTGGTTATATAGTCAGTTTGTCTTATTTCCAGTTTGCAGGCACTTCTCTGTGCTTATAACCATCATGCAAATGTTTAAAAAAAAAAAAATGGAATTCATTGGAACAAATTATACAGACTGAAGCATTGAAAATAGCATATTAACAGAGTAAAAACGTGTATGCCGTATATTTCCTTTTTCTTTGTCTTTGGTTACATAGTTACCCCTCCAAATTTTCATCTCTGACCTTTTGAAAAAGAGCCTTATATGGTTAGTCTGCATGAACAAGCTCTGTATCTGACAGTGTGTTGTGCTGTTCAGAACAGGAGGATGGAGCGGGAGGAGGAGCAGGGGGAGCTGAAGATCGACAAACAGTCCCCGGCTCGACGGCGAAGACCCCCACGGCTCCCCTGAGCTCCGGTCAAGGCGTGTTACACCTGCCGTCTGCAGCCGTGTGCGTTGGCGTTTTACCAGGACTCTGGGTTTATTCCGGCAGCAGCGACTCTGACAGCAGCTCGGACAGCGAAGGTAGCGTGGACGCAATCATGTTGCCGAACCCCCGGCTCAGCAGGGCATACAGATAGACATACAACAGCATCCACAATACACACACACACACACACACACACACACACACACACACACACACACACACACACACACACACAAGTGAAGTAAGTTTGTATGCCTTCAGAATGGCTAGCAAACAGTCAGAAAAGGTATCCTCACACAGGATATGAACACACAGAGACAGATTTAAAGGTCATACACTGATATAGAGGCACACACACACACACACACACACACACACACACACACACACACACACACACACACACACACACACACACAAGACAGAGCCTGCAGTGTATCGGCAGGCCACACAAGTTCATATCACGTTAGAGTCATACACTGGCAACACACACACTGAGCAAACATTTTCAGTATTCCTGTTGTTTTCACAGCTGTGAGTTGAACTGTTGCTCTTTGTCATCAGACAAAGTTCAGCCGAGTAATATAATCCTAATAAACGGTAACATTAAGACCAATTTAAACTCTACTCTGAACTAAACTTGTGTATCTATTTGTGGTTTTTGATATTGTGGCACTCAAACGTGATACCTCCACCCTTCCTTCCCTCAATCACATCTCACGCAGTTTAAGCCGAGCAACCAATCCCGCACTGCCTACCCCGACGACATCCTGCCCCCCCCCCCTACACCCAACCCTACTCCCAACCCAAGCCACAGCGACTGCAAGCTGTGCTGTTGGCTGAGGGAACAGTGATTGACAGCTGTGGAGCAAGGAAGAGACTGCTTTAGACTGTGTCAACTGACTCACACCTTTTAGCTATCAGCAGCAGAGGAGAGAGAGCCGGGGCAGGACACTTCGCTCTCTGTTCGGGTTAAATGCAAAGTCTGAGTGGTTTGAAAAAGTAATGTTTTTATTTGTGTGATGTAATGTGTTTTCTCATCAGTAGTTTTTTTTTAAAGTGGCATTGTGCTGGAAAGATGCTGGACTGTTTGCTGTGGTCTTAAGCGTTGGAGCTTTGTTTTGTTGGTCGAAGTCTGAGCAGAGAGAAATAAAGAGCTTACCCTTGTACTTTGTGTGTTTGTGTGTGTGAGTGTGTGAGTGTGTGTGTGAGGCAAAGAGTTTATGTTGAAAAAAAAGTCATGTAATAGTATGTCGAAACAAATGGAAAAAAAGTCATAGTATAGTATGTCGAAAAAAAGTCTTAGTAAAGTATGTAGAAAAAATTAAAAAAAAGTCATAGTATAGAGTGTTGAAAAAAAAGTCATAGTATAGTGCGTCGGGAAAAAAAAGTCATAGTAAAGTATTTCGATAAAAAGACATAGTATAGTATGTCCAAAAAATTTAAAAACGATCATAGTATCGTATGTCGAAAAATAAAAAAAAGTCATAGTATAGTATGTTGAAAAAATAAAAAAGTCATAGCATTGTATGCCGAAAAAAGTCATAGTATAGTGTTTAAAAAAATAGAAAATTCATAGTATATTATGTCGAAAAAAAGTCAGCGTATAATAGTCGAAAAAAAGTCATAGTATAGTATGTCGAACAAATGTCATAGTATAGTTTTTCGAAAAAAAAGTCATCGTAAAGTATGTTGAAAAAATAAAAAATAAATAGTTTTGTATGCCGAAAAAAATCATAGTATAGTGTGTTGAAAAAATAAAAAAGTCATAGTATAGTATGTAAAAAAAAATGTCATAGTATAGTATTTCGAAAAAAAAAGTCATAGCATAGTATTTAAAAAAAAAGCCATAGCATAGTATGTCGAAAAAAAGTCATAGAATAGAATGTCAAAAAAATAAAAATGTCATAGTATAGTATGTCGAAAATATAAAAAAAAGTCATAGTAATGTATGTCGAAAAAAATGAAAAAAAGTCACAGTATAATACGTCGAAAAAACAAAAAAATGATTGTATAGTATGTCAAAAAGAGTCATAGTATATTATGTCGAAAAATTTAAAAAAGTCATAGTATAGTGTGTCGAAAAAAAGTCATTGTATAGGATGTCGAAATAAGTCATAGTATATTATGTCGAAAAAATAAATAAAAGTCATAGTTTAGTAGTCGAAAAAAATAAATAAAAGTCATAGTTTAGTAGTCGAAAAAAATTAAAAAAAAAAAGTCATAGTACAGTATGTCGAAACAAATGGAAAAAAAAGTCATAGTATAGTGTGTCGGAAAAAAAAAAAAAAAGTCATACTACAGTATGTCGAAACAATGTCATAGTATAGTATGTCGAAAAAATGTCATAGTATAGTATTTCGAAAAAAAAGTCTTCGTGTAGTATGTTGAAAAAATAAAAAAGTAATAGTTTTGTATGCCGAAAAAAGTCATAGTATAGTGTGTTGAAAGATAAAAAGTCATAGTATAGTATGTCAAAAAAAATGTCATAGTATAGTATTTCAAAAAAAGCTATAGCACAGTATGTCAAAAAAAGTCATAGTATAGTGTGTCGAAGAAAAAAAAGTCAAACGATCATAGTATTGTATGTCGAAAAAATAAAAAAGTCATAGTTTAGTATGTTGAAAAAATTAAAAAATCATAGTATTGTATGCCGAAAAAAGTCATAGTATAGTGTTTAAAAAAATAAAAAATTCATAGATAATGTCGAAAAAAAGTCAAAGTACAATAGTCGTAAAAAAGTCATAGTATAGTATGTCGAAAAAATGTCATAGTATAGTATTTCGAAAAAAAAGTCATCGTATAGTATGTTGAAAAAATAAAAAAGTAATAGTTTTGTATACCGAAAAAAGACAGTATAGTATGTCGAAAATATTAAAAAATTCATAGTAATGTATGTCGAAATAAATGTAAAAAAGTCATAGTATAGTACGTCGAAAAAACAAAAAAAATTATTGTATAGTACGTCGAAAAAAATTCATAGTGTAGTATGTCGAGAGGAGTCAGCATATTATGTCGAAAAATTTAAAAAAGTCATAGTATAGTGTGTCGAAAAAAAGTCATTGTATAGGATGTCGAAATAAGCCATAGTATATTATGTCGAAAAAATAAATAAAAGTCATAGTTTAGTGGTTGAAAAAAAATAAATAAGTCATAGTTTAGTAGTCGAAAATTTAAAAAAAAAAAAGTCATAGTACAGTATGTCGAAACAAATGGAAAAAAAGTCATAGTATAGTATGTCGGAAAAAAAAAAAAAACTCATAGTACAGTATGTCGAAAAAATGTCATAGTATAGTATGTCGAAAAAATGTCATAGTATAGTATTTCGAAAAAAAAAGTCATCGTGTAGTATGTTGAAAAAATAAAAAAGTTATAGTTTTGTATGCCGAAAAAAGTCATAGTATAGTGTGTTGAAACAAAAAAAAAAAAAAAAGTCATAGTATAGTATGTCAAAACAAATGTCATAGTATAGTATTTCAAAAAAAGCCGTAGCATAGTATTTAAAAAAAAAGTCATAGAATAGAATGTCAAAAAAATAAAAATGTCACAGTAATGTATGTCGAAAATATTAAAAAAGTCATAGTATAGTATGTCAAAACAAATGTCATAGTATAGTATGTCAAAAAAAGCCATAGCATAGTATGTCAAAAAAAGTCATAGAATAGAATGTCAAAAAAATAAAAATGTCACAGTAATGTATGTCGAAAATATTAAAAAAGTCATAGTAATGTATGTCAAAAAAAATGTCATAGTATAGTATTTCAAAAAAAGCTATAGCACAGTATGTCAAAAAAAGTCATAGTATAGTGTGTCGAAGAAAAAAAAGTCAAACGATCATAGTATTGTATGTCGAAAAAATAAAAAAGTCATAGTTTAGTATGTTGAAAAAATTAAAAAATCATAGTATTGTATGCCGAAAAAAGTCATAGTATAGTGTTTAAAAAAATAAAAAATTCATAGATAATGTCGAAAAAAAGTCAAAGTACAATAGTCGTAAAAAAGTCATAGTATAGTATGTCGAAAAAATGTCATAGTATAGTATTTCGAAAAAAAAGTCATCGTATAGTATGTTGAAAAAATAAAAAAGTAATAGTTTTGTATACCGAAAAAAGACAGTATAGTATGTCGAAAATATTAAAAAATTCATAGTAATGTATGTCGAAATAAATGTAAAAAAGTCATAGTATAGTACGTCGAAAAAACAAAAAAAATTATTGTATAGTACGTCGAAAAAAATTCATAGTGTAGTATGTCGAGAGGAGTCAGCATATTATGTCGAAAAATTTAAAAAAGTCATAGTATAGTGTGTCGAAAAAAAGTCATTGTATAGGATGTCGAAATAAGCCATAGTATATTATGTCGAAAAAATAAATAAAAGTCATAGTTTAGTGGTTGAAAAAAAATAAATAAGTCATAGTTTAGTAGTCGAAATTTTTTTTAAAAAAAAGTCATAGTACAGTATGTCGAAACAAATGGAAAAAAAGTCATAGTATAGTATGTCGGAAAAAAAAAAAAAACTCATAGTACAGTATGTCGAAAAAATGTCATAGTATAGTATGTCGAAAAAATGTCATAGTATAGTATTTCGAAAAAAAAAGTCATCGTGTAGTATGTTGAAAAAATAAAAAAGTTATAGTTTTGTATGCCGAAAAAAGTCATAGTATAGTGTGTTGAAACAAAAAAAAAAAAAAAAGTCATAGTATAGTATGTCAAAACAAATGTCATAGTATAGTATTTCAAAAAAAGCCGTAGCATAGTATTTAAAAAAAAAGTCATAGAATAGAATGTCAAAAAAATAAAAATGTCACAGTAATGTATGTCGAAAATATTAAAAAAGTCATAGTATAGTATGTCAAAACAAATGTCATAGTATAGTATGTCAAAAGAAGCCATAGCATAGTATGTCAAAAAAAGTCATAGAATAGAATGTCAAAAAAATAAAAATGTCACAGTAATGTATGTCGAAAATATTAAAAAACTCATTGTAATGTATGTCAAAAAAAATGTCATAGTATAGTATTTCAAAAAAAGCTATAGCACAGTATGTCAAAAAAAGTCATAGTATAGTGTGTCGAAGAAAAAAAAGTCAAACGATCATAGTATTGTATGTCGAAAAAATAAAAAAGTCATAGTTTAGTATGTTGAAAAAATTAAAAAATCATAGTATTGTATGCCGAAAAAAGTCATAGTATAGTGTTTAAAAAAATAAAAAATTCATAGATAATGTCGAAAAAAAGTCAAAGTACAATAGTCATAAAAAAGTCATAGTATAGTATGTCGAAAAAATGTCATAGTATAGTATTTCGAAAAAAAAGTCATCGTATAGTATGTTGAAAAAATAAAAAAGTAATAGTTTTGTATACCGAAAAAAGACAGTATAGTATGTCGAAAATATTAAAAAATTCATAGTAATGTATGTCGAAATAAATGTAAAAAAGTCATAGTATAGTACGTCGAAAAAACAAAAAAAATTATTGTATAGTACGTCGAAAAAAATTCATAGTGTAGTATGTCGAGAGGAGTCAGCATATTATGTCGAAAAATTTAAAAAAGTCATAGTATAGTGTGTCGAAAAAAAGTCATTGTATAGGATGTCGAAATAAGCCATAGTATATTATGTCGAAAAAATAAATAAAAGTCATAGTTTAGTGGTTGAAAAAAAATAAATAAGTCATAGTTTAGTAGTCGAAATTTTTTTTAAAAAAAAGTCATAGTACAGTATGTCGAAACAAATGGAAAAAAAGTCATAGTATAGTATGTCGGAAAAAAAAAAAAAACTCATAGTACAGTATGTCGAAAAAATGTCATAGTATAGTATGTCGAAAAAATGTCATAGTATAGTATTTCGAAAAAAAAAGTCATCGTGTAGTATGTTGAAAAAATAAAAAAGTTATAGTTTTGTATGCCGAAAAAAGTCATAGTATAGTGTGTTGAAACAAAAAAAAAAAAAAAGTCATAGTATAGTATGTCAAAACAAATGTCATAGTATAGTATTTCAAAAAAAGCCGTAGCATAGTATTTAAAAAAAAAGTCATAGAATAGAATGTCAAAAAAATAAAAATGTCACAGTAATGTATGTCGAAAATATTAAAAAAGTCATAGTATAGTATGTCAAAACAAATGTCATAGTATAGTATGTCAAAAAAAGCCATAGCATAGTATGTAAAAAAAAGTCATAGAATAGAATGTCAAAAAAATAAAAATGTCACAGTAATGTATGTCGAAAATATTAAAAAAGTCATAGTAATGTATGTCTAAAAAAATGAAAAAAAGTCATACTAAAGAACGTCGAAAAAACAAAAAAATTATTGTATAGTACGTTGAAAAAAAGTCATAGTATAGTATGTCGAAAAAATAAATAAAAGTCATAGTTTAGTAGTCGAAAAAAATAAATAAAAGTCATAGTTTAGTAGTCGAAAAAAAAAAAATAGTCATAGTACAGTATGTCGAAACAAATGGAAAAAAAGTCATAGTATAGTATGTCGGAAAAAAAAAAAAAAGTCATAGTACAGTATGTCGAAAAAATGTCAGAGTAATGCATGTCGAAAATATAAAAAAAGTCATAGTATAGTATGTCAAAAAAAATGTCATAGTAATGTATGTCTAAAATATTAAAAAAGTCATAGTAATATATGTCGAAAAAAATGAAAAAAAGTCATAGTATAGTAGTCGAAAAAACGTACTATTATTGTATAGTACGTCGAAAAAAAGACATAGTGTAGTATGTCGAAAAGAGTCATAGTATATTATGTCGAAAAATTTAGTCATAGTATAGTGTGTCGAAAAAATGTCATAGTATAGTATGTCGAAATAATGTCATAGTATAGTATTTCGAAAAAAAAAAGTCATCGTGTAGTATGTTGAAAAAATAAAAAAGTAATAGTTTTGTATGCCGAAAAAAGGCATAGTATAGTGTGTTGAAACAAAAACAAAAAAAAAATCATAGTATAGTATGTCAAAACAAATGTCATAGTATAGTATTTCAAAAAAAGCCATAGCATAGTATGTCAAAAAAAAGTCATAGAATAGAATGTCAAAAAAATAAAAATGTCACAGTAATGTATGTCGAAAATATCAAAAAAGTCATAGTAATGTATGTCTAAAAAAATGAAAAAAAGTCATAGTAAAGAACGTCGAAAAAACAAAAAAATGATTGTATAGTACGTCGAAAAAAAGTCATAGTATAGTATCTCGAAAAGAGTCATAGTATATTATGTCGAAGAAAGAAAAAAATTATTGTATAGTACGTCGAAAAAAAGACATAGTATGGTATCTCTCGAACATAAATAAAAGTCATATTTTAGTAGTCGAAAAAAATAAATAAAAGTCATAGTTTAGTTGTCGAAATTTTTTTTTTAAAAAAGTCATAGTACAGTATGTCGAAAAAAATGGAAAAAAGTCGTAGTATAGTATGTCGAAAAAAAAAAAAAAAAAAAGTCATAGTACAGTATGTTGAAAAAATGTCATAGTATAGTATGTCGAAAAAATAAAAAAGTAATAGTTTTGTATGCCGAAAAAAGTCATAGTATAGTGTGTTGAAAAAAAAGAAAAAAAAAAAAAGTCATAGTATAGTATGTCAAAAAAAATGTCATAGTAATGTATGTCTAAAATATTAAAAAAGTCATAGTAATATATGTCGAAAAAAATGAAAAAAAGTCATAGTATAGTAGTCGCAAAAACGTACTATTATTGTATAGTACGTCAAAAAAAAGACATAGTGTAGTATGTCGAAAAGAGTCATAGTATATTATGTCGAAAAATTTATAAAGTCATAGTATAGTGTGTCGAAAAAAAGTCATTGTATAGGATGTCGAAAAAAGCCATAGTATATTATGTCGAAAAAATAAATAAAAGTCATAGTTTAGTAGTCGAAAAAAATAAATAAAAGTCATAGTTTAGTAGTCGAAAAAAATAAATAAAATACTCATAGTACAGTATGTTGAAACAAATGGAAAAAAAGTCATAGTATAGTATGTCGGAAAAAAAAGAAAAAAAAAAAAAGTCATAGTACAGTATGTCAAAAAAAATGTCATAGTAATGTATGTCTAAAATATTAAAAAAGTCATAGTAATATATGTCGAAAAAAATGAAAAAAAGTCATAGTATAGTAGTCGCAAAAACGTACTATTATTGTATAGTACGTCAAAAAAAAGACATAGTGTAGTATGTCGAAAAGAGTCATAGTATATTATGTCGAAAAATTTATAAAGTCATAGTATAGTGTGTCGAAAAAAAGTCATTGTATAGGATGTCGAAAAAAGCCATAGTATATTATGTCGAAAAAATAAATAAAAGTCATAGTTTAGTAGTCGAAAAAAATAAATAAAAGTCATAGTTTAGTAGTCGAAAAAAATAAATAAAATACTCATAGTACAGTATGTTGAAACAAATGGAAAAAAAGTCATAGTATAGTATGTCGGAAAAAAAAAAAAAGTCATAGTACAGCATGTCGAAAAAATGTCATAGTATAGTATGTCGAAATAATGTCATAGTATAGTATTTCGAAAAAAAAAAGTCATCGTGTAGTATATTGAAAAAATAAAAAAGTAATAGTTTTGTATGCCGAAAAAAGTCATAGTATAGTGTGTTGAAACAAAAAAAAAAAAAAAAAATCATAGTATAGTATGTCAAAACAAAGGTCATAGTATAGTATTTCAAAAAAAGCCATGGCATAGTATATCAAAAAAAAGTCATAGAATAGAATGTCAAAAAAATAAAAATGTCACAGTAATGTATGTCGAAAATATCAAAAAAAGTCATAGTAATGTATGTCTAAAAATATGAAAAAAAGTCATAGTAAAGAACGTCGAAAAAACAAAAAAAATGATTGTATAGTACTTCGAAAAAAAGTTATAGTATAGTATGTCGGAAAAATGAATGAAAGTCAAAGTCTAGTAGTCGAAAAAAATAAATAAAAGTCATAGTTTAGTAGTCGAAAGAAATTAGAAAAAAAAAGTCATAGTACAGTATGTCGAAAAAAATTGGAAAAAAGTCATAGTATAGTATGTCGAAAAATTTAAAAAGTAATAGTTTTGTATGCCGAAAAAAAGTCATAGTATAGTGTGTTGAAAAAATGTCATAGTATAGTATTTCGAAAAAAAGCCATAGCATAGTATGTCAAAAAGAGTCATAGTATATTATGTCGAAAAAATTAAAAAAGTCATAGTATAGTGTGTCGAAAAAAAGTCATTGTATAGGATGTCGAAATAAGTCATAGCATATTATGTCAAAAAAATGTCATAGTATAGTATTTCGAAGAATATTAAAAAAGTCATAGTATAGTATGTCAAAAACATAAATAAAAGTCATAGTTTAGTAGTCGAAAAAAATAAATAAAAGTCATAGTTTAGTAGTCGAAAAAAATTTAAAAAAAAAGTCATAGTACAGTATGTATAAACAAATGGAAAAAGAGTCATAGTATAGTGTGTCGGAAAAAAAAAAAAAAAGTCATTGTACAGTATGTCGAAAAAATGTCATAGTATAGTATGTCGAAAAAATGTCATAGTATAGTATTACGAAAAAAAAGTCTTTGTGTAGTATGTTGAAAAAATAAAAAAGTAATAGTTTTGTATGCCGAAAAAAGTCATAGTATAGTGTGTTGAAAAAAAAAAAGTCATAGTATAGTATGTCAAAAAAAATATCATAGTATAGTATTTCGAAAAAAAGCCAAAGCATAGTATGTCAAAAAGAGTCATAGTATATTATGTCGAAAAATTTAAAAAAGTCATAGTATAGTGTGTCGAAAAAAAGTCATTGTATAGGATGTCGAAATAAGTCATAGTATATTATGTCGAAAAAATGTCATAGTATAGTATGTCGAAAAATATTAAAAAAGTCATAGTATAGTATGTCAAAAAAATAAATAAAAGTCATAGTTTAGTAGTCGAAAAAAATAAATAAAAGTCATAGTTTAATAGTCGAAAAAAATAAAAAAAAAAAGTCATAGTACAGTATGTCGAAACAAATGGAAAAAGAGTCATAGTATAGTGTGTCGGAAAAAAAAAAAAAAAGTCATAGTATAGTATTTAAAAAAAAATGTCATAGTATAGTATTTCGGAATAAGCCATATAATAATATGTCAAAAAAAAGTCATAGTATAGTATGTCAAAAAAAATGTCATAGTATAGTATTTCGAAAAAAAGCCAAAGCATAGTATGTCAAAAAGAGTCATAGTATATTATGTCGAAAAATTTAAAAAAGTCATAGTATAGTGTGTCGAAAAAAAGTCATTGTATAGGATGTCGAAATAAGTCATAGTATATTATGTCGAAAAATTTAAAAAAGTCATAGTTTAGTAGTCGAAAAAAATAAAAATAAAAAGTCATAGTACAGTATGTCAAAAAAAATGTCATAGTATAGTTTTTCGGAAAAAGCCATATAATAGTATGTCAATAAAAAGTCAAATATAGAATGTCAACAAAAAAAAAAATGTCATAGTAATGTATGTCGAAAATATTAAAAAAGTCATAGTAAAGTATGTCTAAAAATATGAAAAAAAGTCATAGTAAAGAACGTCGAAAAAAGAAAAAATTATTGTATAGTACGTCGAAAAAAAGTCTTAGTATAGTATCTCGAAAAAATAAATAAAAGTCATAGTTTAGTAGTCGAAAAAAATAAATAAAAGTCATAGTTTAGTTGTCGAAAAAAATTTAAAAAAAAGTCATAGTACAGTATGTCGAAAAAAATGGAAAAAAGTCGTAGTATAGTACGTCGAAAAAATGTCATAGTATAGTATGTCGAAAAAATAAAAAAGTAATAGTTTTTTATGCCGAAAAAAGTCATAGTATAGTGTGTTGAAAAAATAAAAAAAATAAAAAAGTCATAGTATAGTATGTAAAAAAAAGGTCATAGTAATGTATGTCGAAAATATTAAAAAAGTCATAGTAATATATGTCGAAAAAAATGAAAAAAAGTCATAGTATTGCACGTCGAAAAAACGTACTATTATTGTATAGTACGTCGAAAAAAAGTCATAGTGTAGTATGTCGAAAAGAGTGATAGTATATTATGTCGAAAAATTTAAAAACGTTATAGTATAGTGTGTCGAAAAAAAGTCATTGTATAGGATGTCGAAAGAAGTCATAGTATATTATGTCGAAAAATTTAAAAAAGTCATAGTATAGTGTGTCAAAAAAAATAAAAATAAAAAGTCATAGTACAGTATGTCGAAACAAATGGAAAAAGAGTCATAGTATAGTGTCGGAAAAAAAAAAAAAAAAGTCATAGTACAGTATGTCGAAAAAATGTCATAGTATAGTATTTCGAGAAAAAAGTCTTCGTGTAGTATGTTGAAAAAATAAAAAAGTGATAGTTTTGTATGCCGAAAAAAGTCATAGTATAGTGTGTTGAAAAAAAAAAGTCATAGTATAGTATGTCAAAAAAAATGTCATAGTATAGTATTTCGAAAAAAGCCATATAATAGTATGTCAAAAAAAAGTCAAATATAGAATGTCAACAAAAAAAAAATATCATAGTAATGTATGTCGAAAATATTAAAAAAGTCATAGTAAAGTATG
This sequence comes from Sebastolobus alascanus, assembly GCA_916701645.2. Classification (NCBI taxonomy): domain Eukaryota; kingdom Metazoa; phylum Chordata; class Actinopteri; order Perciformes; family Sebastidae; genus Sebastolobus; species Sebastolobus alascanus. The sequence continues at coordinate 6,375,938 of CAKAOJ020000006.1, forward strand.
TCGAAAAAAATGAAAAAAAAGTCATAGTAAAGAACGTCGAAAAAAGAAAAACATTATTGTATAGTACGTCGAAAAAAAGTCATAGTATAGTATCTCGAAAAAATAAATAAAAGTCATAGTTTAGTAGTCAAAAAAAAATAAATAAAAGTCATAGTTTAGTTGTTGAAAAAAATTTAAAAAAAAGTCATAGTACAGTATGTCGAAAAAATGAAAAAAGTCGTAGTATAGTATGTCGAAAAAAAAAAAAAAAAAAAGTCATAGTACGGTATGTCGAAAAAATGTCATAGTATAGTATGTCGAAAAAATTAAAAAGTAATAGTTTTGTATGCCGAAAAAAGTCATAGTGTAGTGTGTTGAAAAAATAAAAAAAATAAAAAAGTCATAGTATAGTATGTCAAAAAAAATGTCATAGTAATGTATGTCGAAAATATTAAAAAAGTCATAGTATAGTATTTAAAAAAAAAGGTCATAGTAATGTATGCCGAAAATATTAAAAAAGTCAGTAATATATGACGAAAAAAATGAAAAAAAGTCATAGTATTGCACGTCGAAAAAACGTAATATTATTGTATAGTACGTCGAAAAAAAGTCATAGTGTAGTATGTCGAAAAGAGTCATAGTATATCATGTCGAAAAATTTAAAAAAGTCATAGTATAGTGTGTCGAAAAAAAGTCATTGTATAGGATGTCGAAAGAAGTCATAGTATATTATGTCGAAAAATTTAAAAAAGTCATAGTATAGTGTGTCGAAAAAAATAAAAAAAAAAAGTCATAGTACAGTATGTCGAAACAAATGGAAAAAGAGTCATAGTATAGTGTGTCGGAAAAAAAAAAAAAAAGTCATAGTACAGTATGTCGAAAAAATGTCATAGTATAGTATGTCGAAAAAATGTCATAGTATAGTATTTCGAGAAAAAAGTCTTTGTGTAGTATGTTGAAAAAATAAAAAAGTAATAGTTTTGTATGCCGAAAAAAGTCATAGTATAGTGTGTTGAAAAAAAAAAGTCATAGTATAGTATGTCAAAAATAATGTCATAGTATAGTATTTCGAAAAAAGCCATATAATAGTATGTCAAAAAAAAGTCAAATATAGAATGTCAACAAAAAAAAATATCATAGTAATGTATGTCGAAAATATTAAAAAAATCATAGTAAAGTATGTCGAAAAAAATGAAAAAAAGTCATAGTAAAGAACGTCGAAAAAAGAAAAAAATTATTGTATAGTACGTCGAAAAAAAGTCATAGTATAGTATCTCGAAAAAATAAATAAAAGTCATAGTTTAGTAGTCAAAAAAAATAAATAAAAGTCATAGTTTAGTTGTCGAAAATTTTTTTAAAAAAAGTCATAGTACAGTATGTCGAAAAAAATGAAAAAAGTCGTAGTATAGTATGTCGAAAAAAAAAAAAAAAAAAGTCATAGTACGGTATGTCGAAAAAATGTCATAGTATAGTATGTCGAAAAAATTAAAAAGTAATAGTTTTGTATGCCGAAAAAAGTCATAGTATAGTGTGTTGAAAAAATAAAAAAAATAAAAAGGTCATAGTATAGTATGTAAAAAAAAATGTCATAGTATAGTATTTCGAAAAAAAGCCATAGCATAGTATGTCAAAAAGAGTCATAGTATATTATGTCGAAAAATTTAAAAAAGTCATAGTATAGTGTGTCGAAAAAAAGTCATTGTATAGGATGTCGAAATAAGTCATGGTATATTATGTCGAAAAAATGTCATAGTATAGTATGTCGAAAAATAAAAAAGTCATAGTATGTCGAAAAAATGTCATACTATAATATGTTGGATAAAAAAGTCATAGTATGTCGAAATGAAGTCATAGTATAGTATGTCAAAAAAAGCCATAGCATAGTATGTAAAAAAAAAGTCATAGAATAGAATGTCAAAAATTAAAAATTTCATAGTAATGTTTGTCGAAAATATTAAAAAAAGTCATAGTAATGTATGTCTAAAAAAATGAAAAAAAGTCATAGTAAAGTACGTCGAAAAAACAAAAGAATTATTGTATAGTACGTCCAAAAAAAGTCATAGTATAGTATGTCGAAAAGAGTCATAGTATATTATGTCGAAAAATTTAAAAAAGTCATAGTATAGTGTGTCGAAAAAAAGTCATTGTATAGGATGTCGAAATAAATCATAGTATATTATGTCGAAAAAATAAATAAAAGTCAAGGTTTAGTAGTCAAAAAAAATAAAAAGAAAGACATAGTACAGTATGTCGAAAAAATGCCATAGTATAGTATGTCGAAAAATAATAAAGTCATAGTATGTCGAAACAATGTCATACTATAATATGTCAGAAAAAAAAGTAATAGTATGTCGAAATGAAGTCATAGTATAGTATGTCAAAAAAAGTCATAGAATAGAATGTCAAAAAAATAAAAGTGTCATAGTATAGTATGTCGAAAAAAATTAAAAAAGTCATAGTATAGTATATCGAAATGTAAAAAAGTCATAGTATGTCGAAAAGAGTCATGGTATAGCATGTCGAAAAAATGTCATCGTATAGGATGTTGAAATAAGTCATCATATATTATTTTGAAAAAAATAAAAAAAGTCATAGTTTAGTAGTCGAAAAAAGTCATAGTATAGTATATCGAAAAAAAGTCATTGTATAGGATGTTGAAATAAGTCATCATATATTATTTTGAAAAAAATAAAAAAAGTCATAGTTTAGTAGTCGAAAAAAGTCAAAGTATAGTATGTCGAAAAAAATGAAAAAAAGTCATAGTATAGTATGTCGAAACAATGTCATACTATAATATGTCGGAAAAGAAAGTCAGAGTATGTCAAAATGAAGTCATAGTATAGTATGTCAAAAAACTTTAAAAAAGTAATATTATAGTATGTCGAAAAAAAAAAAAAAGTCATAGTATAGTATGTCGAAAGAAGTCATACTATAGTATGTCGAAAAAGTAAAAAAAAAAGTCATAGTATAGTATGTCGAAAAAATTAAAAGTCATAGTATAGTATGTCGAAAAAATAAAAATAAATTATAGTATAGTATGTCTAAAAGAGTCACAGTATAGTATGTCAAAAAAGTCAAAGTATAGTACGTCGAAAAAAAGTCATAGTAGAGTATTTTGAAAAAAATAAAGTCATAGTATAGTTTGTCAAAAAAATAAAAGTCATAGTATAGTATATCAAAAAATAAAAAAGTCATAGTATGTCGAAACAATGTCATACTATAATATGTCGGAAAAAAAAGTCATAGCATGTCGAAATGAAGTCATCGTATAGTATGTCCAAAAAAGTCATAGAATAGAATGTCCAAAAAATAAAAATGTCATATAGCATGTCGAAAAATTTAAGAAAAAGTCATAGTTTAGTAGTCGAAAAAAGTCATAGTATAGTATGTCGAAAAAAAGTCATTGTATAGGATGTCGAAATAAGCCATAGTATATCATGTCGAAAAAAAAAAAAAAAAAGTCATAGTTTAGTAGTCGAAAAAAGTCATAGTGTAGTATGTCGAAAAAAATTAAAAAAAGTCATAGTATAGTATGTCGAAAATATAAAAGTCATAGTACATTATGTAAAAAAAAAGTCATAGTATAGTATGTCAAAAAGTTAAAAAAGTCATAGTATAGTATGTCGAATAGAGTCATAGTATATTATGTTGAGAAAATAAAAAAAAGTCATAGTTTAGTAGTTGAAAAAAGTCATAGTATAGTTTGTCGAAAAAAATGAAAAAAAGTCATGGTATAGTATGTTGAAAAAATAAAAGTCATAGTGTAGTATGTCGAAAAAAATGATAAAAAGTCATAGTATAGTATGTCAAAAAAATAAAAGTCATAGTATAGTATGTCGAAAAGATAAAAAAGTCATAGTAGTGTATGTCAAAAAAAAGTCATAGTATAGTATGTCGAAAAAATAAAAAAAATCATAGTATAGTATGTCGAAAAAAGTCATAGTATAATATGTCGAAAAAAAAGTTATAGTATGTCGAAATAAAGTCATAGTATAGTATGTCAAAAAAATGAAAAAAAGTAATTGTATAATATGTCGAAAAAAAAGTTATAGTATGTCGAAATAAAGTCATAGTATAGTGTGTCAAAAAAATGAAAAAAAGTAATTGTATAATATGTCGAAAAAATAAAAAAAAGTCATAGTATTGGATGTCGAAAGAAGTCATAGTACATTATGTCGAAAAAAAATAGTCATAGTATAGTACGTCGAAAAAAACAAAAATAAAAGTCATATTAAAGTATGTCCAAAAAATTCATGGTATAGTATGTCGAAAAAAAGTCATAGTATAGTATGTCGAAAAATTTAAAAAGTCATAGTATAGTGTGTCCAAAAAAAGTTATAGTATAGTTTGTCGAAAAATGGTCAATGTATAGGATGTCGAAAAAAGTCAAAGTATATTATGTCGAAAAAAAAGTAATAATATAGTATGTCGAAAAAATTAAAAATCATAATATAGTATGTCGAAAAAATTAAAAAGTCATAGTACCGTATGTCCCAAAAAATTAAAAAAAAAAGTCATAGTATAGTATGTCAAAAAATAAAAAAGTCACAGTATAGTATGTCAAAAAATAAAAAAGTCATAGTATGTCGAAACAATGTCATACTATAATATGTCGCAAAAAAAAGTCATAGCATGTCGAAATGAAGTCATCGTATAGTATGTCCAAAAAAGTCATAGAATAGAATGTCAAAAAAATAAAAATGTCATAGTATAGCATGTCGAAAAATTTAAGAAAAAGTCATAGTTTAGTAGTCGAAAAAAGTCATAGTATAGTATGTCGAAAAAAATGAAAAAAAGTCATGGTATAGTATGTCGAAAAAATAAAAGTCATAGTGTAGTATGTCGAAAAAAATGAAAAAAAGTCATGGTATAGTATGTCGAAAAAATAAAAGTCATAGTGTAGTATGTCGAAAAAAATGATAAAAAGTCATGGTATAGTATGTCAAAAAAATAAAAGTCATAGTATAGTATGTCGAAAAGATAAAAAAGTCATAGTAGTGTATGTCAAAAAAAAGTCATAGTATAGTATGTCGAAAAAATAAAAAAAATCATAGTATAGTATGTCGAAAAAAGTCATAGTATAATATGTCCAAAAAAAAAGTTATAGTATGTCGAAATAAAGTCATAGTATAGTATGTCAAAAAAATGAAAAAAATGAATTGTATAATATGTCGAAAAAAAAGTTATAGTATGTCGAAATAAAGTCATAGTATAGTGTGTCAAAAAAATGAAAAAAAGTAATTGTATAATATGTCGAAAAAATAAAAAAACGTCATAGTATTGGATGTCGAAAGAAGTCATAGTACATTATGTCGAAAAAAATTAGTCATAGTATAGTACGTCGAAAAAAACAAAAATAAAAGTCATATTAAAGTATGTCCAAAAAATTCATAGTATAGTATGTCGAAAAAAAGTCATAGTATAGTATCTCGAAAAATTTAAAAAGTCATAGTATAGTGTGTCCAAAAAAAGTTATAGTATAGTTTGTCGAAAAATGGTCAATGTATAGGATGTCGAAAAAAGTCAAAGTATATTATGTCGAAAAAAAAGTAATAATATAGTATGTCGAAAAAATTAAAAATCATAATATAGTATGTCGAAAAAATTAAAAAGTCATAGTACCGTATGTCCCAAAAAATAAAAAAAAAAAGTCATAGTATAGTATGTCAAAAAATAAAAAAGTCACAGTATAGTATGTCAAAAAATAAAAAAGTCATAGTATGTCGAAACAATGTCATACTATAATATGTCGGAAAAAAAAGTCATAGCATGTCGAAATGAAGTCATCGTATAGTATGTCCAAAAAAGTCATAGAATAGAATGTCAAAAAAATAAAAATGTCATAGTATAGCATTTCGAAAAATTTAAGAAAAAGTCATAGTTTAGTAGTCGAAAAAAGTCATAGTATAGTATGTCGAAAAAAATGAAAAAAAGTCATGGTATAGTATGTCGAAAAAATAAAAGTCATAGTGTAGTATGTCGAAAAAAATGAAAAAAAGTCATGGTATAGTATGTCGAAAAAATAAAAGTCATAGTGTAGTATGTCGAAAAAAATGAAAAAAAGTCATAGTATAGTATGTCGAAAAAATAAAAGTCATAGTACATTATGTAAAAAAAGAGTCATAGTATATTATGTTGAGAAAATAAAAAAAAGTCATAGTTTAGTAGTTGAAAAAAGTCATAGTATAGTTTGTCGAAAAAAATGAAAAAAAAGACATGGTATAGTATGTTGAAAAAATAAAAGTCATAGTGTAGTATGTCGAAAAAAATGATAAAAAGTCATAGTATAGTATGTCAAAAAATAAAAGTAATAGTATAGTATGTCGAAAAGATAAAAAAGTCATAGTATAGTATGTCAAAAAAAAGTCATAGTATAGTATGTCGAAAAAATAAAAAAAATCATAGTATATTATGTCTAAAAAAGTCATAGTATAATATGTCGAAAAAAAAGTTATAGTATGTCGAAATAAAGTCATAGTATAGTATGTCAAAAAAATGAAAAAAAGTAATTGTATAATATGTCGAAAAAAAAGTTATAGTATGTCGAAATAAAGTCATAGTATAGAATGTCAAAAAAATGAAAAAAAGTAATTGTATAATATGTCGAAAAAATAAAAAAAAGTCATAGTATTGGATGTCGAAAGAAGTCATAGTACAGTATGTCGAAAAAAATTAGTCATAGTATAGTATGTCGAAAAAAACAAAAATAAAAGTCATATTAAAGTATATCCAAAAAATTCATAGTATAGTATGTCGAAAAAAAGTCATAGTATAGTATGTCGAAAAATTTAAAAAGTCATAGTATAGTATGTCCAAAAAAGTTATAGTATAGTTTGTCGAAAAATGGTCAATGTATAGGATGTCGAAAAAAGTCATAGTATATTATGTCGAAAAAAAAGTAATAATATAGTATGTCGAAAAAATTAAAAATTATAATATAGTATGTCGAAAAAATTAAAAAGTCATAGTACAGTATGTCCCAAAAAATAAAAAAAAAAGTCATAGTATAGTATGTCCAAAAAAAATTATAGTATAGTATGTCCAAAAAAAGTCATAGTATAGTATGTCGAAAAAATAAAAAAAAAGTCATAGTATAGTATGTTCAAAAAATAAAAACGTCATAGTATAGTATGTTGACATGTAAAAAAAAAGTCATATTATAGTATGTTGAAAAAAGTCATAGTATAGTCATAAATAAATGTATAGTATGTCGAAAAAATGTCATGAAAAGTCACATCATACGTAAGTCTTGTGGATGTGGACATGAAGATATTAGCAAAAATATTGGCTATCAGACTAGAAAAAGTGCTACCAACAGTCATACATGAAGATCAAACAGGTTGTATAAAAAACAGAGAGATATTTCATAAACTCCGCAGACTGTTTAACACCATATACTCACCCGGCTCCAGTGTTCAACCATAAGTACTTCTAACTTTTGATGCGGAAAAGGCCTTTGACAGGGTTCAGTGGGATTAGCTCTTTTCAACCCTGTCAAAGTTGGATTTTGGTGCAATCTTTATTTCATGGATCAAGCTTCTCTATGCCTCCCCCTTGCCCCCTGTTCAAACTACTGATTACAGATCTGGATATTTCTCTTTGACTCAATCTACTAGACAGGGGTGACCCCTATCTCCAATGCTTTTTGCGTTGGCTAGTGAACCACTTGCAATCTCCCTGAGAGCATCAACACTATACAGTGGTATTGTTCGAGCAGACTACGAGCATAAAGTCTTGTTATACGCCGATGATTTATTATTATATATTTCAAACCCCTCCAAGTCTATTCCAGTGATAATGAATACTTTAAGTAGGTTTGGAAGAATATCAGGTTATAAACTTAACATTAATAAAAGTCCCAATTAATGCTCTGGGGGATAAGCAATCTCTTTAACTGCTTCCCATTCAAAGTCTCAGATCAATTACAATATTTGGGAGTTAATATTACAAAAACTTTTGCCAGTCTCTATAATCAAAATTTTTCAAAATTGTTGGAGCAAATGACAAAGGATCATGAAAAGTAAAAAAAAAAAAAAAAAGTTAGTGTAGTATGTCAAAAAAGTTAAAAAATAGTAGTAGTAATAGTAATAGTATAGACCTGGATGGCTCTGCCAGGTTGTTGGGGGTTAAAAGATCTATGTGGTTCAGAGCCAGACCGACATGGGCCGTAAAAGTAATGTGTATAATTGGACTAGATCAAAACTAATTTGGGTAATTGGATTCTGGGATGTGTATTCAGTCCTCATTAAAACCTTGGCAAGAGAATATTTCATCTGAAGCTGAGCTCAGTAGCTGATTGAGATAGAAAACCAGAGTGGCAGTCAAGGTGAGATGATATCAAAATATAGTGAAGTCAGTCAGTGTCATTAAACAACCAATCCTCTTTAGTGGAGAAAATGTCTGTTGCTCAAAGTATGAGAGTGACTCCGAGCCTTTGTAAACACAGAGTGATGATGAGACTGGAAGATAATGTTAAATCTTGTGTTCACGGCCAGTAACAAGCCTTTTAGTTTGTCTTAGGACAGTTCACTGACATCATTAAGACAGCCGTGGGTTCCTCGGTTTAACCGACAGATGAAGCTTAGTATCACTGGTGTAACTGTGAAAGGTGTTGCTATGACTACAAATAATATAACAAACATACATAAAGAAAATATGAGTTCAGGATTTAAGGCGTTCAAAACAAAAGCGTTTTAGATGAAAATCTGTCCCTAGCAACCATTTTTTCAATCTGGCAATTATTACAGTATGTTCAAGGTGGTTTGTGCCAAAGACGGAGCACTAAGAATTCCACATACTGGCCAAAAGTTTGAAGGATGTAAATATTATGAGGCTGAAATCTGGACTGAATTTATTTATATTTCATTTTTTTTTTTCTCTTTGACACTTTTAAGAGTTTCTTTGATGCCACGTTTTGTGTAAGCTGAATTTACTCTGTTCAGTGTGTTTAACTGGTAGCAGCAGGTTGCAATTCATTATCTCAGTCCATGCAAAAATGACAGTGTGGAGTTAAACGTAGATCTGATTCAACTGAGTTTTGTCACCATTCAGCCCTCTGTTTCTCTACAGCCATTCATTCTCTTATAACCCTTTATAACAGGGGGGGTCATAATTTTAGGGGGGCACATTTGTAAAATGAGTCAAAATGTGTTTGTGTGTGACTCAAATTTAAAGCCGGGGTTCTTACCAGCAATAAACTGTCCATTATTAATAGTTACATTATTTATTCAGAGTAATAAATGAATGCCCAATAAACAACTTTAAATATTCTAATGTGAAGTTGACAGAAAGAAAGTGAAACTACTGTGTCACTAGTGTCATTTATCCTAGAGACATGATGAGGTAAAGAAGGTCATTAGCTAAACCACACACTAAGAGGCGTGCCCTTTTAACCAGCCGGTTACACACAGCTTTAAGCTTTTAGTTAAGTAGCCTACTACTAGTCAGCTAATTGCACTGTTCATCACTTAAAGCTTCAATTGATAACATTCACCCACTAGATGTCATATTGTCCCTCCCCTGTGCAATTGCATTCACTTCACAACAAGTTGTGGCCAGGCACTAACTAACACTAACTGATGACCCAGAGATACCACTTGATACCAACGTTGTTATACTATTGGCTCACAAGTCTTGTTAGAAGTAGGAATCAAAAGTCAGATATCGTCCACAGATATAAACGAAACATTCATTTGGGACCTGCCAACATTTTTAAAATGATTAATTCGCAACCGTAATGATTTTTTTCAGGAAAAGCCATACTTTTTTTCAATGCCTTTCCAAAGGCTCTGTGGATGTATTATTTAAAAAAAAATATTTGTCTACATAAAAATGTTATCAATTTAGACCTTTAATGCATACTTTGTTAGCTTCAGGCCTATTCACTTTAACTCATGGATATAGCATTGCCTGCTCATAGCGTGGCTTTTATTTTATTTTTCTACCACTTCCACTTGACAAGATTCAGTGAGTCAGTGGCCGTTCTAGACCATTTCAAATGGGGGGGGGGGGGGGGGGGGAGGTTTGGTTCTTCAAAAGACTAACGATACACATACAAATATCTACTGCCATTGCAGTGAGCAGGGCTAGCACACATCTGCAGGCTTATAAAAGTATATGCTGTTACGACGATATTTGACATTGCCATGCCAGTTTTTCCTCGCTAAAATTTAGCCCAACTTTGCAGCGTTATTTAGCCTCCTTCACCACAAGCTAGTATGACATGGTTTAGCTTCACTCTAGCCCTAAAACTGAACCTACTAGAGCCTCTGAAAAACAGTAAAGTCAGTCGGGATCGCCCAAGATCCCGCGGGTCTCAGGAGGTCATGATAAACAAGCTGTGAAGGAATCAGTACTCTGCACTTGCACTTTTTTTTTTTTCATTCTATGTGCACCTGTGTGACCCAAGTCAAAGATAAATTTCCATTGTTTTGCAACAGACAATAAAGTTTTTCTGATTCTCTTTGTGGTTGTGTTGCGTGTCTTTGTGGTGTGCTGCTCTTATATCCACAGAGACAAAGAGAACGTGACATTTCCTTCAGTTTATTAACCTGAGACATAGACACAACTTTATAAAATGAATATCAACACATTTAGTACAAAGATGCACAGCAATACACATAGTAGTAGATTAAGTACACAATTCAGCACTGCATAAAAAGTACATTAAAAACATGTCAGAAACATTGGCTTATCAGAACAAGAACAGCGTCATATAAATATACATTCGATAAATATGCATATCAGAAACTCCTCCTCTACTTCCAATCATTAAAACTCTGACAGTAACAGCCTTCTCTGACACAGCTTCCTTTGCCGTGTAACACTTCCTTCCCTTTCAACAGCATCTCATTAAATTATTTACAAAATCTGATAAATACATAATTGGAAAAATAACAAACATGCGTTTGTGATCATCAGTTTGTAAACAGTTAGTAGATATTGGCCACATGCAGGATGAGCTGAAGTCATAAGAAATACAAGGATTTTGCAAAAGCTAGCAAAATGGCCCCATATTTAACAGCCTAATGAGTTCACACAGTATCCCACATCTATCCTGTGTTAGTGCTACAGCTGCCACTACGGCCTCGTCCTCCTCTGATTCTGTCCTCTTGAATCAAATAAGCAGTGGAGCATTAAAACCTGCCACTCGGACAACTGGTGATCAAAACTTCTAAATGAAATCCTCCCCCTGACGACGGAGCAGGGGTGAAGAAATAGTGCTCTGTTCAGGCTCAGTCTGTGAGTCTGCTACACGCGAGCACAAAAGCAAACAGCCTTCATCTGATCCGCGACCGGAAAAGGAGCCATACGACAACGGGAGGGGATTCAACCACTGCTATATTTCAGCTTAGAAGGGACTCTACACCAAGGAGTTGTATCTATCACATGGTATCAATCACAAGACACACGCATGCAAAAAGCAAAAAAAAAAAATACATCCTGATAAATCAAGATATTTTTAATTTCTCAAAAAAAAAAAAAGGCCAGTGTTCATATATATATAGACACCTGCCATCACTGTAGACATGCAAGGTCCCTTACACATTATCACCATGGTTCTGTGTGCTGGAAAGCTTTAAGAAACAGAGAATATCACTTCTGATTCACACTGGATACTGACCAAACATTCTTTAACCAGTAACAACTTTGCAAATAAAATGGCAGGGATGTCTTCTATGTTTGATTTTTTTTTTTTTGTCCACAACTCATATTTTGTTCACAGCTGATATACGCGCTCTCATTCTTTATTGTTTGGCATTAACGAGAAGAGAGGTTTTGTTGAGCTATTGTACAGCGTTTGGGCTTTTGTGTTTGGGTTGTCTCACTTTGGTGCTGTGTTGGCAGGCGGTAGATTCCGCTGTTTAAAGTACTGGGTGACCTGTTGAGGCAGCTCGGCTAGGACCGACTTGGCGAGGGTCTCCTTGGGTGCCTAAGAGAGAAAACGAGCAAGAGAGCACATTAATTTCCACAAAAACACAGAGTAAAATGAAGGCTGAAGGTAGAAAGGTTAGAATACTGGTGATTGTGGCCTGTTTTGGCTCTGACTTTTCCAGACTAGCCCTGATATATGCACGTCCAGTGCTTGCTGATGGTTGTGTGACGTCTACTGTAGTAGTGTTGTTTATGGACACTCCTTTCCGCATATGCTTGTGTACTGTTGGCCCCTTATATCCAATTAAAGGAATAGATAAAGATAGTTTCCACCAACTTGGAAACTAGTTTGTGGTTTCCAAGTTGGTGGAAACAAACTTGGTTTCCACCAACTTGGTTTCCAACTTGAACAGATGTTTTAGTCTTTGACAGTCAGGAAGGAGCAGAAACTTTACTACTGAGTAGTCAGGTAGTCAGGAGAACAGTCTCCTTCTGGGAGTCAAATCAGCAAACTCTGTTGAATGTTTTAAATCTTATTTAACCTCTTCTATTTAACCTCTTTGAAGGCGCCGGTGCCCTTGGCTGACTTTACTTTTTTCAGAGGCTGTAGCAGGGTCAGTTTTAAAGCTAGAGTGAAGGTATCATATGAAACTAATAAACCTAAGGGATCCATTGGTACCAACCACGTCATGCTAGCTCGTCGGGAAGAACGCTAAATATCTCAACAAAACTATGCTAAATTTTGGCAAAGGGAAAACTGGCATGGCAATGTTCAATGGGGTCCCTTGACCTCTGACCTCAAGATATGTGAATGAAAATGGGTTCTATGGGTACCCACGAGTCTCCCCTTTACAGACATGCCAACTTTATGATAATCACATGCAGTTTGGGGAAAAATGCAGTACAAATGTGTTATTTTTGCCTATTCTAGGGACAGGACTCCGGGGTCCCTAAACAGTCTTTGAATTGCATAAATTGGGTATGACTGTAGAGCTGAGACTCTAGTAGATCCAATGAGCCCAATTGTATTCATGTGTGATGATGTTAGTCCCCATAGTAGCCATTTCATTTTAGTGAGACCATTTTTTTTAAACTTGACCCCACTGTATAAAATGACATCAGACGATGTATGGCTTTCCTAGCTATATTGACAATAAGGGGGTTTCTGAGCAGTTTTTAAATTTTTTTAAATTTATTATTATTATTATTTTTAATTTCTGATTTATGACTAGAACAACTTGACACACAGTCCTGAGCTGCATCTCAAATTGATCTTCAGGTTTCCAGCTTTCAGATGACCACTTACACTATGTGACATACAGTACACTGTTGACCTGCTATCTCCAAATAAAGACCCCCTGTCCCCCCTAAAAATGACAAAAATCGGTCTATGAAAACGGGGGGGGGGGGGGGGGGACAGGATAGGGTTAAACCTATTCATTCTCAGATTTATTTTATTGATCCCACATAGTCGTGATTTGTGCTAATACATTCTATTAAAACAATAGCTACTAACCTTCGAAGTATCTAATCACCACCAACTTTATGAAGATAATAATTTATAGTAAAAGCTAGCCTGCCAACACAGCTCATCATTTCAGGTCACTCTCATTATTACGTTTCCTCTCTGTCTCAGCGTCATTTCTCCCTCTTCCTCTCCATTATGTCTGCTGCTGTCTCTCACCCTCCCACCGATAAACTGGAACGAAGCCAACAAACACTGTGTTCCTCCCACTACAGAGGAAGTCAGCTCGCCCCCCACACACACACAAAAAAATACAAAAATGAACAAAAATGCTCTTAGTGAGTCCTCTGGTGCACAGCCTACAAATGTGCACACACTAATGACCAATGTGCTAATCTACAGCACACACGTATGGACACTCACACACATCAAACCTTTTTACATGTGTTGTATGTATGCTCATCTACACACACGCTCACAGTGTCTCTGTCGAGTCTGAGAAAACCAAGCAGCTCTCCTCATCTAACAGTGTGTGTGTAGTGTGTGTGAGCATCTACAATCTGAGTAACAACAGGCTGCCATTTGGTAACACATTCACAGTCAGACAGCATGACATCGTGCCATTAGGTAAAGCCGCTACCGCAGAACTAAGATGGAGTCAAAGTGACACTGCAAATCACATCGGCAAGTCGAAACATTTGCTGAAGTGGCATCTCGGCAAATGGTGACTGAAAGACGTCAAACTTCACTGAGAGCTGTTCGGTTGACAAACTTTGTGGATGATTCACCAGAAACTCTCCTCTATGTAAAGAGACGATTGTGTATTTTATTCTAAATATCCGTGTTTCAACACAGTTCCACTGAGGACACTCCATAGCTGTAAAGTAGCAAAGTCCAATTAGTCAAGTATTTTACTCGGATTGTTGTAGCCGTTTTAGGTATAAAAAAAATATTATGTGCAAAACTGAGCATCCTAAAGTGCTGTTAAAATCGATCTTTATACATAAACCTGCAATAACAGATTTGTTTGGCCACTTGGGGGCAGCAGAAACACACGGTAAACACAGCATTGACACATTTTAAAATTTACGTTGATACGGTGAACGTGTTAGCAAACTGTTGCCTATTTACACATCAAGCAGATATGGAGCTACATTAACATTTATTTGGAGATGTGTTTATGGCCACCTGATGAATTTGTAAATACAATAGCCACTCTTCTTTTAGCTCTGTTTTTGGCCTCTGCCAACTCCTGAGGGAAATATCTGGCTCTTTAGCTGCTAAAGTTGCTAACTTTGTCCGTTTGTAGTTTTATGCTTGTAAGTACATTTTGATTAGGTACTTTATAATAACCATCATTTATAAATGGTAAATTGATAGTTAATTGAACTTAGTTAATAGTTATTTTACTGTTGAATGAAATGATAATTGATAATGTTTACCAATTATTAGTAATGCTAGAAGTTCTGTTATTTTATCATTAGTTTGTGCAATATGAAATAATTAGTTTATAAACTATATATAACAATTACATTCTGATTACATTAGTACACTATTAACAGTTTATTATTTCATACATTATAACATTTTATAGACTATATTATACATTTGTTAATGATTACCAGATGATTTGTAAACCTTTAAGAAATTGTTTGTAAATAATGTATAAACATTACATAGATAGATGGACCAGAAACCAATTATTAACCATTGACAAAGTATTAACTATCTATCTAAATAATGTTTATAGATGCTTTACAAAGTATTTATTAACCATTTGACAAGGTATTAGAATCATCAGTTGCAACTTTATAAAAGCCATCCAAATTATGTTTATAGATGTTTACAAACCAATTATTAACCATTAACAAAGTGTTACAAATATCTATCTATGTAATGTATATATATGTTTTACAAACAGTTTCTTTAATTAACAAATACGTATATACAGTATATAGTATATAAAATGTTATAATGTGTGCAACAATAAACTGTTAAAATAACAAATTATAGCATTACTAATACTTAGTAAACATTATTAATTATAATTTCATTGTTTGTTAACAGTAAAATAACTATTAATGAAGTTTAACTAACTATCAAGTTACAATTTATAAGTGATGGTTATTATAAAGTGTTACCGTACATTGTAATGTAAATATTGTGTATTGAAATAAATTGAAATACTTTCAATTGTGATGTTTTGATATTTATTTAAAGCTGGAGTCTGCGATCTTGGAGAGCTAGCATAATTTGAAAGTAGCATCGCCTCAGGAGCTCCGTCTAAGCCCCCCCCTCCCCTCGAAACTCCTTATAAGGCAACGCCCCCCACACACATGCGCTTTGAGTTCACGCTGGTGCACGCTAAGGGTAGAGTACGAGCAGGGAGGCAGGGAGGCTTCTGATTGGTTCCTTACACCCGGGACCATTTTTACTGATTGGTAGACGTTTTTACAGGATTACAGCAGCTACAGATGACGGATTTCAGTGCTCATAAGAAACGGATTGCTGTCGGGGTGTAAAGACCATTTCAACCAATATAACAAAAAGTGTATACTGGATAAATCGCATACCCCATCTTTAAGAAAAGGATACAGCAATTATTTCACCTCTGGGACTTTCTCTATCAACTTACTATTAGCGATGGGATCCTACATGAACACAAATTGTCCAACAAAGTTATGTGAGTTTTGTCTGTTTCACATCAGAGATTTCTGTCTGTGCTGTTTTGTCTGAGCTCTTCTCACTCGTTTGCAGCAGACGGGACTAGAAAAGAGATCATGTCATGTACTTGCATTTACCAATAACTATTTAGGAACACTTGAATCAGAATCTGGTAACACTTGTGAGGTTGTTTGCTACTGTCAATCAAATCTGATCAAGTCATCACAATTTAAATTTATAAAGAAATACTGAACCAAGTTTTAAGGGGCTTTAGCACCATTCATTTCAGTGAAAGAATGGTTTCAGAGCGCTGATATGCTATTGAAACTTTCAAAGCAATGGAGGTCAGGTCACCCATCAAATTGCAAAAGCACCTGTACCTATAGTGTACAATGTATTTATATACATAGCACAGTGCAATAAGTCTTAAAACATTTATATTTAAATTCAGCCTTTGAAAGTCAACGACTTAATATACTTGACAGCAATCTAAATTCTTAATTTTCTTGTTACAGTAAACATCAACCACAACGTGAAGCAGTTCTATTTCTTTTTTTTTTTTAGTGCATGCAGGTTCCCCCTGGTTTTCTAAGACCAATACTCACATTTCGGAAATCCCTGAAAGGGACGAACTGCACAATGTCCCGAACAGCCTCTTCTCCAGTGTTGGACCTTAAAACGCTGGCGTCTCCATCTAAGAACTCCATGGCAGCAAAATCTGCGTTGCCGACGCCAATGATGATGATGGACATGGGAAGCTTAGACGCCTGTACGATGGCGTGACGCGTCTCATCCATATCGCTGATGACACCGTCGGTTATAATGAGGAGAGTGAAGTACTGCTGCAGAGGGGAAGAGGGATGGAAGGGGAGAAATGAGGGAAAGAAGACACAAAGAGAAACAAGAAATCCACTTAAACCTGCAGCAGGCAGAAAGTTTTTGGCATCATTGGGCAAAAATTCCTTAATGACCTTTCAGCATATTATAATTCAAGTGTTCTGAGAGAAAACTAGACTTCTGCACCTCCTCATGGCTCTGTTTTCAGGCTTTAGAAAATCTAGCCCGTGACGGGAGACTTTGACCAATCACAGGTCATTTCAGAGAGAGAACTCTGATCAAATGGTCAAACTCTCTACTTACTCCGGCTGGTGGGCGGTGCTTGGTATTTCCTCAACTGATCTCAACATGGCGACCGGGTCACAAACTTTCTCATTTTAAAGCTAAACAGTACACTACAAGATTTTTTACGTGAAAAAAGAGAAAATTTTACTTGAGAAATAGGCATTACAGTAACATAATATTGATTCATATTTAATCAGCGCTGCCTAGTTTGACCGTTTGATCGGAGTTCGCGAGTGATTGACATCTGCTCAGAGACGGCAGGCCCCAGCTCGGCTCTGATTGGTTGTTTTCCTCCGGTCTGTGAAATCTTGCAGATGCTATTAGGAGCGCCGGAGGACACAGAGGCACATGATTTTTTCAGAATACCTGTCTCATGCACTACTGTCAGGATATAGTGACTGTTTTATAAAAAAATACTTTTTTTAATCATATTTGCTCCATTTCTACCTACTGCTGCCTTAAATGTGATGTCACTTCTAAATCCTGAATTTTCTAAGATCACTTGAAGAGAAATCTGCATCAAGAATAAAGACTGGGACAATCAGGTACAATCATTATGATTATGCTGTAAATAGTGGTAAGCAGAGTGACGTAGAGTTGTGGAGGCGGATAAGGAGGGTTAGGACAAAGACCGAGGCAAGGGAGAAACGAAAAAAAAAAGCAATAAAGGACATTTCAGTGTTAGGAGTGACAGTGAAGAGGAGACAGGAAATGATTGAAGAAGAAGAGAGAGCTGGATGACACAAGGGAGAGAAAAATAGAAACCAGAATGAAAGCTTTTCTGCATTCCAGCACGTTGGGCTCCATTCATATAACAGAGCACGCCATCTGGTCCTGAAAAAAAAAAAATGATGGAAAGAAAAAAAATGAATCGACAGATGAATGAGAGAAGAGAAGAGATGAGAAAAGAAAGTAAGAACAAATAGTGAATAAGTTGCAGTGAATCAGAAGGGAAAGTGGTCAAGCTTCGGCATAAGACTGAAATATCTTGTAGCATGTTGTAATCCATACGTGTTGAAGTTTCTTGTTGGATTTCTTTCTGTAAATCTAATCACAAATTGAAGGACAAACCTGAATAAATGAGTGGAACATAATGAATGCATAAAGGGCACACAGAAATTTGTGTCTGTAAAAACTGGAAAACATGTTTCATGGCCAAGTCTGGAGATGGACTGTGCACACAGACGGCACTCATCATATCTCTTTGTATTCTTATTTACAAAAAACAAGTGATAAATAAAACACTTTCAGGAGACCATGTCCTGTCTTTAAAATACATTTACATAAATGCTAGCATAAGAGAGAGAGAGAGAGAGAGAGAGAGAGAGAGAGAGAGAGAGAGAGAGAGAGAGAGAGAGAGAGAGAGAGAGAGAGAGAGAGAGAGAATGCTATTTTAGGAAGCTACTATCATTATTTTTATTGCAGTCTGACATGAATGAAGAAAATATCCAGTGGGCGGTGCTTGCTTTTGCCTTGACTGTTTTCAACATGGCAGCCGGGTCACAAACTTTCTCATTTTACAGCTAAACATTACACTACAACATGTTTCTGAACACATTTGAGCCAAGAAATAGGCATTACAGTAACAGAATCTTGATTCATATTTAATCAGCGCTGCCTAGTTTCACAATTTGATCAGAGTTCCCGAGTTTCACGAGCAGTGATTGACAGCTGCTTAGCTCCAGCTCGGCTGTTATTGGTTGTTTTTGTTCGGATGCGGTAGAAACTTGCAAATGTCATTAGGAGCACCGGAGGACACCGGAGGACACAGAGGCACATGTTGTTGTTTTTTTTTCAGATTACCTGTGTCATGCACTACTGTCAGGATATAGTGACAGTTTTATAAAAATAACTTTTTATCATATTTGCTCAAAGTTACCAACTACCAGCATGAGAGATGAAGATGTAAATCACAATGTGCAGCCAGCCAGTCTGGATCATCCTAAAGGTGAAATTAGCAAATTATGAGTAAACTGTACATTGTTCATACAGCATATTTACCAAAATCATCCAAACATCTACAGAAACTTCTCAAACTACAGCTGCTGTTGAGGACAATTGTGATCACTGGACATGACAGATTTTCAGTGAGGTTACATGTTTACAAGCTACTCAGATTTTTTAAAACTGAATCAGATATCTTGACTGTGAAATGATATAATGAGATACGAAACATCTAACAATATCAATAACAAACCCATCGGCCATTCAGAGGTGAAAATACAAGAAAGCTGTGAAATGTAGTCGTAATGCTTATAATACACTTTTCTTTACCATCTTACTGCATGTACACACAGAAATAAAAACACACACAGATAGAACAAGGATAAAATGTGTGTCTAATGTGGACAAAGACATCAGACAGACGGCAGGAGGAACATCATCATTACACGCCTGTCCTTTATTACCGGTATCAAACATGACACACAATGTATCTCTCTCTCTCTCACGTATGCACGCACGCACGCACGCACGCACACACACACACACACACACACACACACACACACACACACACACACACACACACACACACACACACACACACACACACACACACATTTTGCCAATTCTTCAAATCAGCTTCCATTCAATGCAACAGTGAAAACAAACAGGGGAATCCAATTTTATCCCCAACACCAGGAGCCTGTACCACGAAGCGAGAGCCAGCTATCTTTGGGCTTAGCTTGGGTTTTCCAGTATCTCGAAAGGCTCTCTTTTATTCTGGGTAAATCACCATGGTAAACTATGCTGCTCCTGAGCAAGTTAACCATAGAGTATCCTATCAAACATGTCAACATGTCAAAAGCCTGCCTACTGACCAATCGGATCGCAAAATATAGTCATTACTCAGACAGGATTATGACAGGTACAAAAATCTTGAGTTTACAATAAAGTGATAAGAGTAACAAAGCAACCTCTCCGACTGTATGTAAGTTTTTACATGTATAAACATTTTTTAATTGTTTTTTATTGCCAATGTGTGAACAGGTTGTAACCTAAAAAATGAGACCTTCTGCAACTTTCTAGGTTTTCTTCTATCAGCCTGTAGATTGCTTTTAATGTGAACAACTTTGGCCGTTTTTTTTGGGGGGGGGGAAATCCAATGAATGTGAAGTCATGTATTACATATTACCCCCCTAGTGTTGTGGGAGTGTGTGTTCACGTGGGAAGTGAGTGGTGAAGCAAGAGAGAGAGCGGCAGCAGCGAGTGTGTGAGAAAACAAGCAAGCAGCGGAGCGGAAGAAAGTTTGAGAATATCAAGTGAATCTTCCGCGGATGTTGCAGTTTGTGCAGAAATAAATGCAGCAGTTCCTCAAAACCAACAGAGGTTTCATGTGTCTTGTTTCCCGGCGGCTGAGTGAAGTGACGGAACTCCGGAGCGAGAAACGTTATCGACTCCGGCCCAGGAGACCGTAACTACGGCGTCTCCCCTGTACCTTCTGACCACGGTCGGGAGACTGATACAGGAAAAGTTAACACTAGGATCAACATCGGCTGGTTAGCTAACGTAAGCTAATTGTTTGGTAAGCTAACATTACTACCAAGCATGTGAAACATCTAGTGATATTGTGATTTTAGCTGGCTAATGATGCTTAAGTTAATCAACATGATGCATGTCAATCACGTTCAGTCTCGTGTATGTCGGTAGTGCGAGAGCAAGCGCGAGCAACAGGACGCTGACTGTTGTTGACTTAACAGCCACAGGTGTCACTGTTAAAGTTGAAGTAGGCAAGATTGGAGCAAATATGATTTGAAAAAGTTATTTTTATAAAACGGTCGCTATATCGTGACAGAAGTACATGAAACAGGTAACCTGAAAAAAATCATGTGCCTCTGTGTCCTCCGGTGCTCCTAACGGCATCTGCAAGATTTCACAGACCGGAGGAAAACAAGCAGTCAGAGCTGATCTGGGGTCTGCTTTCCATCTGCCGTCTATGAGAGCCGGCTGTCACTCACTCTATTTCTCACCTCAAATGTTTTCAGAATCATCTTGTAGTGTACGGTTTAGTTGTAAAATGAGAAAGTTTGTGACACAGCAGCCATTGTGAAATCTGTTGAAGGAACGCCAAGTTCTGGTCACATGACCGGAGCACAGCCAATAGGAACGCTCTCTCTCTCTGAAATTACCTGTGATTGTTCAAAGTCTCCCGTCACGGGCTAGATTTTCTAAAGCCTGAAAACAGAGCCTTGATGAGGTGCAGAAGTCTAGTTTTCTCTCAGAACACTTGAATTACAATATGCTGAAAGCTTATTATGGAATTTTTGCCCAATGATTCCAAAAATATACTGTCTACTGTCACTTTAACAAGTTATTTCTGATTCTTACAGAGAGTCCCTTTAATATACCGGTAAAATGAATGTTCAATTAATTTCCATGATAATTATGTTTGTCAAACATTTTTCAAGTGTGGGTTTAAAACAAGGCTTTCAACAGACAGAGAGACAGTTTACACACTATAAAAGTTCCCATCCAAATCCAATGCAAATTTTAGACAAATTTCCAGAAAACCAGCAAAATAAAATGCAGATTAATGCATGTTTACATCCACTACTGTTATGCAAATGACTATTTATAGCAAATGGCTATTCAGTTAGATTGGTCGGAAAAGGCTCTGCTGTTTGAGAGAGCTCTCAAAAAGCCAGACATTGTTGAACTTGCTTTGCGGTCGTGGTCTCATATAAGTCAGACGATATGTGGGCACACACACACACACACACACACACACAAAGAACATGCATGAGCTCTGCGTACTAGAATGCAAATGGTTATCCTATGATAAGAACATACAACGTGAAGACACACACTGACTTTAATCGGAACAAAATCACACTTTTATGTTATGTCACACACACACACACACACACACACACACACACACACACACACACACACACACACACACTCACACACACACACACACACACACACACACACACACACACACACACACACACACACACAGGGAGGGCTCTGAAACCTGTCTCTTTAATGTGCTAACAGCAGCGCTCATTAGAGAATCATTATCACACAGACAGACAGGGTCGCTCACACACTGGGACACGCACAAACTGCGCTGGCCTGCAGCCTGTGAGTTTGTGTGTGTGTGTGTGAGTGAGTGTGTCACAAACGGGAGTGTGTTCGCACATAGTGACACAGTCTGCATTCGCAGGTTCTCTCATTATCTGAGGAACGGGAAGACTGAGGCAGAGTAGCAGCCGATTTGTGCAGCCTACCTACCCACCCACTAACCCCAACACACACACACACACACACACACCAATCTAACCACTACCCCAGTATGTGGTCCACACACACTTCTGCTACGGCTGTCACATCTCATTGTCTGTCACTCCTTCCTATGTTCCACCCCTGTTTGAACTCACTGTAATATAAAACAAGAAAAGGGCCTGCAATCATTTCCTTACAGAAACAAAAGGATTCTGGCACACAACACACAGACGAGTACAATCCTTTGTGTGTTTTGCTCATGTATTTGTTCTCCACGGGGTGACAGGATACAATTAGGGACAAAAAGCACCGTGGGAGCATAATGATACCCAGCTACTGCACTCTCTTCAGATTTAGGCAGGAGACGTGCCACTGGATACATACAAGTGGGGGACATGTACCGCTTGTTGAGAGTTTGAAGATCCGAAGCTCCTGCAAGTGTCACACATCTGTACATTATATGAATGACCCCAATGGGAACATCATGTTGAGCTTCACAGGTAATGTAACCCGAGTTGTGCTACCTTACAAATGTCAGCAACATGTGCGAGACCTCTGTTTGTGCCCAAACTCGTGTTGTTTAAGCCGCAGTGTAGTCACGCAGTCCAAAACATGAAAATAAATTGAAACTGACTGAGCCATGGACAGGGACAAGTTTCATCCAGCTGCACAGCCTGCTATTTATTTAAAGCATTGATTCTTTTTGTTACAGAATGACTACTTCTGTTTCTTTTGCATCGCTGGCTCTGAATTAGAAACATGTACTTGGAAATTAGAATAAGTTTGACCCTGAAGTGACCATGCTCCTTTTATTTATTTATTTTTTTATTCTTTTGTGCCTTTTCCTCAAGTTAAAGGCTTTTAAAAGCACCCTTAAAAATATAAATCAGTTTGAACACACCTTGGCAATCATCAGGAGTCATAAAATCAGTATCCTGCAAAATTCAGGAAAATTTAGCGCCTATTTGGTGGCCATTTTGAAAAATGGCTGCCATTGCCCTCAGGGGCCAAAGTTGCAGCGCCCACATATCTATATCTTTTCATAACATATGAACTTACATCTGTGCCAAATTTGTTACTCTTTTCGCAAAATGCACAATTGTTATGAATATTTCAACCTAACTGCCCCACTAAAATAGATAAACTGTATGATTCTGCTGCTGCACCAGTGGGCCTTACTGGAGTTGGACCATGGACCTTTGACAATGCTAACCACTGCTGCCTCACAGAGAACAAGTCTGTGGCTTAAAGGCAAATACTTCTCTTATTTGGCTCCCCAAGTGACAGATTTAGAAGCTGTGCTAGAGCAGCAGCAGTGGTTACACACATTTAGTTGTGGTTTGAATAGTCTCTAAGCAGCAAAGCCAAATATTGCTCATTTGAGACTTCAATGAGACCACTGCATAGGCACAGTAAAGATGCTGTGCAGAGGGCTCTGGTAAAAAAAAAAAAGAAAAAAGGTGGGGTTATCAGGCAATGAATTTGATCCTGGGTTAACATGTGGCACAGCACAGTCCAATGTCACTTATGAGAGTGCACATTCTAGATAAAATACATAGCAACATGTTGCATTTATTCTTGATCTTCAAGTGGCCTATAAGTAAGTTTTTATGAGACCTACCTGAACGAGAAATACTACCAAAATAGAAAACCTTCTTGGGTGTGAGACAGAGCCTTAGGCTTGTTCTTAATTTGGATTTTATGTGTTACTGCCCCAGATAAATAATCCAATGGCCCACCAGATGGAAGCATATTATTGTAACATCCTGATATTGGTGCATATTATTGTTGTCTGGTTTTATTTTGAAACACAACCTCTCTTGTCATTTCAGTTCCTGCCCCCGTGAGTTTCCCCATTGCTTAGTTTTTTTGGTATTTGGACCTTTTGCTTCGTCTCCCGTTTTTGGATCACTGCCTACTCCTTACCTGGTATTGTTGCTGTAAGGACTGATTACCTGTGTATGACCACCCTGATTCTGAGTAAAGACTTTGTTTTTTGAACTTACCTTGTGTCCCGAGTATTTCTCTGCATCTGAGTCTCTGTTACCTCCAGCATTGTTACAATTATGCAGTGGTTTTGACAAAAACTACACTCAGATGAAACAAGCTGAGCTGAGATTTGCTCTTCTATTCTTCTGTAGAGGAGAGATGACAACAGGTGTGCCACTAATCGTATTTGTGACATAGAAAGCTGAATAGAGTGCACATTTTTTAATCACACCAATGTGAAAGGAGCACTGTATTCCTGGTTGGCCTACAAAAAATACGTCATCCCTGGAGCACTCCATAATGGAATGGCTACAAAAGTGAAAGTATATGTGAAAAGTAGCTACAGGTTGCATTTTAAGAAACCAACAATAATCACAATGTTGGTAGAATCAAACGAGTCTTATTTAGTCATAACTGCAGGTCAGCTACAAACAAAAATAAGAGTCTACAGCCTCTGTGAGGCTGTATTTAGGCAAAAAATTGCTTTGAGCTAAATGCTAACGTCAGCATTCTAACAGACTCACAATCACAATGTTAGCATGCTAATGTAGGTATAATGTTTAGCATGTTCTCCATCTTAGTTTAGCCTGTTAACATGCTAACATTTTCATTGCAATCCATCCAGTAGTTGTTGATAGAGTTGGGCCGGCGTAAAAATGTTCAAACCGGTTTAATATTAAGCCACAACAGCGGAACGGACCGGTATACCGAATTTTACCACTACTGGCGTTGCACTTGACTCAGCAGCCGCTCCACCAAAACTCAGAGGAGCGGCTTATCACTAAAATGAGAATAGCTGGTCCACCCTAACAGCCCATCTTAAGTGAACCTGGGCTGACGTTGACGCTAACTTTGGGGCTAACCCCCTTCACTTTAATCAGCAGGTGGCAAGCGAGACACCCATTTGTAGCATTTATTCACCGACAGCCTAAACTGTACACACACACTGCAATGTTCACAGCTACATCGATCCTAGTTGTTGACATAAACGTGATAAAGTGGTGAGCAGACCAAACGACATTGCCATCCCTAGAGCCACGCCACTAGCATAAAAGAGTCAACCACATGAGAGGTTGGAGAGGAGAGGAGAGGTGAGGAGGAAAGCTACAGATAAAGTGACATAAAAAAAGGAGAAAATGAGATGGAGAGTGCTTCCCTATCATGCTATTTAGCCCGAAAATGTGTGAAATGCCTGGTCAGTGTCTCAGCTGAAAAGAGGTGTGATATGGAAGGAGATTAGGGCAGAAGTTGTCACTCCAGTCTGTCACCCTCCACCCTGGCACTCTGGTCACCATGACAGGACTCGGAGCCAACAGATGCACACACTTGTTTGTCCAGTCAGCCATCAGAGTAAATAAATTATGAGTACAAACTACCCCGACAGGCACTCACTACTGACTGCTCTGGTGAGTAAATCATATTATTTAGTGGTATGTGTTTTCTTGGTGTAATTTGCCCTATAGAATGATAATGATAACCAATATGATCAAACTTTTGCTTGTATGGGAATGTGAGGGATTGACAGTGAAGGATTACAGAGACACAGGACGTCTACAAAGGCAAAGAAGAAGAGAGGGTGGTGTCCAAGTGCCTCAGAGGTAAAAAATATGAATGGACAGTAGCTCATAGTTCCTGGGAAAATATCACTGGACAGAATCCTCAAGGGAAATGCTCAGGTGCCAGTGAGAATACACGATGGGAATCTCCAAATACTGATTTGAAAATGGCACCAGACAGGCTAAACTGAGAACAAAGTAAGTAAGATATCAGAAGATGAAAGAGAGGATATCAGTGAAAGGACCAAGTAAACCTAGTTGTCTGACAGCACTGAGAAGGGGGGAGAATCTTGTGAAGAGATGAAATGAAAGAGGGAAGTGGAGCATTATACAATCTGTTAGCTGTCAAATCATTGTTCAGCAAGGAGAGGAGCGGTAGTCTTTGAGCAACAAGAGCAGGAAGTACAATATAACTTTGAAAAGAAAAAGAAGCCAGGAGTTTGAGATACTGTAGTAGTGTGTACTGTGGTTGTAGTTGAAACTGGAATGCAACCAGCAAATTTACAGAGCTTTTACATACTGTATTGCCCTCTTGTGTCTCATCATTTGGGTCTGCATTATACAGGTTCAGCTGAAGAATAATTAAAACATGAAAAGGCAGAAAAATAAGTAAGTCGTTGTCACCTACCGCTGCTTTCTCTTGTTGAAGTGCCTGGGAAGCAAAACGTGCTACATGACTGATGATCGGAGCAAAGTTTGTTGGGCCGTAGAAACGAATGTGAGGGAGACAGGCAGAGTAGGCCTGGGCAATACCCTCCACACCTACAAAGAGAGAAAGACAGAAAGACTTTAATTTCAACAAAACTTTAATTTAAAGATGAATGAGAAGTGGTTTGGGTTTGTGATGGGGGTTGGGAGGGGGGGCACATATGAAAACATGTCTTTGTTTTACGCATATCTCCCAACTCAAGTGAGACATTTTCAGCTGAGGGCAGTAGCTCAGGAAAATGATTGTTTCTCATCAGCAGGTCTATTTTAGACTCCAATCATCTTAAACAACCAGACAATTGAATGTGTGAATGAGTTCATTTGCTGAACATTTGCCTCTTGATTCAGTCACCTTTTTTAAGGGAAGTCAACACTGCAGCCTAAACACAGTTTACAGGTTCATGTTTATTTCTTGGTATAAAAGTTGTGTTCTCTTCATTCACATCTAAATGTAATAAAAAATATACACTTTCTTATAACCCCTTAAAACCCTGGTGGGCCCGGACGCTATTCTGTATTTCAGAGGTTGTAGCGGGCTCAGTTTTTAAGCTAGAGTGAAGGTACTGATATCATATGAAACTAGAAAACCTAAGGTACCAATGCCATGCTAGCTTGTTGGGAAGAACACAAAATAACGCTACGAAGTTTCGCTAAATTTTGGCGAAGAAAAACTGGCATGGCCAATATCAAATGGGTTCCTTGACCTCTGACCTCAATATATGTGAATGAAAATGGGATCTGTGGGTACCCACGAGTCTCCCCTTTACAGACATGCCCACTTTATGATAATCTCATGCACTTTTTTGCGTGCAGTACAAATGTGTTATTTTCGCCTATTCTAAAAATGGTGTATTTGAATATTTCTGCACACTGGGGTCCCTAAACAGTCTTGGAATTACAAAAAATGGGTATGACTGTAAAGCTGAGACTCTTGCGGATCCAATGAACCCAATTGTAATTATGTGTGATGATGTTAGTCCCCATAGTAGCCATTTCATTATAGTGAGACCATTTTTTGAAACTTGACCTCATTGTATAAAATGACCTGTGGTGACCTCTAGGATAATCACAGCCTCATGAAACTATACAACCACAAAAGAGACCTAGAGCATTCAGAGAATGGATGGCTTTCCTAGGTATATTGACAATAGGGGGGTGTCTGCTCACTATCTAGTCGCCTTAAAAAAGCAATTCTTGCAGAAATCTCCAAATTTCCAAAGTTCTTGATACCAAATCATAGCATGGCTTTTTCTATCATGTTCCTCAAGGTCTTGGTGTCTTAATGTGGTATTTTGGAGGGATTTCGATCATTTTTATCTATTCTCAAGTGGTAAAAATGGTTAAATGTAGTACCAAATCTGTGTAACAAATGGTATCAACCCCCAAATTGCTGCAACAATTTATGAGACATAATAGAGCATGGGGATGACCATCATATATTTATATTATAATGTGCTAAGCCCTTATACACTTCCACAATTTATTCCAATGAATTATTTAATTTAAAAATTCTTTTTTATTTATGATTTATGACTAGAACAACTTGACACACAGTGCTGAGCTGCATCTCAAATTAATCTTCAGGTTCAGAGCATGTACACCACTTATATGTGACATATACTGCTGACTTGCTATCTCCCCCCTGTACTCCACCCCTAACCCTCTAAAAAAAAGGGCGGAATGGTAAGGGATTAAAACATGCTACACAAATGGTATGGATTATAAGATATTTCAAAATATGGTATAGCAAACAATCATTTGGTGTTAAAATTGAATGCTAATTCCTTGTTAGGTTTGGTAACATGTTGCACTTTGGTTTTAAATGGCAGTTATAGCAGTACTGTGTGACTGCAGTCCTCCAAATCAGGCTTTATTGTTTTGCCTGGAACTTTTCATTTTAGAGTGCACTGGAGGCTGAATTGGCCTTTCCAAGAAAAGATGAGCTGTAATGCTCTCTTACGTAGTTGGTAGAGGAGCAGTTCACCAGCTAACCTTAAAAAGAAAGGGCGTTTGTGGAGGCACATGTTTTAATAATGCCAAGCTGTACATCTATTTCGAAGAAGCACACAGAACTTGATGTTTTCGCATGTTCTTATTTAACATAACCTCCTGCCTCTGTCAGACTAAAATATGTGTTGCACAATCTTCCTTCTGGGTCTCACAGTCGTGCTCTCAGCAGTCGGTACTCAAGTCGTTTGCATTTTTCAATTAACACATCTGAACATTTCAAATGCTAATGTTGCGTTAACGAATGCGCCATATTAAAAAAAAAGGTGTGCTTACTTTGTGGTTCTTTAAAACAAAAATGCAAGATACTGATGATTTATAAATCTGTTCAAATTTAATTAGATATGATGACGGTAAGGAAATTAGTTAGTTACAGTGTGTATATACTAAGCAACCTTTTGTCTAGCACTCGTGTTTAAACAGGACTAAGAGTCTACAGTCTGCTAGCAGCTCTGTGAGGCTTACTTGCTCATCATGACAACGCTAACATGCACAATGTTTACCACGTTCGCCATATTAGTTAAGAATGTTAGCATCCTCATTTGCTAATTAGCACTAAACAAAAGGTACAACTGAGGCTGAAGTGATTACAATTTATCTGGAGGGGAGCATGAATGTGTGTAATGCACCTGCTGCTGTCACATGATCGGGAGATGGCATGACATTTTATTCATTGGGTGTCCTGCATTCTTGTTTAACTAAAGATTAGGGCTGTCAATTGGTTAAAATATTTAATCGATTTATTTGACGAGCTAGTATGACATGGTTGGTACCAATGGATTCCTTAGGTTTTTCTAGTTTCATATGATGCCAGTATCTTCACTCTAACTTTAAAACTGAGTCCGCTACAACCTAAAAATCGCAAGTTGAGTTAATGCATTAAAGAAATTCAAGTCAAGTCAATTTTATTTTTATATCCCAAAATCACAAATCACAAATTTGCCTCAGGGGGCTTTACAATCTGTACAGGATACGACCCCCTCTGTCCTTTACAGTGTGACCCTCTCATCAAATTAGTGGCATTAAAACGAATTTGCGTTGATGCGTTATTATCGCGTTAACTTTGACAGGCCTCTTAAAGATTACTCCAGTTTCTATTGCATTGATGCTTTATCTTTTTCTCTGTAGTGTTCTATTTACATGTATTTCCACATAGCAGTGCCGGCCCTGACCAATTTGGTGCACTAGGCAAGATTTTAGCTCGTGCCCCTCCTCCTCGCAAAGCACGCCCTGCCGGGAACAGTGATATTTTTGTGCATACAGGATTGACATAGCCTCTTAACCTGCTTACAGCTACCATAATGACCTTGATTGTTAGACAAAAAAGGTTGATATATATCTTTTAAATGAAATTGCCTTGGGTGATAAAATAAAATAAATTAAATAAAAGAAATTAAACCTATATGGGTAGGCCTATTTCTGACATAATTTAACCATGTAAAAGTGAAAAATAGAACTTAGGTTATATGTTGATTAGACTATGGCTGTCTCATTGGTCACCTTGATCTTGATCCCAGTTATTGGTTCACTGGCCTACTTTTAACCCACTGAAAATGATGGTGGATCATCTGACTGGCATTAACATTACTGTCATTTGAAGGCTGTTGCGGTTTTCAGTCTTTAAGATAGTGGACATACAGTGGTATCATATGAATCTTGAGATTGCGATTAATCTGTTGATACCAAACATGTCATGCTATCTTACCGGGAAAGAGGCTTACTATCGCTCTAAAGTTGAGCTGTCTACCGCAAGGTCCGCGACACCTCAGTGGCACGGCACTGTTGTGGCCAAGCTGTTTGTGCCCCCTCCAGCACTTTGTGCCCTACGCACAGCGTATGACACGCGTGTGCCTAGCGGCGACGCTGCCACAAAGTCACAACGGCATCGCAGCCTTATGTCTGAATGTTTATAGAGAAAATGGGACTATATTCTTCTGTCCTTTTATTGTAATTGAACTTTCAGTCTCGCAAGCAGTGGTGGCAACCTCTTTGCTGTTGCAACACTAGTGTAGTCATATTTTAATAAGGGCCTGACAGGATATTTGTAGACAAATAGGACAATGTTTTACATCTTCATAGGGAAAGAAACAGCCTAGTAACTCCTATCTATTAATGCAGCTGGCTGACAGATGATGTGGGTCCGGGCCACAAAGAAGCCAACAACCTGTAAGTATAGATAAGCGTGTTTTTCAGCTTGTGCTATTATAAATGGAGTAGAGTTGTAAACAGAAAACAAGTCAGAATGTTAGTGAGGCATCGATAGGAGGCAAAGGTTCAGATGGTTGAAAAGTTAAGGATGCAAGTAAAGTCAAGTTTGTTTGTAACAATATCACATAAAATGTTGCAATGGGCTTTACTGCCCCAGCCCGAGTTTCTATGAGACAGATATATAGAGTGGTGCAGGGATGACGTATTTTTGTAGACAAACCCGGAAGTTAGCATCGTCCTGGGTTCCCTTGACAAAAAGCCAATGGGATTTTTCCATTGGGTTTTGGACTATTGCAGAAAATAAACTCTGTGGCAAACCAACGTTTATGATACTTACACACAATATTACCATTTTGGTATCTGCATTTACAGTATATTGGCCAATAAGTAAAAAGACACTGCAGTTCAGAAATGCCAAATATATGTTTGAGGTATTTAATCAGTGAGACCACTATATACAGTATATGTACTACATTCAGTATATGTAAACTACAAACTACAGTTTATTTCAACTGTAAATGTCCAGCTCACTACATAATTTTGGTCAAATACGTTTAATAAAAAAGTTAGGGGATTGTTATACAATTTTTTGTCTAAGATATCAACTAGGGCTGTCAAGGTTAAGGTGATAATAATGTGTTTATGTGTGTGATAAATTTGTTTTAACGCCATAAATTTCTTTAACGCATTAATGCAACTTGCGATTTTTAGGTTGTAGCTTGTCGTGAAGGAGGTTAAATAACGCCCCAAACTTACGCTAAATTTTGGTGAGGAAAAACTGTCATGGCTATTTTCAAAGGGGTCCCTTGACCTCTGACCTCAAGATATGTGAATGAAAATGGGTTCTATGGGTACCCACGAGTCTCCCCTTTACAGACATGCCCACTTTATGATAATCACATGCAGTTTGGGGCAAGTCATAGTTAAGTCAGCACACTGACACACTGACAGCTGTTGTTGCCTGTTGGGCTTGAGTTTGCCATGTTATGATTTGAGCATATTTTTTATGCTAATGCAGTACCTGTGAGGGTTCCTGGAAAATATTTGTCATTGTTTTGTGTTGTTAATTGATTTCCAGTGATAACTATATACATACAATTGCATAAAGCAAGCATATTTGTCCACTTCCATGTTGATAAAAGTACTAAATACTTGAAAAATCTCCCTTTAAGGTACATTTCGAACAGATAAAAAAATGTGCGATTAATTTGCGATTAATCGTGATTAACTATGGACCATCATGTTGGCTACACAGATCAGTCTAATAAAAATAAAAATAAAAATTAAAGCATGATGTAAAAATGTGAAAATATCATTAATATTTTCAAAGGTAGCAGCAGGATCATCGATGGTGTCTGGGACTACTGCACAGTAACTCACCTGAACAGAAGGGGTTGGTGGGGTTAAAGTTGATGGCAAATTCGTGTGACACCTGAGGAGACGAGAAACACAGACAACAGACTTGACATCCTTCCTTCACCGCACTGTAAAATATTGTTGAGAAATACTGTCCATTTCTCCACCACTTTCTCCCTCCCACCCTTTCTCTCGCTCTCTCTCTCTCTCTGTACCGCTCTCTCTCCTTTGTCCTTTTCATCAGCTCAGTGCCATGGCAACACAGATGGGTTGACAGTTGCGTAATCATGTGAATATGCATGTATAATGCTTACAGTTTTATCTGTGCGTATGTGTGTGTGTGTGTGTGTGTGTGTGTGTGTGGTTGTGTGTATTTGGGTGTGTAAAATGCATGTATGATATAGGTTCGCTATAACTGTAAGTTTGCATATGACAACCGCCCCTCCTCTCTCTGTCACACACACACACACACACACACACACACACACACACACACACACACACACACTGTACATAAATATATCACACATACAGTATCTGTGTCTGGCACACATGCATACACACACATACAACAATAACAACAACAACAACAGAAAAACACACACATACCTTCCAGTCTGGTGGGAGTTGGGCTCCAAATCCCAGAGCAGGAAACATTTTGTCGCTGAGGAGGAAACCATGACAACAGTTTGGAACGTTAGTTAAACCTTTTTTCTTTTTTCATCCAAATTCAACAAGCTGGATTTAGACAGCTGAGGAAATCCTGTTACCTTTTCCGCAAAGAAACACATTCAAAGACACTCACAGAGAAACTAGCAGAGAGCTGGCGACCTACAGTGATTTTCAACACACTTCAAAGTAACAGAATCATTTTATATTATCTTACAAATGCCATATAAATCTATGAATTTTTCGTCAGTATATTTTCAGCAGGCTGGTCTCATACACTGTTCGTATACCTACACAAAGTAATGCAAGTAATTTGTATATATCCCATGAAATCAATTTGTGTTAATTAACGGAATTGTGAACCAGGAAATATAAATAGCAGCGAATGCCCCATAGTGAGGAGGTCGGGGTGGATGGGTGGGTCAAAAAATACCAGACTTTGGTGGGTCAACGTTGATTTAATGTCACGTAAGTTACATACTTAAATAATGCCACTTCCGGAGTTATTTGAAGCCAAACCACAATCTTTTCCTAAACCTAACTTAGTAGTTTTCTTGCCTAAGCCTAAGTAGTTTTGTTGCCTAATCCTAACCAAGTCGATCTTTTCCTAAGCCTAACTAAATAGTTGTATTGCCTAAACCTAAGGAAGTTGTTTCCTGTGAAGACGGAAGTATATTTCGGCAAGACTCTATGCGAGTAACGAGCGGAAATTGACACGTTGTTTGACATTTGTAGGAAAACAAACGAAAAAGGAGGAATAACTTTTACGAATATAGAATATGTTGGTTTTCAGTGACACAGCTTGGGACGTTACTCTGAAAATCTTAGAAACAGAAAAAAATAGATGGTTATGTGCAGTAGGCGATTGTTAATTTATAGTCTCACGATACCAGACAATCGGAGATCTCCGCCTACCGAAGTCTGGGGAAATGTAAATGCAAAGTTGTTGCTAGAACGTCGGTGAGAATGGTTGCTCACAAACCTATGCCCCTTACATGTACTGGATTCATCAGAAAGCCAATCACAACTGTTTATCTACATGCTTGGGGAAGTATGGGGTTGCTACGAGAGGATAACACGCTGTTTGCTGGTGGGAAGAAAGATCCGCGAATATTTTTATTTTTTTAACTTTGAACAGCAGCAACAGTGAATGAACCATATGTGTGTGTCTGTTAGCAGAGCAGCTGTAGAAACACTGTTCTGTGCATGTGTTTCTGCTACGATACAGCACTCAACTCTCCAGCCTAAATATGAATGGCTGCCCTAAAGACTTTGGATTGTTTTTTATAATTGTTCCCACCCGATTTTAGCAAAGAAACCAGGGAGAATGTCTTCAGTCTCTAGTTGAGCGAAGTGTTTTGAGACTGACTTGTGAGCTCCCCCCCCCCAGCTATATAGTTTGGAGAATATAATAGATCCAAGACGAAACTGACAGAAGGGCTAGACTCAGAAAAAAAGTCACAATTACAAATCTGTCTGCTACTTCAGCACCACGGACATCACCGCAATGCAACGATTCATCAATAGACAGCACAGTCGGTGTGGTCGGGGCCATAGATTCTAACTTACACAAACCTCAGTCTGATAAAGGATCAATGAGACTAGACTAACATATTAAACTAAACAACCCCTCTGCCCCTGCACTTTCTCTGCTACTATAGGAGATGGAGTGGGGGATGGCAGGTTAACAAGGGGCATGCATTTTGATCATTTTGCTAACAAGGAAGATAGAATCCCCACTCAAATCGCTTACTGGTTATGTGTGTTGGTGTGCACCACTGACACGCAGTCTAAAGCTTAGTACAGTGGTTCTTGGGTTTGATGGGATTAGGATGGATATTAGGGAACTGATAAACCAGTTTAATTCTTACTGCAAAGCCCACAGTGACGTACATGGAAATTAAACCATTTCTTTGTCACTGTTAACTTTGCAAAATTCTGTCACTTTGGTGTTTGAAGAGACACATTTTACCATTGAAGTGAAGTCAACTATTTTAAAGGTGCTAAACTCTAAATTCAGAGCATTAATATAGCAGCAAACAACTCTTTGCTTTGTAAAGATATAGTGGAGTAATAGCGTCCTGTCCCGAGGCGTCGTCATGGAAGCATAGAACCCACCCTCCGGTTCCCCCCCAGGTTAACACTGTTAGCACCGGTGTTTGCACTGTTTGTGCTGTTAGCACCGTTACCTGCTAGCCGCCGCCATGTTGAGAGCCATGTGGAGGCAATCCCTCAATCATAGATATGCTCTGAATTTGGAATTTTAGCACCTTTAAGATAACTGCAGTCCTAACTGATTAAAAAGAAGAAGATACTCACGTATCATAGTCCTGTATGATTTGTCCCACAGCTAAAATGGCAGCAAGATACTCGTTGCTGCCCAATGGGTTAATGTAGTGGAGGGAGGACGGCTCTCGAGGGTTCCCATTAGATGCTGTGAAGTCTATACCGACCTATGGTAATACAAAGAAGTGACAGATCAGAGGTCATCTTAGAAACCTGCAGTGTTTTTACATTAATGATTTTAATGAGGCCATTTTCGAAGGGGTCCCTTGACCTCTGACCTCAAGATATGTGATTGAAAATGGGTTCTATGGGTACCCACGAGTCTCCCCTTTACAGAACGCACACTGACACACTGACAGCTGTTGTTTTTTGTTGGGCTTGACTTTGCCATAGCATATATATATTTTTTTTTAGCATATTTTTTATGCAAAATGCAGTACCTGTGAGGGTCATATTCATTAGGGGTGGAAAGGTATGTGTATGTGTGTACCCAGAAAGTTTTTAAGCAGCAGTTGAGGATTTACCAACAGCCTTAAGATGGAACATTACATTCACATTACAGACATTAGTGATTTTATTTTTGTAATTTATTTTTTCTTATTGACAATATGTCAGTATTTGAGTGCCTTAACTGTTATAGTAAGATTTATGACCAATGAGCCACTCTTGAATGAGTGGGAGATAAAGACGCGCCCCCTTTATGAGAGCCACACAGTGAGCATCTCTCTGAAGCACTGACACAAGCAGTGACAGATTGGAAACTGGAGAGGGACAACAGCACAATCCCTGTCATGTGTTTTATATTTATTAATTATTTTTAAATAACACATTGGTACAGAAATCCAATCGTATTCCTTTTCCAAATACTGCACTTTTTGAGTGGAAAAACTAATCTTTCAATTAAGAGCTGATAATCAGGGAATTGAGACATACTGTATGTTATACTGTTTTTTTTTGTTTGTTTTGTTTTTAGCATAGTTCTGGTTGAGCTTATGCTTCAATTTATGGCCTGCCAGTTTATGGCCTTCATCATATTTATATGAAAATAACAAAGCTGCATTTTTTGTTTGTACTAATTACTGTAGAAGACCTATTCTTTCAATTAAGATTTGACAAGGAAGAAGTGTTTATGTTCTTTATGTAAGCGAAACTTTTGTTGAGGCAAACATTTGTTAACTTATTTTTGTCAAATAAATGAAAAGCAAGTTGAAATCAGCAAGCATATTTGCCCACTCCCATGTTGATAAGAGTATTGAATACTTGACAAATCTCCCTTTAAGGTACATTTTGAACAGATAAAAAATGTGCGATTAATTTGTGATTAATTGTGATTAACTGTAGACAGTCATGCGATTAATCACAATTAAATATTTGAATCATTTGACAGCCCTAGTATGAAACAGTACAATATTCACATACATGCTATTTTTAACAAACTGACAGTAGTGTTGTCAAAAATTCAAAGTATCGATACATATCGATACTGAACATTTGAAACAGATTGTTTCAATACTCATTTTCCACAGTATCGATACACAGGTACCAGCTGAGCTTTCTGCTCTCTCTTCTTTCGACAGCAAGTTGACACACACACACACACACACACACACACACACACACACACACACAAACACACACACATACACACACAGCTATTTATCTTTTAATAAAAATATTAAATTTTATGCCCTCAATGTTGTGTTAATTTTTCCCCGTGGTATCGAAAATAGTATCGAATATCGATATCTTTCAAAGTATTGTATCGAAGTTAGAAATCCAAGTATCGTGACAACACTGACAGTATTTATTCCTGCCATTCAGTGGCATTATACAATGTATAGAGAAGGTCTGAAGGAAAAGAGAAACAGAGTAACCGGAGTTGCTGTTAAGTTTTGAAAACAGCGTCTGAGCTGGAACATCAAAACGCACCGCTCACTAACCTTGTTTGAGAGCCAATTGGTATGATTTAGTTGATATTGTGATTGTGATTGTGCATGTTGTTGCTTTTTTGTATCACAAAATACTGTGCCATGATATTCATTACCGCTTTTATACCTGTCAAACCCTGTGACTGCAATTTTGACACTTAAAAACGGTCCTTTGTCTACTCAATCATTTTCCTCATTCATCAAACATATTAATAACATTGTAATTTCAAAAACTTCAAGGTCACCAAGCAAAAAATTAATGTGTTTTACTTCATTCCTGAAAATACAACATTTTTATCCGTAGCGCAGCTGTGTCTAAAAAAAGACAGAATGTCCCTGAAACCACACAGAGGCGTATTTTTTAACACAGATGACCACAGGGTGACACCGCGATGACATACAGTAGGCCTATGTACAAATGTGAACACACAGGCGCTTTGAACACATGTACCCAAAGTGCAAAGGCACAAACACACACACACACACAGAGTCACACAGCCTAACATAATATGAGATTAAGAGTGACAAGCTTTTCCTCAGGCGGTGAATAACGGTTTGTGTGCTGACAAGAACCCAACCCAGAAACTCCGCCTCCCTCCTATCAGCTTAAAGATAGTCTAAAGCATCTCCTTCTTTCTCTTTTTGTTTGGAGGGTTATAAAACAACAATGTTCTGGTTCAACGACCGAGGAAAGAGAAAATGGAGAAGCAGGAAGAGAGAGCAAAGGTGGTAGATGTGTGAGTACAAGAGAGGAAATTGGGGAAATGAGGTAAAGAATGGGAGGAGAGAGAGAGCATAGAGAGCAGCAGGAGTGACGGACACAGAGATGCAGGGTGACAGAATTAGGGTGCTGTTGCGTGTTTTGTACAGCATCTGTGATAGTACTTGAACGACATATGTGTGAAAAAAGACCCGTACATACAGCATACTATACTCTTGGTTCAGGGTGCCAAGCGAACAAGTCATTTTGCCTGTAATCACATCTAGTTTCTGGAAAATGAAACAGCATAATAGCTTAAAGGGGTGCTGAGTATTTTGTCAATTTATCAAACCATGGAATCGCAATAACAAACTGACAAGTATAGCTTACAGTAGAAATCTCAAAGTCAAACAGAGCTGCAACGATAGTCGATTACAGTTGTTTTTTTCAATTGCTAACACACTAAAATGACACATAAAGCACAATTATGGAAATTGACACTCGTAGAGCGAAACCTCTGCTCAAGTCTCCAAAACTCTAAACACATTTTCTGCTTTGCACCCAATTTGCAATTCAATATGGCACTTTTGCAACACACTGCACACGGTTCTCTGCACAAGACTCAGGAATCTAACATAAAGTCACTCGTTTGCCATTGGACCAATTGGCCAACACACGTGCCACCTGGCCAAACACCTGAGTGCTTGATTGTCCACTCATCAATCAGTGAGGTGAGTACCTGTTTGGAACAGCAATGGAAGCCTGTGAATGCCAGTCTCTTATGTGACCTGACAGTCAACACCAGTAAGACCCCAGAAGTCTCCCAGTAGGACTATAAGGGGCAAAGCCTTCATCAGCACCCCCCCCCCCCCCCACCTTCTCCTAGAAGACTCCAAACTGCCACAATGTGTCTGAGTTTTCTTCCTTCCTATCAAGATGCTTAGTACCATACAGTAGCTGTGACTATGCTCCCTCTGAAGCTCTTGCACCAAACCGTGGCTTTTTTTACCCAGAGACGGGTCATGTTGAATGAGACCCAGAATGCATTTTCAGAGTTTCTTTAATCACCTAGCCAACAGCCTCGAACAGCACTCCCAGGCCAGGAATTACAGTCTTACATTTCTGTTTTCTCCATAAATGCACACAGGTGGCAGGCATGCTGAAAATAGTCTATGAGAGGAAATAAAATGTAATTCCAACCCATTCAAATTCAAGTAAACTGTGGCTCTAAAATGGCCATATATAATATCTCCATCGGATTATTTGAATTACCAAAATGAACCACAAAACATTTTTTTTATTGGCAAAGACATTTTTGTCCCGAACCCCTTGATCCATAACAAGGAACTCTGTGCATGCCTGCATATGTGCTGGTATACATGCATGAATGTGTACACCGCTAAGGAGGGATGGAGTGTCTTTTTCATATATTCCTGTTGTTTATATCAGTGATGTCCATTTTACAGCCCTGGTATCCATTCATTTTCTCTTACTATGAGACCTGAAAATATGTACGCCCAAACTGACAGTTGATGGCACCCAAACGATTATGGCATTTTTCCTCCAGTGCCCTCTCCGGTGACAGACATTGTTAGTTTGATGGTTGTGAATTTGATGACA
Organism: Sebastolobus alascanus; assembly: GCA_916701645.2. Taxonomy (NCBI): domain Eukaryota; kingdom Metazoa; phylum Chordata; class Actinopteri; order Perciformes; family Sebastidae; genus Sebastolobus; species Sebastolobus alascanus. The sequence goes on from CAKAOJ020000006.1 coordinate 6,415,301, forward strand.
GCGGGAGATGACACCATTCTGTTTCCAATTTATTCCTCGCCCCAAGCTATTAGTAATTGCTAACACACAAGTAGACTAAACACAACATGACAAACACACGGTTTCAACAAGCAAGTGCACCGTATCAAAATGAACAGGGGGCGACGGAGCAACATCTCATTACTGTTTATTTCAGAGCAGCAATGTGGCAGAAAACGTCTGTGACTGAAATAAATTAGAGGGATTCCACTACTGCCAAATTACTGTCAAATAATTGACATACTGACATTCACATTAGAGTTTTCTCAGCTGTGCCTTGTCGAGTATCAACCAATTCTCACGCCAGGACCTCTCAGACTCATTTGCAGTTAAACAGCCACAGATATGGATGGATGAGTGTGTTGGAGCCTGTGTGAGTTACTCTAAGGTGTTCCCAGTGACAGCTAGGAGCTGCTGTCCACCGCCATGCTTTTACTGTGGGAAAGTCTATTTATAGTCTATTGACATGTTCTTGTGAATTTTGGGGTATTGTGTCATGACAAGTTTTATGCAACACATAACAGCCACCACATGTTTTTAAAGTAAAGTATAGTTCAGTACAGTATAGTTCCAAGCATACATTGTTGGACGGCTCACAGTAGATGTGGGGATGTGTCATATGCAGTGATATGAGGTATAACAATGATCATTTTTTATTTTGTTTGTGGTTGGATTTTTTACAGCCTTCAATGATATATCGTACATCCTCAAAAAGAGGCCTTTAAGTACCTTAACTATGGATAGAAACAGGGTGATATTGGAGAGCGGCCTTTATTCCTAATTAAAATATATTTGAGTCATAAGTTCAAAGTTCAAAGATCAAAGTTGATGCGATAAAAACGCGCAAATTTGTGTTAACGCCACTAATTTCTTTAACGCATTAACGCAACTTGGGATTTTTAGGGTGTAGCGGGTTCAGTTTAAAGCTAGAGTGAAGATACTGGCATCATATTAAACTAGAAAACCTAAAGAATCCATTGGTACCAACCATGTCATACTAGCTTGTTGTGAAATAACGCTCCAAACTTACACTACATTTTGGCGAGGAAAAAATAGCATGGCCATTTTCAAAGGGGTCCCTTGACCTCTGACCTCAAGATATGTGAATGAAAATGGGTTCTATGGGTACCCACGAGTCTCCCCTTTACAGACATGCCCACTTTATGATAATCACATGCAGTTTGGGGCAAGTCATAGTCAACTCAGCACACTGACACACTGACGCTGTTGCCATGTTATGATTTGAGTATATTTTTTATTTATTTATGCTAAATGCAGTACCTGTGAGGGTAACTGGACAATATTTGTCATTGTCAATTTTGTTGTTAATTGATTTCCAATAATATATATATACATATATTTGCATAAAGCAAGCATATTTGCCCACTCCCATATTGATAAGATTATTAAATACTTGACAAATCTCCCTTTAAGGTACATTTGAACAGATAAAAAAAAATGTGTGATTAATTTGCGATTAATCGCGATTAAATATTTTAATCGATTGACAGACCTAGTGTTTCAATAAGAAAAAAGAAAGTGGTTGATACATTCTTCTCAGATTTATTTTAACTCTACAACTCGTCAAAAGTATTGACGTCCGTCTCTGTCTAAAAAATCCGGTATTGTTTTAGCTATTTATTGTACATTTCCACAGCACTACTTGAGTCAACACAACAACATAGTCATGCCACAACATAAATACTGTTCTTCTCACTCACTAATTAAATGGAGCCGATTCTGCTTTGCTGTTTTTCATTGGTGTTAAGCTACTGTTAATTGAGTTAAAATTTAACACTTCCTGCACAGATTACATGGTTACATACACAGGTTACATCGAAAGCCTTACGGTAGCTTACGGTCACCTTTTAAATTGAAAAACATCATATATATGTGATTCATGGCGCAACTCAAACGGGATTCAAAAAAAAATGTGTCTCTTGCCATTGACTACCATACATATTTATTCCTTAATAAGGTCCCATGGGGACCACCGGAAGGGGCGGGACTTCACCTCTTTATTAGACCCTCCTGCCCTCTAAATACCCAGATCTTTTACCTCCAGTTTGGGATGTAATGTGACAGAAATTCCACCAGATACTGTCAGGCTTTGGGAATTTAGAAACATATCACAATCTAATATTTTGCCAATGTCGTATGGCCTCACTTCACTGGATAAAATGATAAGGCCCTGAGATCTGTTGTGAGACTGACACATGATATCTAAACAGTGTCATAGAGCAGGCGGAAATAGAAAAAACAGCCATATGTCTTAACTGATATCTTCTGTCAACAGACTTGCCTGTGCTCTCATTCATGAAACGTTTGTTTTCTCCATGAATCCACAGGGACAGGAGCACTACGCTCAACACAGCTCTGAATGATATCAAACATAAGATATGAATAATAGTGTAATTCTGTTGAAATGAGTCTTTCACAAACAGCCCATCAGCAGTAGCAGGCTGTCTCTTTGTGTTGGAGTGTGTAACACAGAAACGTTGCTCTCTCTCCTCCAGCTCCCACAGCCCCGAGGAGAGACTTTCCCTTCCTGGAGATTAGGATTAGAGCCATACTAAGTCTGATTGAACACCGAAAAACAGCTCTTTCTGCGTGTGTGTGTGTGTGTGCGGGTGTGTTTTTTGTGCGCGGCTGCTCCTCACTGTGTGTGTGTGGTGTGTGTGTGTGTGTGTGTGTGTGTGTGTGTGTGTGTGTGTGTGTGTGTGTAGAATTGTGCATATAAGTGGGAGTGTGTACGTGAGGAGAAGATGTCATCGGTGACTGAGCGTCTTCTTGAGATTATGTGTGCTTGTGCATGTCTAAATCAGTCAGTGTGTGTAAGCGGGGAAGGTGCACGTTTGAAGATAGTGTATATGTGTGTGCACACCTACAGTATAAGTCTCTTGTACAGAGTGCAGAGATACGTGTGATAAAATGTCTGTGTGAGGAAGATACTGTGTGTGTGGATTTGTGTGTGTGACGTGTGTGCCAAAGTCATGGTTCGGGAGTTTGCATGCAAATCGGTCGTAGTGTGAAAGCGCGAGTGTGACGAGGACATTATACGTTTGTGCTCACGTGAGCATGTATGTGTATGTAAATGAGTTTGTAAGGAGAGAGGAAGTATCTGTGTTAAGACAGAATTAGGTATGTGTGTGTATGTGTGTGTATGTGTGTGTGTGTGTGTGTGTGTGTGTGTGTGCGTGTGTGTGTGTGTGTGTGTGTGTGTGTGTGTGTGCATCAGTGAAAGAGCTGCAGGTCTGTGACAAAAGTAAAAAGATTAGGAGGGAGCAGCGAGGATTTAAGAGTTCCCATTCCGCCTTAAATTTGCTCATCTCACCACCACTAGAACAGGAAAACGTTCCCATTGCACTGAAATGATGCTCATTACAAACAAGCAAGGTCCTGAGTGAGGAAATGATTAAAAGACTTACATCAGTCTGTCAATAACTACCAGCAACCATTTGCAAATTCTACAAATTGTGATATTTCTATTTTAACACAGCATGTTGCCTTCTTAGCAACGTCCTGATTCCCACAGAGCGGTGAAATGTGTCCACGGCTGAGAGCTGCGGTCCAACCTTTTACCGAGGCACTCGACCGCTGGCTGATGACAGAGGGAAGTGCTTCTCCAGTGTCATCCAAAAGAGAGCAGGCTGGATGTAGAGCGTCCTAATGTCCGTAAACTTCAAAGCACATCTCTGCCGGATAAATCAAAATTCCCCACTCTGGTTTTAACTGGCCATCAAGAACTGACCGGAGGAATTACTGCTACATCAGATATTCAGCAATTAAGTGGGATCAGTTGACATTTGGCTGCAATTAACCGTTCGCTAAAGCCTGCCTCGTTTGGTTACTGTTGCTACGCTTGTCAAGCTTTCCGTTTGCATATGGCAGATATACAGTTTACAATAATAACAGGGCAGATTTACCACTCAAAATTCTTTGGATTCTTTTTAAAACAGTGGGTCAATTATTTCAATTCGATTCAATTAATTTTATATCACGTCAAATCATCAAGGTATGCTAAGACACTTTTCAGCAGGTCTAGACCGTACTCTATCATTTAGAGACCCAACAAGAGATCCCCCATGAGCATGTATTTGATGCGACAGTGGCAAGAAAAAAAATGTCCTTGGATGGAGGGTGGAGACTGGGCAGGACCAGGCTCTGGGTGGGCAGCCATCTGCCTCGACCGGTTGGGTTGAGAACCCAACTGAGGCTGACAAAAGCAGCTTCTCATTTCTAGCCTGCGACCAATAATTTTGCTGGCTGAAATAGCTTTTTTATTTCATTTTATCAGCTTTAGCTAACTAGCTAATCAAGCTAACGTTAGCTCCAATACTTTGTTAAAAAATACTACTTCAGGTGACTTGTTAATGCTTAGCAGCTTCAACGTTACAGGAGAAAAAGCTTTCAGGATGAGAACTATCTGATGAGTTTGGTAAATGTAATGCTAACCAGGTAACATTGGCCTGGGTTTGTGGAGTGTAAATGTTACTCTGAACTCTGAGTGCATCCAGAACCGGCTTCCATACAGTGGGGAAACTACACAAAGGATGTGTTAGTCGTGAACAGAGATGTTTGTTTTTATTTTATGTAAGCTGTAGCTTTAAGGGGAACTATGCCCATTTTTCAAAATTCATACATGTTATTCCTATGGTCTAAGACAGTCCAAAAATATTAGTTAACATGAACAACTCTCTTCCAAATCCAAAAACTAGAGTGCTAAAACTCAAAACTTCTGATGTCATAGGGTATAAAGTCTCGAGCTGCTCCACAGACAGTGAATTGGGAAAGATATTCTAGTTGACACTGAGAGCACCCAGGGGGATGTTCTGAGTATATGGGAACATTTTCTGTTTCACAACTAACAACACTACAATAGAATAAAGCTCATTTGGCTCAACAAACATTCTGTGGGTCCACAAAATCAGTCTCCTATTCATTGTCCATGGAGCAGCTCCAGACTTTTTACCCTATGACAACACAAGTTTGAGTTTGAGGGCTCTAGTTTTTGGATTTGGGGGAGAGTTGTTCTTGTTAACTAATATTTTTTGGACTGTCTTAGACCATAGGAATAACATATATAAATTTTGAAAATGGACCCCTTTAATCATTTGCTCCCAGGCCTTGTAACACTCGGTTTGCAGCTTGCATTAGAACAGATAAACACAAAGTTTAATCCATTCCTTACATTTTTGCTCTGGTGTTTTTGATTTTGGAACAGCTACAAAAAAGACACCAACCTCCAAACTCTTTAAATGCTGCCTATCGCTCTCACTACACTGCCATATACAGTATACTGCTTCACCATGTGGAGAAATCCAAAGCTGGACTGACCTGCCAGTTGCTAAGCTGTAAACTGACAATCACTGTTTAGTTGGTCAATTGTTTTTTTTTTTGTCTGTCACGAATTTGAATAACAAAAAATAACTTTTAAAATAGTCATTTCAAATAAGAAATAAAAGTTCATTAGATGTTTTGTAAATGCGGAGCTGAATTTTACTAAAAGTAAACCTACTTTGAACTCTGAATGCATAATAAGGATCAAATTAATACATTCCTACATACAGAGAAACATACATTACCATTACCATTAATGTCCTTTTTGCACGCTGTTGTACATATTTTCCTCAATCACTTATTCGTCATGGTGCAAACATTGTGATCAACAGCACAAAGCGTCACTATGGCAACACCCCTATGCTCTTTGCTTTAAAGCCTCATTTCCAACAATAAGATAAGGTGAAAATAACAAGCTGTCAGTGACGCTTGTCATTGTCTGTGTTTGTGTACATGTGTGTGTGCTCCTTAACAATGCCCTGAATTAAGAGAGGATCTAGCTGCTTCCTGCACCCCGGTGTAACAGAACACATCCTCTGACACTGACGGCATGTCTGCAGTCACCTTCACACAACAACCCTCTTGTACTTGAACAAGACCTTGAGCCAGAAAAATACTCCTCACAACCACAGCATTATCTTCTATAAGATCAAGAGGTGCAATGTACAAGATCTGCAATGGTCTGAAATAATACTTGTCCATTCTACGTTCAAGGTTGAACTTATTAGTTCAACGTGTTAAATAAATTTAGCAATTAAAGAAAAATATTTCAAATCAGTTATGGGTCAGTTCAGCATTTTTTTCTCCTACTTTTTCAATTTACAGATCCAATTCACAGTGGGAATAAAAGTTTAATTACAATTTCACATTGTTAAGTTTCACTGACATAATGGTCTGGATTCAGTGCTATTCAGCATATGCAACAGAGCAAAGCTCAAAATATACTTTCTGCACCCACATAGTTGTGAGGGGCCACACAGCAATTCCCTTTTCGGTAACACTTTATAATAACCAACAACCATCATTAATAAATGGTAAATTGATAGTTAATTAAACTTTAGTTAATTGTTATTTTACTGATACCAAACAATAAAATGATAATCAATAATGTTTACTAATAATTAGTAATGCTATTATTTATGTTTTTTTAATAGTTCATTGTTGTACACATTATAACATTATGTATTCTATATTAGGTATTTGGTAATGATTACCAAATGATTTGTAAACCTTTAAGAAAACACTTGTAAATCATCCATAAACATAACGTTAAAAATGTGTAAATGGTTAATAATTGATTTGTAAAGTATCTATGAACAACATTTATATAGATAGTTAATACTTTGTCATTGGTTAACAATTGGTTTCTGGTCCATCTATCAATGAAATTTTTATAGATGTTTTACAAACGATTTCTTAAATGTTTACAAATCATTTAGTAATTAAAAAATACTTAATATAGTATACAAAATGTTAATTGTTATTAATAGTTTACTAATGTAATCAGAATGTAATTGTTATCATCTCTTATCAGCTATGATACAATATATAATTTATAAACAAATTATTTCATATTACACAAACTAATGATAAAATAACATAAATTATAGCATTACTAATATTTTGAAATCATTATTAACTATCATTTCATTGTTAACAGTAAAATAACTATTAACTAAAGTTTAATTAACTATCAGTTTACCATTTATTATTGATGGTTGTCACAGAATACATTAATTTATAATATTAAACGTCTCAAAATGGAATTAAATTAATGGGCTAAAACACGCAAAACAATCTGTACAGTACAGTTCTTTTAAATGATGCCTTGGGATCTACTACAATTGCTCCATCGCTAAAGAAATTGCTTTGTACAATCACCTACCAACATAACACCAAAGCAGTGTAAATGCAGGACCACATTTAAGCTAGCTTGTTTTACTGAACATCTCATTACAAGAGTACCCATCAGAAAAAGATAGTGAACAAATGCAATGATTTTAACAAATATTAAAATACAAGGAGGTTCACAGGTGTCTAATCCCAGAACACACTTTAAGGAAAATGCCACAAAATCAAGCATGTAACAAACTACATTATCTGTACCCTGCTGCATCTGGAGCCTGGTTCTAGCTCACAAAGCTGGGAAATTGTTGTAGAGATAGAGAAGAAAAAAAAGGGGACACTGTGTATGTGCATATGTAGCCTATAGCTGGCAGTGTGTGTTCTCTCATTACCTCCGCCAAGGAGGTAATGTTTTTGGTTTGGTTTGTTTGTCAGTAGCATTATGGAAAAACTACAGGTTCGATTTTCATGAAACTACTTGGTGGAAGGTGTAGCATGGGCCAAGAAAGAACTCATTACATTTTGGAGCAGATCAACCATATTTTGAAATAATTCTAATAGTTTTGGAAATATATACACACATATACAGTGGTTGCGCTTGCAGATTTGCATATCATAGAAGACTAGACTATTGCCCTTCTAGTTGTATATGTGCAGTAAGTGTGCATTTTTCTTAGTGTGCATGTGGTTTCAGAATTTGTGGACATTTGTGTGAGTGAGTGTGTGATACAGTAACAGTGAGCCAGTCTGAAAAGTCCTGAGATTTATCAGCAGGGCTGTTGTATTTGTTCAGACAAATGCACTGCGGATAATAATATAACAACACAATGTGTGTTTATGTGTTTTGTGTGTGTGTGTGTGTGTGTGTGTGTGTGTGTGTGTGTGTGTGTGTGTGTGTGTGTGTGTGTGTGTGATTGGCTATTACAAAACAGGCCTCTTTCTCACTCACTCACTCAGTTACACACAAGGTGTGACATCACCAGGGACGCACAGGAGTTTCTCCTAACAAGAGACCAAAATACACTATGACGATTCTCTGTCCCTCTCTCTCCGCCTGGTGAAATACCCATCTCCCTATCGCTTTCTTTACCTCTTTCTCTTTCTATCCCCATATCTTAATCTCACTCTAATTTATTCATCATTTCAAAATAAACATTTCCTGTATTCGCCTGTTTTTCCCTGTTGCCTTTCTGCCCTCCTGTTTTCACAACTGAACAAAAGTGCCCACATTTCAGTGTTTCACGAAATCCCATTACCCTTCTCTTCTCTACTCCCCTCATTTTTTCTGTCCCTCACACTTTTCCTTTCTGTATGTAAATGATCGTGATCCAACTGTAACCCCGGGAGATGAAAATAGAAAATCTGAATGTTTTCCATCTGTTTTCGAGAGCAAGGCACGCGGAAACATGTATCTCATTACCACATCATTGCAGAAGCAGAAAAACAGGCATGCCGATATTAAACTCACCGTAAACATTAGCTGGCATCCTCCCAGTATGTAATCCAGAAAAGTGTAGTCTCTTGTAATCTAGAGAGACAAGAGTCACAGGGCAAAGTAAGAAAACACTTAAGGAAAATAAATATAACCAGTAAGAGTGGAGGAGAGTATTGATTTATTGAGAAGAGGAAAGTAGGATTGTTAAGCATCGTCTCTGATCAAATAAATTAAATCATTAGACTGTTGTGAATCTCACCAGTATAATACACTGTTAACTCTGCTATAAATAAGAACACAGACTATTGTTATTCTTTTACTTAAAGGGATATTTCGGTTTTTTGAAGTGGGGTTGTATGAGTTACTTATACATAGTCAGTGTATTACCAACAGTAGATGGCGGTCGGCGCACCCCCAGTTTGGAGAAACGGACAGGAGTACCAGCACTGGAGCAAAGCAATGTACTGCTGTGGACGCGGCCAGCAGCAATACCTATTTTAGCCACCTAAAAAAAATCAATATCAGTTCAGGTGTATGCTATATTAAGAATATTTTCACCAATTTACCTTGCTGTCAGACAGCCTTTCCGACGGGGAACTGAAGCTGTTATCAATGCTCTCTTCAAAGCCACCAGACTCCATTGACAAAAACAGTAATTATACTAACTAACCCTTTAAAACACCAAAGTAACACAATAACACAAACAAACTAACCCATCGAGGCAGTGGTAGACCAGCTCCCGTGTTCTACAGGGTATAATTACTGTTTTTGTCAATGGAGTCTGGTGGCTTTGAAGAGAGCATTGATAACAGCTTCAGTTCCCCGTCGGAAAGGGCTGTCAGACGGTAAGGTAAAGCAGAGAAAATATTCTACAATGTACACTTAAACTGATTATGACTTCTTTTAGGTTGCTAAAATACGATTGGCTGCCGGCCCCGTCCACAGCAGTACATTGCTTTGCTCCCGTGCCGGTACTCCTGTCTCCAAACTGGGGGTTTGCTGACCACCTTCTACTGTAGGTAATGCATTTGCTATGGATAAGTACCTCTTATAACCCCACTTCAAAAAAACTGAATTATGCCTTTAAGGTACAGTGTCTGTCTGACTAATTGATTGTCTACTTATTCTAACACCATGTAGTAAACAACCTAACTAAACACAAACATTATAAAAATACATTAACACTTTTCATGAGCACAATTGTTTTCAAATGACAAAACAGCCCATGTTTTCTGATTCAAGGTACCGCCAATGGAGCACCAATTATTATCATGTTTGAACAAAATTTTCACTCCAATTACAATGAATATTTAGCATGGATTTTATTGTCATTAGTCTAATCCCTGCCGGCAGCCAACAAATATAATTACTGTATTAGCCGTTTTGTGCATGTGCTGGATGTGTATGTGTAAATGTCCGTACAAAGGCTCGTTCATGGTTGTGCGCATGAAAAGAGGAAGAAGGAAAAGAATCAATTATGAAAGCTTGTCATCATATGCGTGCAGCTTTAATGTCATTCCAATGGGCATCTAAAGACTCAGTGTTCCAGCTTAATGTGTCCTCTGTGGGGCTCGAAGCTACCGCACTAATTAGTTATTCAGAGGGAGTTATGGACACCCAGTAAGGAGTGTGTCAGCTGATCAAAACCACAATGGTTTAATCAAATGTTAAACTGAATCGAGGGTAAGATGGGTCATTGTGAGGTGACGAGACTTGCAGAGATTTCTTGGACATTCAAGAGAGTTATTTTTGTTCCTCCAGCTCTGAATTGTAATGGATTTATCCTATAGACATTCTAAATGGGTATTCACAGATAACGATTTTTTTAAGCAGCTTAAATATTAACACTGAATCTAGAGCTGAAACAATTAATCGATTAGTTGATCAACAGAAAATAAATCGGCGACTAAGACTGAAAGCTTGAAACTGCAACAATGCCTGTGTCCTTTTTTGGAGTGATTCTACTCTTAAATATTGAAAATACCAGGGGATCTTATTTGATTTTATTCATCATAAATTACACATTAATTACCGTGACACCTCAACTGTGGATTCTGCAGTGGTATAATAATAAAGTTAAGGCCGATGCAAAAACTGCATGAGGAGAGATGCAAGGAAATGATGTGGGAAATGTGCTTTATATGTGATTCCACAGGTTTACTATAGGTGCCAGGCTAATTATAGCTATGACAGTGAGAACCCAAGTATCAGTCTTATTATGTACACTATCTGCCCCAATACCAGTAGTCATAAATTAGACCCAACCAAAGATTAAGATTGTAAAACAAACACGGATGCTGCTGGAAAATTACGAGAACAAAGTTCCATCAATCCATCCATCCATCCATCCATCCATCCATCCATCCATCCATCCATCCATCAGTCCATCCATCCATCCATCCATCCATCCATCCATCCATCCATCCATCCATCCATCCATCCATCCATCCATCCATCCATCCATCCTCACCTTACATGACTTGACGATGATAACGCCAGAGTTTTTATAATTCTTCTTCTTCTTCTGTTTCTTGGGGTTGATGCAGTCAAACTCCACCTGAAGAGACGGAAACACAATTGCAGAGATTAAGAAAGATGACAAGTATCAGTATCAGAAAACAGGAAATCGAGAAAAAAAAGTTCAAAAGAAGAAGGGAAAGGATGGTAAAGGAGAGACGACAGCACAGTTGTAAAGAGTAGCAGTGAGATGGGGGGGGGGGATGAACAGACGACTGAGAGGCTGTGACTTGGATCTGCATGAATTCCACACACCGCCTACAGAAGCTACAACTTGACAGTCAAACTTGGAGATGTATTATAAGCAAACTATACTATAGTGGTGTAGTTACAGTTTATTATGGGAATCACATGTAAATAGAAAACATACAAACACTTCGTGAACATTTTACGTGATGAACATGGAGATGAAAGAAAAATGACTTTCTTTAATACTGTAAGTCACACAAACACACATTAGATAGCAATGTGTTTGATGAAAAGAGACATTTGAGACATGCACACACACGCTCACACTATACAGACTCACATGCCTTGAGTCAGCTGGTGATTCATATGACAGGTAGCTCTAAATGCCTTGTCGTGTTACTAGGGCTCAGCTAAAGGCTGTTTTACATCTCAAAAGCACCTCTCATTTTCTCATCCTTCTTTTCGCACCGTCTCTCTCCCTCTCTCTCTCTCTCTCTCTTTCTCTCTCCATCCCCCATCTTGTTATTTTGTGTGTGTGTGTGTGTGTCCCCACATCATTACCACACATGAAGAGACTCAGTGGGAGAACAAGTCATGAGGCTGCTTTGGCACATGCACACACGCAGTTTCACAAATGAACACACACACACACACACACACACACATTTCCTCTCACACACACAGATGCACACACAAACACACACAGAGCTACTAATGAATGAACTGTTTTGATCCCTGCATCTTTATATCTTTAGCAGGCCAGAAATGCAAAAGTGAAAATAATACATCTCAGTAGTATTTCTAAATTAGCAGCTCAGACTTAAGACCCAGCTGATCCTCAGTGGCCATAATATGCGAATGCAGCCATGCAAATCAGTGCATGATTATTCCTGCTTCATTGTTGATAAATGTGACAGGATGATTTTAAACTGTACATTAGCTAGTATGGGGCAGAGTTATTCGGTATAGCTAAAAGATAAAATAAAACTGCTGTCCATCGGCTAAAAACAGAGCATGATTCTCATTTATTTTGTGAAAGATCAGATGAATGCTGTTTAGGGTAGAAAAGAAATGGTTTAGTGTTTCAAAATCAAATCATTAACCTTCTGTTCCAAAAGGTCTCAGCTGCTAAGGTGCTTTAGCACAAATTGGATGATGTAGTGGATTAAATCCAGGTCACGACCTTTGCACTGTCGCTATTCACATTACCTCTCTGTCTCAAATTCATCTTTTATGTTCGTTGCATGATATTAACAAAAATGTAATACTGAAAAAAATTAAAAATAACGTAGGGCTGTCAAAGTTAACGCGATAATAACGAGTTAACCCAAATTGAGGTTGTAGCGGGCTCAGTTTTAAAGCTAGAGTGAAGATACTGGTATCATATGAAACAAGAAAACCTGAGGAATCCATTGGTACCAACCAATGTCATGTCATAGCCTACTAGCTTGTCGAGAAGGAGGCTAAATAATGCTCCAAACTTATGCTAAATTTTGGCGAGGAATGGCGATTTTCAAAGGGGTCCTTGACCTCTGACCTCAAGATATGTGAATAAAAATAGGTTCAATGGGTACCCACGAGTCTCCCCTTTACAGACTTGCCCACTTTATGTTAATCACATGCAGTTTGGGGCAAGTCATAGTCACGTCAGCACACTGACACACTGACAGCTGTTGTTGCATGTTGGTCTTCAGTTTGCCATGTTATGATTTGAGCATATTTTTTATGCTAAATGCAGTAACTGTGAGGGTTTGTGGACAATATTTGTCATTGTTTTGTGTTAATTGATTTCCAATCATAAACATATACATACTTCTGTATAAAGTAAGAATATTTGCCCACTCCTGTGTTGATAAGAGCATTAAATACTTGACAAATCTCCCTTTAAGGTACTTTTTGAACAGATAAAAAATGTGTGATTAATCACGATTAACTATGGACAATCATGCGATTAATCTTGATTAAATATTTTAATCGACTTGACAGCCCTATGATAAAGATATATGAAGTTACAGCTAACATTCAGGTTATCCAGTATTTACTGCAATGAAATACAGTTACATACAGATAACTGTCTCTCTGTCCCACCTCTCCAGCCACATTCCCTATTTCCCAGGCCACTTTACTGCCATTTTCCATCCATCCACCAGATGCCCTCGGACTCTCCTTCCTCATCACCTGACTACCCCAACCATCTACACACCAGTTGCCACTTCCTTCATCTGCGTTTTGGGTCCAATCCTTGTTGCCTGAATTCACCCCGTGTCAGATTACAGTAACTTGAACTAACAAACACACATTCAATCACACAAATATCAAATATGTTTTACCTCCACTGAGTTCTGGGCTTCACTCATCTTGGCAGCCGTGGTTTGAAACTCTCCTATGAAGTCGTGGCCTCCATCATTATCATAGTCGTAACACAGGACCTGTCGTTGTGCAGAACACATCACATCATGCCATCACCTTTCCCATTTTACAACCAAGTGGTAAGCTTGTTTAGCTTCCTTTTTTGAGACTCAAGTTGTTACTTATCTGGTATTGTTTACATTTTATATGGACAATAACACTTTTTGGACTTGGACTCGAACACTTTTTTCATATTGCACTGTGTGTCTAGACTTTGTGTTTATAACACAGCAACTGATGACGAAACAACATGGTCAAACTTGTATGCATCGCTAACGTGTGCATGAACATGCTACGTGCTGTCCTTCTTGCAATTGTCAATCTGCACTGCTAACATTTAATAAAGTAGGAATTCCACACCGCAACAGTTTTGAAACAGATGAAACTCTTAACAACCAACCTTGATGTTTCTGTCCACATCTCCATTGCAGAGAGAAATGAGCGGCACAGTAAAGGATTTCCATGAAGGATCTAAAGTGTTCTTTATGACCTGAAGTTATACACAGAAAGAGGCACGTTATCATTGAATTACACAGCAGCAGATATACAGTATAATGCAGTTGTAGCCACAGTAGAATTACCTCCACTTGGAACTGTACACTTACTGTTAAAGTTAGACCTGGTTTAGCTGACAATGAACGCTCATGGTTGACAATAATGACAGTTAGATGAAGGTGCTTTTAATCCCCACTGATGACTCACCTCTGTCCTGTGCACTAGCATCCATTTGCCGTCTTCTCCCTGTTTGTGAAACTCCAGGTAGGGGTCTGACTTCCCAAAGAAGTCCTGCACAGAACAGAGAGAGTTTGTTGTAAAGTCTTTTTGAAGATGATTCCTGTTTTATCCTGACTTCTCCTCTCCTCAGCCAAACTGCAACACATGATTTTACTAATAGTTTAAGTATAAATACAGTATATAGCTTATAGTAGATTAAACTGCAGTAGCCAAAAATAAATAAACATCATAGTGCACTGAGAAGTCTTTTCTTTTGTTTAATTAACATATGTATTAAAAGATACTTCTGCAATGACTATGCTTTGTGTTTATCCTGGTGGTTTAACCAGAGGGTGCACAGCAGTCACACATCAGCATTAGTTCAAATCACAATTCAAGCTGTGCTGTTCCTGTCCCGCTGTCATTCGTCCCTTCACCATACACCAGCATCTATACTCCATAGGTCCAAGAATGAAAATAAACGGTTATAAAAATAAATAAAAAATCATGCATGGTTTTCCTTTCCAACTATCTGTGCACCCGATAGCCCATTATTTAGCGGACAAAGGTGAAGGGTGTGAAAACATTTACTGTAAACGTTTTTTGTGTGGGCTTCAGCGTTGCCAGATGTACAATAATTATCGTATTTGTACGATTATTTTGCCCTCTGTACAATGAATGATCAATAATGCCCATACGTGCCATAATGTACGATAATTTGACCATTTTGTGGCGCTTACAATTAGTAGTTGGTTTTAGTCTGCGCAGTCTCATTTTAATTAATTCCCGGATGAATTATACATCTGTGTTTACATATCTCTTTTCACGTGACCTCTTGCCAGCCAATCATGCTTGGTGTAGACTATGATGTTCTGTTTTCATGCAGAATATGAAAAGGCTTCCAGTCGGGCTGTCTTGCAATTTCATTTTGATAGTAGGCTATTACAAAAATTGTCACACTGATGGACTTATGGACACATACTGTACCCCCTTCCACGCATCATAGCTACGTCAGGTTGCTTTTTAGATTTATTGTGGAGGACGGAACCTGCCAAAATCAAAAAATGATGACACACGTTGAGAGACAGCCCCCTCATTTGCATAATGAGGCAGAAATGCATAAAGAAATGTGTAAACAAATGTATAAAGAAAATAATATAGAAATAAATAAGTTTGGGGAAATAAATAAGGGGTGAAATGCAAAGGGAAAATCATGCATAAATAAATAAATGCATGAATACATACACATTTAAAAATAAATACAAAATAAATACAAAAATAAACAGAATAGTAAATAAATAAGGAAATTAATGAAAAAAGATAAATAAATAAAGCAAAGCAAATTAAAACAGGAATGTCAATTTATGTCACATTTTATCAATTAATTAATGGCTACCTTTATTTTTTATTTTATTTTTGCTACATTTAATTACATATTTATTAATTTATCTATTTATTTATTGAGTCATTTATTTGTTAATTCACTTATTTTTGATTTTGGCAGGTTCCATCCTCCATAAGTTGTAGGTGTGTTTAAAGTTGAAATATGTGTTTTGTAAGATTACATATTTACACCATTTGTTACGATAATTTTAAGCCTCTGGTACGATAGTTTAACATTTCCCATCTTGCAACGCTGGTGGGCTTTCCTTGTGTGTCCTAAAGTAGTGTGTGTTTCTCTAATGCACGGTGTGTGTGTGTGTGTGTGTGTGTGTGTGTGTGTGTTTTCATTTGCATCCAGAGTATGTGTGTGGGTCTAACTGCCTACCTTCTTATCCAGTTTACGCCCACTCAGGGTCAAAGTGATGATTCTGTTGTCAGACAGCTCCTGAGCTGTTATCTAAAATAACATTACAGCACAACATTAGCTGCAGCAAAAATACTGCCAACTATTAACATTCACATCGACATCAGCAGGTACAGCAGCAACAATAACAGTCGTCAATAACAGCAACAGCGGCGCCTCAAAAACATCTTCATCATCACTGTCATCATCAACAATAGCAAACATCCCATTATAGTGAACAACGGCGGCTGCATCCACATGACCAACAACCTTTGATAATACAGTACAGTGTGTATGTGTGTGTGTCACAAGGAGAGACAGAAATAAAGTTTAAGATACAGAGAGAGAGAGAGAGCCAGCCCAGTACTGATTCTTACCATAATGGATCCTTTGCCAGCTGGCTTTCCATTGGCTAAGATCAACGGTCTGTGAAGTTTCTTATTGGACACAATCTAGTGGACAATTTAAGACACAGAGGACATGAATCTATTAAGAGAAAACACAAAACTCAAAAAATTTGAACCACTGAACATATTTATCTAGCCTATCCTACTAGTGTGTTCCCAACTTTAAGCAATGAATAGCAGTCTGATCAGGAACGAGACTTTGGGCTTAGGTTTAAAATAGCCGGTAATAGCGACCAGAAGTTTAAAGATAAAACCGGAAATGGAACAAACAAAAAAAAATGGATAGACCATGTAAGGTCAATACATTGTATGGCAACTTATACTCTGTCATCCTATTTAATACAGAACCAACTTTGAACTGAGAAAGGAGAAATCATTCCATACCACTCCCAGTGTACAAATGAATTCTCCCAGGAAGTCATGTTCGTAGAGCTGTGTGGCACACTTGTCTTCATCAAACATGGCAAAGCGAAGCTTCTGGATTTCCTCAAAGTGGTAGTCCACTTGAAACTTCACCCCGAACACTGGGTTCAAGTTGTTCACAGCTGTTTCAGTGCGGCTGAGCTAAAGACAAGAAACAAGGAGAAAGACTTTGAAAGTAAAAAAAGTATTTTAACCATAGACTGTATATAAAGATGGACGATGTGACAGCTCCTCAAAAGTGAAGCCAAAACATCTGGATCGCCCCCTGGTGGCTGGCTGCAGTATAGGTCATTAATACCGCTTCCTCCATGTTAGCGGATGGGCATGTGCTAAACGTCAAAGTACACGTCAAATAAACTTTTCTGTCGTTTTAGGTAGTTCTTATCACGCTGATGTATGTTCAAGTGTTCATTTTTCTGATAAGTTTGGTTTTAATTAGATATTTGATGCTATAAAAAGGGGTTGAGACATCATGATTGACTCGGGAAGTGTACAAAGAGCGGAGATGTAACTTAGTTGTGTCCTTCTAGCCAAACAGCTACAATGGTGGTAACGTAGCTGCTAGGGGGCTTACACTACGAGCTGCAGCCGTGCTCGGCTTGTGATTGGCTCTGGCGGGTGTGTGGGCAGGACCTTGATACTGCGGCTCCAGCCCCCCGATCATTACTGCGCTGACTCTGGCTCTAACTGACGTCAAAATCTCAAGATGGCAGCTCCCATATCTGGGATATTTTGGATTCACTTTTGTACAGTGGGAGGAAGTGGAGATGCGTCGTCCATCTATACATACAGTCTATGATTTAAACACATGCAATTCAAGTGAACTGTGGTTGTACCTGTGCATCCAGTGGAACGGTGAGGTTCACTGAAAAGGCACCAATAAGAGTCTGTTTTTCAGTTTTAACATCAACCTGCCCAGGGACTGTGGATAACAATTAGCCATTTAACTAAATCTGTCAAGTTTAAATGAAATTGTTTATGTTTACATTCACACCCGTAAACTGTAAGTCTTATCCCGGCTGTGATCATATTCAAGATGTTATGTTTAAATGGAAAACAGAGTTGTATCATTGGAAACCTGGTTATATTATCCCATTATTCTAACATTATGCAGGTTTCTGATTGTGTCAACGCAGGCTTGTCTCTGACTCCACCCCATCCAGCATCTCTCTGTACCATACTGTCACCTCTGTCCTGAGTTGAGGATGATCCCACTTTAGTCTCTGGCTGCCTGGATTCTACTGCATTTTACACTCTGCTGGATTTAGCTTCTCCGTCTTATCACCAGTAATGAACTACAAGAGCCACAAGTGATGAAATGTTAAAATAACTGTGCTTAAACACCCCAATATGCAATGTAATGTAAAAGCTGGCCAGTACTGCTGAAACAACGTCCAGTTTAGCATCAGAACTGTATAAAAAAGTGTGAAGAGGTAAAAGTCAAATAAATGCAATATCCCAACGGTATTAATATGAAAGAATGAATTCAGTATTTGTAGGCACCCCGTTATTAGCAGCTGTGTTTTTATTCATTTGTGCGCATACATTTGTTTTTCTTTCTCCAGGAAACCTGGCGGGTGCTCTAGTTCTCCACCAAGGCCTGAAAAACAAGACAAAGGCTCTATTTATTCTTAATATATCCATGGTACTTGTACTGTGGTGATTTGAGCTTAATGCTAACGTCAGCATGCTAACATGCTCACAATGAGAATAACAATAACATGCTGATGTTAAGCAGGTATAATGTTTGTCGTGTTCACCATCTTAGATTAGCATGTTAGAAAGCTAACATTTGCTAATTAGCACAAAACACAAACTACAACTGAAGCTGGTGGGAATGTCATTAGTTTTGCATGTATTTGGTCATAAACCAAAGTATTAGAAACGTTTCGATTTTGACCTGATGTGGGCGCTATCTGAAAAATCAGAGGATCACCAAAGTTATTACAATGCATCCTGAGGATAATCCAACAATTGTTGAGAACAACACAAAATATGTGGATCTCTAGCTGCTATATCCCCGAGCTAAATGCTAACTTTGTCTGTTCGGCCATTGGTGCTGGGCAGGTAATGAAAACAGTTTGCTGAAAGTGCACTATGGTGACATTGACCCAAATGTAAATATAGGGCACGTCCTCAACTACTTTTCCCAGGTGGATCCAGCTCTGAGGAATAACAAGTGCTGAATTCTGATGGCCCCAAAAAATAGCCCGGACAGTACACAGATTAGAGTGTGTGGGTGTCTGTAAGAGCACTGTGAGAGTCATGTTATTTGCTCTAGGTCCTCTAAACCAGGTGGTTGGATGACTAATACTCACTGGCCGAGCTACTCTCCAGTCTGACTCACTCTGAACACACTGCATAGTGTGTTTATCCACCATTAGACGAGGTCAGTATACGTCTAGCCTGTCACCACTTCTGAATTTAAGTGAATATAAAAAGCATGTTTGAATGGTCATTGCACTGGTAAACCGGAGATGGCGGCCATGAAATGTCAACACTGAATTGCATCTGTGTTTCTGCTGATTAATACGCACTAAACAAAGCACTTTACTTTGTTTGTTGTCATATTCAATTACAGTGTTCAGCGACGTGGCGTTTCAGTGTTTGGAGATAAGTGTTGCTAAATTCAAGTGAGCTGATTTGAACGAGCTCACACACAGTATAAAGTGCTACTACTTAGGTCAGTGATGACCATCACACCTAGTGGTCTTTTTTAGAGGCGTGGCATTAATGATGGTAATGTTGGTTGGTCAGTCAATCACTTTGGTCCAGACCAAACATCTCAACAACTACTGGATGGGTTGCCATGACATTTTTGGCAGACATTCCTTGTCCCAAGAGGATGAATCGTACTGACTTTGGTGAACCCCTTACTTCTCCTTTAGTGCCAGGATGATGTTGACATTTGTGGTTTAAGTTAAACATTTTGAAAATTATATTATAATATCTCATAATATAAATGTATTATTATTTAATTGGCATGTCTTTTTATCATTTAAATCTGCATTCATATATTGGTGATTAAACATCTATTTGGCTTTTCAATTTGTGCAATAGTTTGGTTTATGACCAAATACCTGCAAAATAATGAAATTCTCATTTGCTTTAGGTGTACTTTGAGTTTTGTGCTAATTATCAAATATTAGCATGCTAACAGACTAAAGCAATAATACAAATGTATTATTATTGTTTTATATTATTTATTAGGTGAGAGGAAGCATGCATTTTTAGTATCTATATCTGCATTCATATATTGGTGATTAAACATCTGTTTGGCTTTTCAATTTGTCCAATACTTTGGTTTATGACCAAAAACATTCCAATTTGCCTTGGGTGTACTTTGTGTTTTGTGCTAATTATCAAATATTAGTATGCTAACACGCTAAAGCAAGATGGTGAAAATGGTAAACAGTACCCCTATTAAACATCAGTATGTTAGTATGCTCAAATCAGTATTTAGCTCAAAGCATCGCTGTGCCTAAGTATAGCCTCACAGAGCCCAGCATAGCTGTAATATGCTTTTCCAAGCTCCAAGGCTCTTATACACTCTAACTTTTATTGAAGGCACTTGAGGAATGTAGAATTTTCAATTTCGCTGCTTTATTCACCAACTTCCACTTCATGGCCCATTCAGTGGACACTAGTTCGCTCACACACCATACATCAGGATTTGGTTTTGCTGATTACAATGTAGCTGCTCTCCTCCCAGTTTCATCTTCTTTGTTCATTCATTCTTTTCTTATTTTCCTCTATTGTGCAGCTCGACTGTTTGCACTGACTCAGTGGAAAATATACATCACTTTGTCCTGATTAATCTGTCATCAGGCAGCTGAAAATCTCCACTGTTGTTTGGCATGATAATTTGTCAGTATTTTCATTTTTAGTATACAGTAGTATCAAATAACTGTATAGGCATAAGGTACTTCTATAAAATGTACCTTTGTACATGTCATTACTTTTAAAAAATATGTTACATTTCTCTGACTGTAGAAATTGTTATTACTAAAGAACTGAGAAGAGACAGGCTGCAGACCTACTTCGGAGGGAAAGGGTTTTAACTTCAGCCTGCAAACAGTGCTTACAGCACTTATCCATCTGTCTGACGCATGGGAAGAGAGCAAAGGAGTATGACTGCACTATGTGGCTTAAAAACTGATATTGGTGCGGCATCATGGCATCCCGGCAGGCTCAAGTGCATGTCTCATATTGTGTGACTGGATCTAAAACTGGCTCACCGGACTATGGAAATGAATCAGACCCTTGTGGCACTTCATCCATTTTCTACCCTCTTTTTTTTTTTATCTGTACATGTTTACTATCGGATAAAAGGAGACAAAAACAATAGAAGCCAACAAAACAGGCAACTGAAACAGACCTTTTTTCCTCTGAGATACAAATGGTGGAATAATAACAATATGAACAGATGAATGCAACAATAGCTTACCGCAGGGCTATGATAACAAGAATTTCTTAAGACTGTAGTCAAACCTGAAGAATAAATATCACACAACCTTCAATAACATCATGTGCTCTGCCGTCTCCTTTATGAGCAAACTGTTTCCCATTGTTTGTCAGTGGGGCTTATTCGTTGATTGGCAATTCTTTGGGGTTGGCTGGTGTTGACAGGAAAGTTGTTTGACTGCTCAAAACTATCTGCAAATTTTTAAAGCGAGGTCGAACATGGATGTGATTTTTATAGTCCTAAAGCTTAATTTACACTTTGTCTGTGTGTAAAAGGACTTTTGTGACTATATGGTAAATTTGTGTGTGGCTTAGAGGAGAAGAAGAAGAAGAAGAAGAAGAAGAAGAAGAAGAAGAAGAAGAAGAAGAAGAAGAAGAAGAAGAAGAAGAAGAAGAAGAAGAAGGCACTTTATTGATCCCCTGAGAGGAAATTCGATTTTTTTCACTCTGTTATTTATTTATTTTTTTAGAGCGAAGTGTGTACATCCATGTGGGATTTTAAAAAATTTTAATGACCAGTATGAATATCATGAGTATGAGTATAGATTCTGTGTGTGGTGTTCAATAGATGGAGAAGAGACACCACAGCTGAACAGCTCAATGCTAGGAGGTTGAATCAAAGGGACGAGCCCAAACGGTTTCAAAGACTCAAACATCAGAGAAGTTGCTGTTAAAAAGGAATCAATTGGACAAACAATAATTGCAGTTACAGTGTTTCAACAACAGGCGCCTGGTCTTACACGACTAAGATTTCTTTAGTCGAATTGTCGTTTTTAAAGCTTTTTTCACGCTGAATGTCTTATTTTCGAAGAAACTTATGAGCACATCTCTGGTAAACATAAAATTTAAAGTGGTGCTTTTGTGTGATTCTTTGTGGAGAAACTCGGTTTTACAGATCTGTCGATTAAATCAACAAATCGATTAGCCTTTGGTCGAGGATAGCCCTATTATTTACATCGAGCAGGTACGGAGCAACATTAGCCTTATTTTGGATTCCTGTCTCTTTAGCTGCACCACCGTGGTCCCCAGCTAGTCAGTTACTGTCGGAACGGACTGTCTGATGGCGAGGTAAAGCGGCTGTGGACGGGGGACACAGAAAAAAGTATTTTAGCCACCTAAAAAAATCAATATCAGTGAAAGTGTACGCTATGTCTAGAATATTTTCAATGCTTTACTACACTACACTGCTTTACCTTGCCATCAGACAGCCATTTCTGATGGGGAACTGAAGCCATTATATTGCGGTCTTCAAGACCAGACCAGACTCCAATCCCCAAAACAGTAGTTTCACCTCTCAGAACACGGGAGTTGCTGGTTTACCGCTGCATCGATCGGTTAGCTTGTTTATGTTATTGTGTGACTTTCAGATCCGAACTGACGTGGCGTCCGCAGAGCAGTACATTGCTTAGCTTCCGAGCCGTTACTCCTGTCTGCTTCTCCAAACTGGGAGGATGCCAACCGCCATCTAATTTACTGTATGTAATGTTAATACACTGACTATAAGGATGTATATATACTGGGCATGTAGCAGCGTTATCAAACAGAAACTTACATCAGGCCACATGGGAAAAAGTTTTAAAAGGGCTTGGGAAAATAGCATTTTGATACTAAAACATACGTACTTTGACCAAAATTGGAATATTCGGATTTGAATACATAAGGAACACCACTGGGAAGCTACAGAATGATATAAAAACCTCAAAAAACTCAAAAGCATGCTCTTTAACATAAACATTTTGATTAGAGCAGCTTTAATAATCCAGGTTTTACCTTTATCTGGATATTTGAATTGATTTGTGAAATCACCAAACACCTAAAGTAGCCTAACAAAGGACACAAACGCTGTGTCCTGGTGATGGTGAAAGACCTTGTCATTCAGCTAACTTCCCTTAGAAGCTCCATTTTAATGTGTATAATAAAGCAGAAATATCATTGAAAACATGGTTCAGTATCACCAAAATAGATCCAGCAAATGACATTACAAGGCTGCATAAGGCTGCACTAAAGATGTGATTTTGAACCCCGCTGAGTTTAGCATCCCTACAGTACATGGTACAGCATCACATTGAATGTGAGTTCTCACTTGCAGTGTTACAGGCGTATATCTGTGTCCATGACACGTGTTGAGATTAGTATGAGGATTTACAGTTGGGAGAGAAAAAAAAAATCGAAGGAATTTAGAAAAAAGCCAAAGCAGTCTGCAAACTGGGTGCCACGTCATTTACATAGCTGAGATCTATATTTCTGTAGACGTATCATGGTCTTTAAAGCCTCTCTAACACTAGCTTTAGCTGCTATCATCATTTTCCATCATGGTTTCATTCATTCACCACTTTCCCTCAATCTCCTCTTGTTCAGTCTCACTTCTTTTTCTATCTGTCGCTCATTCACGTTGTCATCTCCGTCTTTTCTCTTCTCCTTCTCGATCCTCTCTTTCTCTCGCTAATTTTCCCCTCACCCTCTCTTTCCCTCCACCCTTTTCTCATCTCCCTCTCTCACACCTCCTCTCTCTCACACTCTTACCCCCCTCTTACTCTCTCTTTCCCCCTGTTGGACCCAGCTGCTTCTCACACCTCTCTCTCACAAGACAGACGAAGATAGACAGAAAGTGAGAGAGACAGAGAGGGGAAGTCTGGTGACAGAAATGAGAAAGACAATCGGAGAAAGGAGGAGAGAGAGAATAAAAAACAAAGCTAACAGGAGGGGGATCAGAGAAAGTGAGAAAGCCGGGGTGTGAGAGAAAGAGCGAGCTGTGGATAATATCCGAGAAAAGGTTCGGGTCTCATTTCGCCTCCTCCGTCGTTCCCTCACTCCAGGAGCACTAAGCTTTTGTTTCCCTTCCCGTTGCCATAGTAACCGTTGGCAATTTCACATCAGAGCCACATGCCCTGCTGACCGACAGCTAGCTACAACCCGAGGCACTCGCCTACACATACACACACACACACACACACACACAAAAAAACCCTGTTTGCCCTGTTGACCAGCTGTTCGCTACAGAAAAGCCTTGAAGCAGCAGCCTACACAAACCAAAACTTCATCACCGTGTTCCTCCTCAGCAGCTTCAACTTAGCACCCATATTTTTATTTTTCTATGAAAATACTGTATATCACACATTCACACCACATCTTTTTTACAGAATTAAAGCGAAGGGAGAAGGCTCCCCAAATAAGAAACACAAAGTACAAAGTGCCTGGACTTAGCTTATCAGCTTAACCGCTGATTGATGCAGCATATGAAGGGCTCTATGTATAGAATCTGTAGTCAACTGTCATTTAAATATAATCAATTCTGATTGTAGTTCTGATAGCGCTCATTAATTTAGATTCTTAACTAATCCTGGTTTCGATCTTCTGTTCCATCTTATTCTGTGCAGGGTTGTCAGGGACCAGAGCCAGTCCCGGCACACATTGGGGCAAAAAAGTGGGCTACATCCTTGATAGGTTGTTAGACCATCACCGGGCTAAAGCAGCGGTCACACCACAAAGTGACATTCGCTCATTCATGCAAAATAGGCGGGGCCGGAAGCTTGTTGACATAGTGACTACCCGAAGGGTTAGTTGGTGAACTGCTGTAGCTGGTGAGCTAACCATTTACATGAAAGCCAGCTCAGCTGGACTAGCGCTGGTCACTCTCTCAGTCTCTCTCGGGGCGTCTCTCTATTTTCTCTCCACTTTTCTATCTACTTCCCCACGCCGTTTCGTTCAATACAAAGTTATTAAATTGGGAAAATAAAGCTCTACAACATAATCAATCTCGGAACCCATCGGCTTCCGGTCTGATGACGGATAAGCCTCTGGGGGCAAGGGGCTAAGGTATATTTTGGGGGTTCCTCTTCCGTGCGCTGCTCATTGTTTACAGTCCGATTACCAACTTGAGGGGTGATAATGGAGTTGGAGTTGAGAGACGATGTGTACGACCAATTGTTTCACAAGTAGCCAGTTTATGAGCTAAAATAAACCAATAAAAAGATAGCCAATGGGTTCCGAGATTGCATTTCGGCCAATGCGTTCCACCTCTTTTGCTCTCCACACGGACTGTTAACCTACATTCAACTAAAGCCTCCTCGAACGTGATTGTTCACTACTACTCGGACTACAAATGGAAACAACAACGCTTCCGGTACCGAAATCTTGTGCCGTTGCCTACAGATTCTACATATGAATGCAGAATCTGTTCATAGAGATTACGACCTAACACGCTTGCTAACTAGTTGTTAGCAAATTTGTTCGATTAGCTCGATCGCGCACACTTAATTCAAAAGATGTATTTGTACCATCAACTCTTGTCTCATAACAGCCTGCAAACGGTTCCTCATTTGTGGAAGAGATTTTACTCCGATATAGGAGGTTAAATAACAGGGAATGGTGTAACACAGCTAATAATCTATGAGATAGCTTCCTCCATTTTGGACTCTACGGCTTTCTGTTCCCGTCAAGATGGCTTACTATTGGTCAACGGCACAAATATGCTTGCCAAGTTGAACTCTACGTGGAACATTTTCTCAGTTAATTTCACCTCCTCAAGCGGATCCACTAATTCATTGGAATGAATTGATTTCGCCGTGAAATTTCATCGCTGGTGTGACCAAGCCTTTAACCTGCATGTCTTTGGACTGAGGCAGCAAACACTTGGAAGAAGCCCAACACGACCGAGCTATAATTTACTTTTGATCATTAACAAAGCCTTGAATTTTGGGGGGGATTCATTACCTTTCTTGTGGACAGTATAATGAACACTTAAAGAGGCTTGAAAGCTGAACACCCACACAAGTGTTTTCACCTACTGCAGTTGTAGTTGTCCTGCCCTAACAGGTGCAACAAAGCTAACAGGAGAGTCAGGGACATGCCAGTCAAGCACAGACTGTATATGCTCTCACAGTCCTGAGAGGTCTAATCAGACAAAATAATCATAATCACATGTGTGGATTTACCATGGGTGTGCAGGGGCTTTAGGTGCACTTTTGATTGCTAGTTCTGGTCCACCGTGTAACTGTAACTGCCAGTTTCCATTCATGTCAACATCCCAGTCATGATTACGACAGGGAAACTCTGAAGCACCGCAAAGCCAAAAAAAGTACGGGTGCCTCATGTCAGCCAAGGTCCGTCATCAAAGGCTCTGAGACCCAAATTTAAATGATAGAGCTATACTGTCAGTATTGTTAACCCTAACATGAGCAACTCTGCAATCACACGACCATATTGAGATTTGTACTGAAGTAAACGCTCACTAGTCTTAAAAATGGGAATCATCCATCCCATATTATGTGAACAAGGTTGACAACACACTGTTTGGTTTTCAGCAGTTTACATATTGTAAAAATTAGGGTTGTCAAAGTTATAATGCAATAATAACGTTTTAACGCACATTCGTTTTAACGGCACTAATTTATTTAACGCATTGACGCAACTTGCGTTGTAGCGGGCTCAGTTTTAAATCTAGAGTGAAGATACTGGTATCATATGAAACTAGAAAACCTAAAGAATCCATTAGTACCAAACATGTCATACTAGCTTGTCGCGAAGGAGACTAAATAACGCTCCTAAATTATGCTACATTTTGTCGAGGAAAAACTGGCATGGCCAAAGGGGTCCCTTGACCTCTGACCTCAAGATATGTAAATGAAAATGGGTCCTATGGGTACCCACGAGTCTCCCCTTTACAGACATGCCCACTTTATGATAATCAAATGCAGTTTTGGGGCAAGTCATAGTCAAGTCAGCACACTGATACACTGACAGCTGTTGTTGTCTGTTGGGCTTGAGTTTGTCATGTTATGATTTGAGCTTTTTTTTTTTATGCTAAATGCAGTACCTGTGAGGGTTTATGGACAATATTTGTCATTGTTTTGTGTTGTTAATTGATTTCCAGTAATAAATATATACATATATTTGCATAAAGTAATCATATTTGCCCACTCCCATGTTGATAAGATTAGCAAATACTTGTGAAATCTCACTTTAAGGTACATTTGAACAGATAAAAAAAATGTGCGATTAATTTGCGATTTATCATGATTAACTATGGACAATCATGAGATCAATCACGATTAAATATTTTAATCGATTGACAGCCCTTATAAAAACAAATAAATAGTGAACAAAATAACAAGGTTTAACTGTGCAACCTAAAAGACAAATTTGTGTGCTGAATCTGTACTAGTTTGTACAACCCATAGACTGTACAGTTTAAAATAAAAGTCTTACTTGTCGGCCGATATGTACACTAACACAGATATAGCTGCAATAGGCTAAAATCGTCCCATTATGGAACCTACTTGCGGAACTTTATATCATTAACTTGGCAGGCCTAATAGCGTCTGCACGGTGCCAGACCAACGTTGGAAGAACGCTCACAAATTTTGCAACATCCTACTGGGCTCAGCACGCCGGGGCTCATGCCAGATGGTCAAGACATCATGAGTTTGGATCTGGCTCACAACATATACTGTCGGCAAAGCAAAGCAACATACACAACAAACAAAATCCTCTGGTCTTTCTTTGCTAGAAGAGCCAGCATGGTGGACACGACCTTGAAAGAACTTCTAACACTTTTCAAATTTTCCATCCTCCCTTCAATCTTCTTTTTATTTATGCCTCCCTTTTATCCTCTTCTCTCCACCTCCCTGGAGTGGAGACAAACAGCACGGAGAAGCACCAGAAATGGGTTTGACTCCTTGTGATCCGAACACTAATATATTATCTCACTGTTCAGCCTTTTCTCCTCAATCTGCCATTTCCGTCCCCCTGCTGATTTCTCTCCATTGTTCCACCTGTTTTGTGAAGACAAAACATGCCTCTTCTTCACTCCTGTACCTTTCTCTAATATATCGCCTCCTCCAAATCTCTCTCTCTCCCTCTCCATCTGTCAGTTTTTTTTCTCTTATCCAATCATCCCTCCATCCTTACCTCCACCCAGTTTCCATCCACCTCATGGAAGAGAACACAGAACGGGTCCGACTTGGAGGCTACATCTCGGTCCAGCAGGCTGGTGGCGGTGACGGACAGCTCCACCCGAGTGACGCAGTGCTGAGGTACGACACTTCGCGTCTGGCCCTCAGTGGTTGAGCCTAGAGTGTAGGCCATGGTCTGAGGTCACAGGTAATTACCCTGGAGGAAAAGAAAACAGAGGAATAAGCAGAATGAACTTTCATACATGCTCACACTGGTTGTTTCTTGGCACAGTGGTGCTTTGAGCTACATGCACAAATATGCGAACATTCTTATGTGTAATAGCTTAGTGTGTTACATAGACTATATATTAAGATGGACGACATGACAGCTCCCCAAAAGTGAAGCCAAAACAGCTTGATCTCCCCCTGGGGCCTGGCTGCAGTCCCGTCTCCTCCATCATAGCAGATGGGACATAGGCCAAGCTAAAAAGTCAAAGTAAATGTCAAATACATTTTTCCCAAAGATGGTTTCTGTCATTTTAGGTAGTTTTTATCACGCTGATGTATGGTCTAGTGTTCATTTTTTCTGATAAGTTTGGTTTTAATTAGTTATTTGATGCTATTAAAATGGGGTGAGACATCATGATTGACAGCTGCTCTGAGTGAAGTAGTCATGCAGCCAGAGGCTCGGGAACTGTTCGAGAGAGGAGATGTAACTTTAACTTTCCATAACTGTCACGAGTCTGTGTGATAGAACTTGTGTCAGTTTGATCATAAATGTAGTTATTGAGATATTATGGTTAGTTGTTGTGTCTTTCTAGCCACACAGCTACCGTGGTGCTATTGTAGCAGCTAGGTGGCTCGCGCTAACAAGCTGCGGCCGTGCTCGGTTCGTGATTGGCTCGGGTGGGTGGATTGGACCTTGATACCGCGGCTCCAGCCCCCCGATCACTACTGTGCAGACTCTGGCTCCGAATGACATCAAAATCTCAAGATGGTAGCTATAGCTAAAGATATTTTGGCTTCATTTTTGTACAGTGGGAGGAAGTGGAGACGCGTCGTCCATCTGTATATACAGTCAATGGTGCGTTACTGCAGCATGCTAATATTTGGTAGCACTAAACACAAAGTAAAGCAGAAGCTGGTGGGAGTGTCATTAGTTTTGCAGGTATTTGGTCATAATCCATTGGATTAGCTGCATTACCATATTTCATCATCGATTAATCTGCAGATTATTTTCTCGATCGAAGGATTCATTCAGCAGTAAAAAATGATAAATGCCCATCAATGTCCTGGAGAGCACAGGGTGATGGTTATAAAATGCTTGCTTTGTGTGACCAACAGCCCAAAAGCCCAAAAGCCCAAAATATTCACTCTAGTAAAGAAAGGCTGAACAAAAGCAGCAAATCCTCACATTTGAGAACCTGGATCCATCAAATTCGGTATTGTTGCTTGAAAAGAGATTAATCCATTATCAAAATAGTTAGCAATTAATTTTCTTTTGATCAACCAATCAATTATTCGACTAATTGTTGAAGCTCTATATTGGATATGTTAAAATTTGGCCTGATGATGGCGCTAGATCAAAAGTTAAGGGATCACAAAAGTTATGACAAATAACCCTGAGGGGAACTGTCTTTACCAAACCAAACTTGTGGAGACATTTCACTCAAAATATCAAGCTGATAACGCTAGAGGAAAAATTTGGGGATCCCCAAAGTCAGTTGGACACATCCTCTGGGGACCATGAATGTCTGTTTCAAATGCCATGTAAATCCGTCACGTGGCTGTTGAGATATTACAGTCTGGACCAAAGTGGCGGACAGACCAACAGACATTGCTACCTATATCGCCATGCCGCTAACATGGCTAAAAAACCCAAAACCAAAACACAGTACAAACACAGGAATATGTTGGCACAGAGCAAGACATGAAATCAGACATTAAAAGCAGTTTATTACCAACATAGAGGAGTGGATTTGTTTACTAATGTTCAACTAATTTAGGCTTTTAAGACGCTGAGGAACCCATGTAGCATAGCGGGTAAAGCTGTCTACACATGATCAGCGGTAACATCGCTCTGCGTTGGCTGTGCCATTGTTCTCTTATGGGGAGAGCTGCTCAAAATCTCCACCGAGCGCTGCGCTCAAAGTTCAAATTATTTCATCTTTGACCTTATTGCCGGCGCTGACCTTTCAAAGCGTAACCAATGAGAACAGCTGCAACTGTTGCTGTTGCCTAGAAACAGTGAATGTCGTTCCTTGCGCTCTTTTTGGGGAGATATTTTTCCTGCTGCCTCTTGCAAGTCTCTGCGCTCTACTTCGCGGTGAGTGAAGAGCAAATATCTTATCATGTCAAAGGAGCTTCAGACGCCGACCATGTCCTGCAACTTCCTCGATTCGAGTCCAGCCCAGGCATCTCTCTCTCCCTCATATCCTGTTATCTCTGTACTGTCTATAATTAAGGCTTAAAAATGCTTTAAAAAAGTACCAATTTGTTTGTGTAGATACGTTCTCCGTTGATATTTAAACAGTCACAAAAAAAAAAAAAAAACTTGTCATAATAAACTACACAAAAATATCACAAAAACTTAACCTGTGGTCAGGGAGGGATCTCTCCTCGACGTAATGAACAATGAATAAACAAAGACATTTCTATAATATAATTTAAAGAATTATAGCACGATCTCTGTGAAATGAACTGTACTGTAGGTTGTTGTTTACATACACGGTGATGGCTGGTGTTCAGGAAAACATGCAGTTACTCGTTAGGGGTCTTACGTAACACTTTACAGGAGCAAGTGCGTGTTATGTGTGTCTTACACCGACAGCCGACAAAATCATAAATTACTGGAAACACCACTGCAGAGAGAAAATAAGATGCTACAGTAGCAACACACTGGGTGTCCGTATCTGTTGCCAGGCAGAGTGTGCATACAGCAACATTTCAATGTTTATTTCTTTTAGAAAAATAACAACAACGAAGGGGAAAAGTACACAAGTAAGTACTTCACTCCTGTGGTTTTACAGCCCTAAAGACTTCAGTTTAATTAGACTAATGGTACTGTTTGGCTAGAAATACCCACTGAGGAAGATTTAAACAGAGCCGTAATCACACACGCAGAATGTGAGGCTATGCAGGTTGACCCTGGTAGGTCATGGTTGCCCTCCGGATACCCCAAAAATAACCAGTATTAAACATTACGAAGACACACACACAGATCAAAGTCACCGCAGAACCACCAAAATGGAGAAGCCTCAGGCAAAAAAAGAAGGCATGAGAGAAAGACACATGTATGTGTTGAAACACTTTTTGAGTGTAATAAAAACGATGCATCTGAACATATTTTTCTCAGTAATAACTTGTGTCATATTTGAAATAATTTCCTAGAGGCTTTAAGGACAGATAAACAGCACAGCACCTTGTGTCCATAAAGGTGTTTTTGTTCTCAGAGCGGCAAGCTAAAAAGGATGCTGTCTGTTGCTAAGATACTAATGTGTCATAACCAGCGTGCTCCTCCCGGTCTGCTCCTGTGATGTCACACTGGTAGTGGTGATGTACTGAAAATACCAGTGTAATGTTTTCATTCATTTACTCAGCCATTCATAGGTGGTGAAAAGCTCGTTTTGACTGGCTGAAATACTTTTATTCATTCAGTCATGGAGGATGACAGGATGGATGAAATAATTAAAAGATTGCACTGCCTTTTTTTTCCCAAGATGAGCTCGTAAAAATTAAAGACACAAAATGTCCTTTTAGCACCTACCGTTAACAGACACTAATTATGATGTTACAGTGCATGAGGGCAGGTGATACAGCAGGATATCCTGCCTAATTGTCAAGAGTGATTATCAGAGCTGTTATCAGGGGAGAAAAACATGTCTACTGCTCATGAGGTCTGTGCTATATTTTGTTCTGGCAATTAAAGTATGTTTTTTCCATGTTTTAGTTCAGCTAGAAATACTAACTTTCAAGGGCTGCAGTCAGGAAAAAACATCATTTTAATGCCTTCCAATGGTAATCCAAAGAGCTGCTGATGCCATAACCTGCTGAACCATCTCCGCTTTAACTATTTACTGCAGCTGCAAACAACCTGGACCTGCTATTAAGACCATATCACCTCCCTTTTAGCGTGTCATTACACAAGGACCATTTGCACTTTGTGATTAGGAGGGTGGAGCAGCACTATACTGTATGTTTGAGTGCATCACAGGTATGCATGGACTATATCGCAGGATGATACACAAACCTGGCAGCCTTGTTCAGGTCCCTGGTTGTACTGACCCTGCTGAAGACACCCAGTCACACTTCACATCCACACCTGAGTCACCTTTCTACAAGAGGACAGAGCATAAGAGAGAGCAAAGCAGCATGGAAGCTGTCTGATACTTGTTAATAGCAGAGTGAGCTCTGCACACAGTCATTAAGTCTAATTGCATGTCCTGTCTGCCATATTCGTGCCAAAGTGGCCAATAGAGATGAAGTGCAGACTGTAAACAGTAATCATTTGGGGATTTGTCAATTTAAATTGAACATAAAATGGATCAAAACAGTAAAAGCAGCACCTGTCTCCTTCACACACACACAAGCTCTGTTCAGTAAAATGTCTCATCCTTCTTCCCTATTTAACCTCTCCACGCAGCCCCTCAGCATCCTTCAATCAGCAAACACCAGCTTACTGTTAAATCATTACAAATTAATATCAAAAAGGAACAAAATGTGAAAACAGATGTCACACTCACCTCAGTAAATGATGTCCAACTTCTTCTCCGCTTTTCAGTTGACAATTTCTTTACCTGCTGCGCTCAGTGAGGAGAAATAAAATCACCCAAAGCCTTTTTTTTTTTTTTTTTGTTCTACCAAAGAGTGAAAACTGAAGTTGCCATTTTTAGTATCCTGGAAGGCGCAACAGTGTGTGAACGTAAATCATCCTCGTAGCCAGCTGGACTCTGTTCTCTCTGCTCAGCGCCACTGATGGACACGAGATGCGTCAAGCTGACTGGACTAGCTCACGACCGGAAGCACCGCGAGTTCCCCTTACAAAATAAAAGCGTCGCTGTCAAGCAGATGCAAAGCGCTTCCGTCTCAAGTGTTTAATGTTTTTGTTTTTTTAAACTCATATACGCATCTTTTGTATAACTGTCGTATGTAATGTTTTTTTTTTTTAATGATCAGCACACTCAAAATAAATATGGAAAATCTATTGTTCCCCTGGCACCCTCTAGTGGTTGACAGGTATTACGACCCGAGTTTTCATTATTTTTCAACACATTGCAGTGGTAGAAGTTTTAAGATATTTTACTCAAGTATAAGTAATAGTATTAACATTTAATTGTACGCTAAAAAATGCAAATACCCATTATGCAGCAGAATGGCACCTCTTAGTGTTATATTTTTACATATTGGATTATTATTACCGATGGATTACTGTTCATGTTTGATGCTGGAGCTGGTGTATGGAGGACGGAACCTGCCAAAAAATCTAAAATAAATGAATGAATAAATAAATGACTCGATAAATAAATAAATATGTCATTAAATGTAGCAAAAATAATATTAAAAATAAATTCCAGCCATTAATTCATTGATAAAATTAGTTTCTTTATTTATTTGTCTTTGTATAATATCCCTTATTTATTTACTCTTATGTTTGATTTTCCCTTTTTACTTTTGTATTTATTATTATTAAATTTAAAATCTATTTATTTATTTTTGCATTTATTTTTTATTAGTTATATATTTTTGCATTTATTTCTCATTTATTTTATATTTATTTATGCAAAATTTCCCCTTTGCATTTCACCCCTTATTTATTTACATATTTATTTCTGTATTCTTTTCTTTATACATTCCTTTACACTTTTCTTTATGCATTTCTGCCTCATTATGCAAATAAGGGAGCTGTCACTGAGGTTCCGTCCTCCATACTTAACCAGTGGTGGAAAAAGTATTAAGATATTTGGCATTAATATCAAAATGTACACAAACAAATGCAAATACTCGTTATGCAGCAGAATGGCGCCCCTTAGTGTTAGGCTACATTATTACATATTACATTATTATTACTGATGAATAACTGTTCATGTTTGATGCTGGTGGAGATGAAGCTACTTCATTTAGCCTACTGTTGGGTAGTTTTTTTCCATAACAATGGATTATAAATTGATCACATATGTTGTATGTAAAATCTTAACCTAAAAGTAACTAGGAACTATAGCTGTCAAATAAATGCAGTGGAATAAAAAGTACAATATTTCCCTCTGAAATGTAGTGGAGTACAAGTATCTAAAATTGTACAGTAATTGAGTAGATGTACTTAGTTACGTTCCACCACTGCACGTTACACACAACAAACACAGATTATGCATATGGACATAAAGAAAACGTGTACAGTGTTAATGAACTATTGTCTAAATGATGAGGCAATGAGAAAATGATGAGGACAACAGTATTAATAGAGCCTAAGATTCAGTTGTGAAACATAAGGATTACTCTGGGTGTTATGTCTTGTTCATGTGCATCTGTAAATCCTTAACACAGGAGAGGAGCAGAAACTGCACCACATTTGCACCACTGGTCTTAAACCACAAGAGAGTGCCAGATCAACATGACAAGGCACAGCTGTCCTTTCAGCTGCTCTTGTTGGCATTAGCCAGAATTAAATGAGAGGGGGTTATAAAACATACTTTGTGGAAGGTGTAGGAAAAAAAATACTTATGTACTCCAGAAACTAGGTTATATTGACATGTCATCTTAACTAAAAAAATTAATTAATTAATTTAAAAAAATGCAAAATATGTAAGAATTAATAATCAACTCTTAGTTATGTAAACATGAAGATGAGTGTATTTGGAAATTGTGTTGTGCTTGTACTATGTTAACATATAGTCTTTGAAGTAACAAAAAAAAAAGGAACTAAAACCAAGTTTACTGGCAAGTTGTTAAGAAAGAACACTCAGTGTCGTCTCTTTTTAATGCAAATTGCCATCTCAGTGCAAGTCAGAACAAATTAATGTCAAGAATAGAGGCAATTTGTCAACCTGATCACAAACCTTAAAAAGCAAAAACACTTTTAACACATGAGCTACAGTACCACAGTACATTTCGATCTGTGCTAATTAAAATCCAGTGTCCTTGTAGAGATCATAATAAAACTGAATAAACTGGAAAAGCTAGACAACAATACATAAAGGAATGGGGAAAGAAATAAGGTGCATTTGTCTCAGAATGAGCGCATCATTATAACATTATCAGCACAACAAGAAACTAGAGAGACGACAGTGGTGAGAATGCAATCTGTTATTCTCACACTGTGTCGTGCTTCACACTTATTATCATCTATAATTCACTTGTGTAAAAAACTGAAACTGTTTAAATTACATCCAACTAAATAACTTTCCATAACAGCAGAAATAAATACGCAGATTGGATAGAGACCACAACCTAAATGACCGTAAGAGCAGATAACAGAGAGGGGATCCTCCCTTTCAACTCTTCCTTTACTGTGAGTTTATGATTTGTTGTGTTTTCACTTATGTGGCCTCTAGTTATTGTAAACACTTTACGGTGCAAAATCACTCAGTGTATCAGAGTCTGCATACATATAGTAATTATTTTCTCAAATGAAACGTACTGGAAACTAAGGAATCCTTCACATCATGACCTCTAGGTTCATGGCGGTGTCGGATAGCAGAAAGAGCAGGGACAGTGTGTGCAAAGCCCACACATTTGACACACTCTGTTTGTGGCTGGAGCTGTAGCTGTGATTCACCTCTACAGATTCTGATGAACTGGAATGTTACCTCTCCACCGCCACTGCTACCGTCCAACAATGCAGGTCACATTAGGTGGGTGAAAAATTCAGCCTCCTGTCCCTCAGACTGAGCCTTTGGGCCTCACTGGGGGAGATGCTGTTCCTCCAAAGCCTGAAAAGCACAGTGGTGGTGGAACATTTTTGTTCTCAATATTTAAATATATATATATATATATATATATATGTATATATCACAATAATAATGCATTAAATTTGTTTTAACACCACTAAGCATTAACGCAACTTGCAATTTTAAGGTTGTAGCGGGCTATGAAACAAAAAAACCTAAGGAATCAATTGGTACCAACCATGTCATACTAGCTTGTCAGAAAGGAGGCTAAATAACGCTCCAAACTTACGCTAAATCTTGGCGAGGAAAATCTGGCATGGCCATTTTCAAAGGGGTCCCTTGACCTGACCTCAAGATATGTGAATGAAAATGGGTTCTATGGGTACCCACGAGTCTCCCCTTTACAGACATGCCCACTTTATGATAATCACATGCAGTTTGGGGTTTGGGTGTATATATAAAACAGATATAGCTGATTTGAAACATATAACAGGCATTAACAAGACATAAATTGTAGTGGAAAAAGCAAAGTATTCAATGTGCTATCAGCAGATAGTGAAAGTTATAAACAAAATCTACAGGTGTCTGTGTGAGCCAAGCCTTGCCTGAGAGACACCAAGACAGCAAGTTACCTGATGAGCTGCAGAGCAGGACACGACTGTAGGGCTCTAACCAGGGCCTCCGCTCCAGAAACACTCACAGTGTTTGACTCCAGACTGGGAGAAATAAAAACATACTGAACATACATACCGTTTTATTCCCTTCAAGTGTGAGTGTGTGGGGGAAAAGCAAGTCAACTAAAGGAGGAACTAAATTTAAACTAAATCCAAACCCACAGGAGCACATTTTATTGATTGCAGTAAAGACAAAAAATAAACAAAGTAGAAGAAATTTACTTTGATACCCAAACCAACCAAAATGAATAAAGAAATGGTAAAGCTATGAGCGTGATTTCAGGAAAACTAAATCTTAAACTGAAAACTAAAACTAAAAACAACACCTGAAATCTTACTGAAATAAAACAGTAAGAGTGGGTGTGTTTGTGTGGGTGTGTGAATGTGTGTGTTCACAAACTCACTCTATTCTGGTCATCTTCTGACAGAGAGGCATAACTCTGGCCAGCTCCTCTGCCACTTTATCATCACAACTGTTCCATCCCAGACTAGAAACAGAGAATAACACAGCAGTATAGTATTTAGAAAAACAATCAATCCTTCTCAACATTTAAATCAGGGCTGACAAAACTCACATTTGAAATCAGAATTGATCTTGTTTATGTCTCGTATACAGTGCCAAGAAAGTGACGGCTTTGGAATTACCTACATGCATAATTCATCCAGAAAATGTGGTCTGATGTGCTTTAGATGAAGCAAGATAGCAAAATAAGATTTAAATAGGTGGAAGAAAAGCCTTGGGTTACAGTTAAAGACCTGTTTAAATATGTCAAAGTCACTGAGTTGATTTATGTCTCAGCAATAAGGAAGATATACAGTAGGGCGACAATGGTGCTCATGGAGGAAAGCATGATTCTCCCTTCAAATAAATTGATGACATTGTACATCTCAAATTGGCAACCTGAATGTTCTATTATGTTACTGTGAAAACTTGAAACAAAAGACTATATTTTGTTGCAGAAACACCTTACACTTGTTAATAAAGCCTATCATAACATCATCCTTAGAGTGAAGCATGGAGTAGGGATCACCATGATTTGTTGTCATTTTGCTGGCCCTGGGCCTGAACAACTATTACGCACTGAGAAAACTGCACTCAAACGTATAAAAAATATTTTTACAAGTTCAAGTTTCAGGGTAGCTGTCAGTCATCTGATGCTAAATAGAACTTAGGAGCTGTAACACAGAATGGTCATTCCTTGCCTCAAATCACTTGAGATTATGTGACATGAACTGAGGAGAGACATTCATGAAAGATATTCCAGAAATATCAATATAATTCAACAGTTTTGTACAGGGAAATGGTCTAAAATTCCTCCTGGCCAACGTGGGGATGTGATCAACACATGCAGGAAACATCTCGGCTGTAAAGTGAGGTTTAACTCGGGACTGCCCAAAGTTGGTCCCCTATAAGGTTGGATTTGACCATCGAGTTCTTTTTAGCAAAAAAAAAAAATATATAATGATTTGAAAAAAATATGATATAAATCACTGTTTATGCTGTTTTATTTTTTGAGATAAAAATGTTCTTTAAATATGTAGAATCCCTAATTATCAATTATTTTTCATAATCTGAGCACGGCGGGAAGAGTGACACTGTGCGGGATGTCAGTTAAGCGCGAGTGAGGTAAGAAAAAATGGAGAGTCAGAGACAGTGGCAATTAGGGAACTTGGGATCCTACTAGTACCATTTTGCATCTTAACAACCCAACACAATACAATACAGTAGGTGTTTGCTTTTGGTCCGTGGCCCACCATTAAGTTTCAGTTTTGGCTCTCCAAGGGAAAAAGTTTGGCCACCTCAGGGTTAACTAGTTACCAAAACCAAGAGTTCACTTTCTTTTTCCAACCTGACTTTAAACGTTCAAGTAAACATACAAAAAATAAATACACTAAAGCATGCATTGTGTTATGTTACTATTTCAGGCAGATGTGGCTTGTCTATTATTATTCATTATTATATTGTTAGACTTTGAAGAATATCAGACCATATTGTTACAAAAATGCAGGGAAATCCTAGGGGTTCACTTAGGCCCTGTTCAGACCTGGTATTAACATGCGTCCTGAGTGATCCGATCACAAGTGGACAGCTCTAAGTACAGGTGTGAACGCCCTCAAGACGGCATTGAGGACGAATTGAGATCCGATCACTCAGACCACATTCGGAGGTGGTCTGGGCCGCATATGGCCACATTCTTTTAGCAGTGTGTATGTGAATGTGTCCTGGGCCACATTAAGGCCCGCCTACTCAACTGACGTCCTGCTGGGATCCGTGGGTCTCTGCGCTCCTCAGGTGAATAGAAAGGCAGACGCGTTTGTCTGCCTCGCGACATGGAAACGGCTTCTGTGCTCTACTGTATCCTGTCGGTACAACTGTATTTTACTAAAATATATCTTATTTATTGGCTACATAATCTACAGACTGTCAGACTAGGCAAGTGAAGTGCATTAAAATCATACTGTCAGAGATGTGTCAGTGTTTTTGTTCCAGTGCTCTGCACGGAGCTGACGCCCGCCCCAATAAAATGTACCCAAATTAACGAATATGTAGGATATTACTACTGACTACTGTCTGATTCCTGTAATATTATGTCACAACATCTGCTGTATAAGCCATGTGTTTACTGCGTGTTTATTTGCATATAGAATGAGGAAGTGAGATCGGATCACAAGCGGTCACTCAAGAAGCATGTGGAGACGCATTCTAATGCCAGGTGTGAACAGACGTTATTTAACGCTGCCTACTTGTGATCTGATCACTCAGTACGCATGTTAATGCCAAGTCTGAACGGGGCCTACTGTTTCTTGGCGCTGTACATGACATTAGATTGCTTATGGCTGCGTTTGAGCTGCGTCACACCAGAGAGTGGCGTAGTGAAACGCTGTCACACATTGCTGTGATTCTAGGCAGTAATGAATACTAGCTACAACTCTGGATCTAAAAACAAAGATGGTTTAACAGACACAGCTAATGTATGAAACTGTTGTTGCTAAAACAATAGCCTTCTTTATTTTGCACTGTGCAACGTAACCGCCCCCTACGAGGTCAACACTGTCAACACAGCTTAATAGAGGTCAATAGTGCAAATGTCAAGGCTTACCAGTTGAACTCAAGGTAAACACTTGCTGAAATCCTGCTGATTTACTTTGCTGCCTCTGATTGATTGAATAAATGCCAGAGGAATGTGTTTGAATATTTTAACTTCAACACTGAATCTCATGTTATTGGATGCCGGTAAACTGCACGTAACACACTCGTGTTGTTTTGTGAACCTTTAAAGAGATACTTAAGCGGTGCCTGTAATATTTGTCTTAATCATTACATACTGACAATGTATTATATGATCATTTTTAATCTTACCCCACATCCTGTATGAGGGGACAGTGGGCCAGACTGGCAGCTACAGCACACAGCTCTGAAGTCCCAACAGAGGTCAGACTGCCAGACCATACAAGAAAAAGAAACATATTATCACAACAGTGAAGCTAATAATCAACAGATCTAGTCATCCATCAGGGTTGCGATTTCCAAAAAAAGTAGGAGAAGCATATGAGTCTTACTGAATCTTTGTGAGGTTCTTCATGAACATTATTGCTTTGGACAGGCTCACCGCCCCTTCATTTCCAATCCTGTTTTCTGACATACTAGAAAAGACACACACGTGCATAAAGGACATAAACCTCAGGACAGGTCTGACAAATGAAATAAATGTCTATAAGAAATTTTAATGTGTGTGTGTGTGTGTGTGACTTACTCCAACACAGTGATGTTTGTCAGTGACGGCAGAACAAGGGCCATCCTGGCAGCAGTGAGATCACCGAGACTGTTGCTAGACAGACTGGAAGAAAACACAACCACATGTTGTAATTCTGTACGGATACAAACATGCAAAAAAATATTTAATTTCTATTTTTTTCTTTAACCAAAATATACATGATGCAAATAATACAATAATAAGTAATACAGCTAGACAGTTTATATGGATTATTTCCAGGATAGCAAACTTCCAAGTGGAAAAAGGAGACCGGGGCACACTGATTGCGTACAAGCAGAGTAAATGTGGATGAATGTATGACCGAAGTTTCATTGGATTTCCAAAAAAGGAATGAGCCACATATAAAATCATGTCCTTACTGGAGCTCCTCCAGGTGACTACAGCTGTGCAAAGCCTCCAATAGCATGTCTCCTGATTGGTCGCTGATAAGGTTCTTTGGTAGGCTGGAAGACGGACACACACACAAAACATTAAATGTAAAATAAGTAGTGTTTCAATAAATAGGCAGGAGGCAGAATGCATAGGCATCTGCCACAGTGTCTTTTTGATAC
Source organism: Sebastolobus alascanus (assembly GCA_916701645.2). Lineage (NCBI taxonomy): Eukaryota > Metazoa > Chordata > Actinopteri > Perciformes > Sebastidae > Sebastolobus > Sebastolobus alascanus. The sequence goes on from CAKAOJ020000006.1 coordinate 6,456,625, forward strand.
TACCACTGGGTGGCGCTTAGTGTTGCTCAATGTTTATCAGGAGCCATGGAGCAATTTGTAGCCATAACACACTATAAAGGCAAAGCAAGTTTATTTATATAGCACATTTCAGACACAGAGGCAGCTCAAGGTGCGTTACATAATAAAGTTTAAAAAGGTAAGAGAAATAAAAGTGCATAAAATTTCTTTTTATATAAAGAAGTTTAAAAAGACACAGGTAGGAAGAATACAAGAGTAAAAAATAAAGAACTAAAAATAAAAAGTTTAAAATAATAATAATAATAATAATAATAAGAAGAAAGCTAAATAAAAGTGCAACATAAAAGATATGCATGTACAACAACAATACCACATGCCATGACTAATTAAATACAGCAACACCTAATAAAGGCCACACTCTGTGGCAGCCCGTCCCACACTTTAACATTTAGAACCTGCAGCTAATAGAAGCAGTTTGTCCCGATAAAGAAGGTGACAGTCCGATAAAATGGCCGGTATGTTAGGAGTGATACATGAGGTATACATGACTTTTATCATGTCGTGTCTCTCGGCCTGCACAATTAATCAAATTTTATCGAAATTGCAATATGGCCTACTGCAATTTTCAAGTCGCAGTATTTGTTAAAGGCAAAGTGTGTGTCAAAATACCATTTGAAATTAAATATTGTGGTGCTACAGAAATGTCTTGGCCTACAAATCATATTCTACAGGCTCCAGAAAATATCTGTTTGGTCATCATCATCATTTGAATATGTTTTTTCAATGAAAATAAAAATAATGATGTAAAAATAATATTGCAAATCATATCACAATTGCAATATCAGTCAAAAATAATCACAACTAGATATTTTTTTCAAAATCTTGCAGCCCTACTCGTCTCTAGTATAACCGCTAAATGAATAGTTTACACAAGACGCCAAGCAAAGTGTGCTCACGTGATCCAAGAAACTCTTTCTACAACTTAACAAAGGCTCTGCAGTCATCAAGAGCCATATAATAATTATCTGCAGGATTATAACAACACGAACGATGTGTGTATGTGTAAAATATAAAGTGGAGAGAGAGCACACAACCTGGTGATAATACCTTGACAATGCAGGTTTTTTGGGGGGGGGACTACAGATCTCACATCAAAGATAATTAAGTAAACAATACACAATATTATATATATATTTAATTTGAATAATCTGAACATACACAGTGACATACAGACAAGAAGAGTATCCAAAAGTGTTTGAAATGTGACACATGAATAATAATCTGTTGATAAAAGACCAGACAGTACTGTAAGTGCCTATATTGGGGTTCATCTACCCTCTCTTTGACAATATGACCTTCCTGCCTACCTGATCTTCCTGAGCTCCGTCCAGATAGGAAGGAGTTTGGTCAGCTGTTCTATTCCTCTATCAGCCAGTCTCCAGCCCCCCAACCTGACACAACAAGAGAAAGAACACATCCAACATCGCTGATGACAGCCTTTCTTTTGTGACGGACTAATATGAGGTTAATGACATTTGTTTGTGTGCTCACTCTATCTCCTCCGTTCGTGTGAGTCCCTCCATAGCAGCCAGGAGCTCTAGCACACCGTTTGCTTCTGATGGTCCCATTGCTGCAATCTTATTCAGCCTGGCGCACACACACACACACACACACAATGCACAAAGGCTCAAATTTACTGTTCAACCAAGCAATCATCAAATCATCAGTGTAATTGTTTGATTGGTTCCAAACTCGGGAGTGCATATCTCTCATGTGAGGAGGATTTATATCCATGTAAGTATGACATGTATTCATGTGCTGTATAAACAGCATTGCCATCTGCAGTCTAAGTTCTGACCTTGCAGCTCATCAGTGAGCTACATTTTACAACTTAGCACTATGATAGAAGGGGGAATGGTAAATTTCCCCGGAGGAAGGGGGGGGGGGGATTGTGGGATCAGACCCCCCCTCATTTATGTTAGGTGTTATGTGGAGCCGACGACAAGCTGGTATGACGAGCTGCAGCAACGGTGGCTGCAATGTGAGCAGCAGCTTTGGCAGTAACAGTGAGAGCAAATCATAAATAGACCAGATTACTGGAGTGGCACTTGATATGTGCGAGTTAAGTGCATCCGTATGACTGTCGCACTAGATATAAAGACGTGTACCTGAAATAGCCTGCCTGGCTTAGCACCATATATATTAAATTAAATACTTACAAATACATAATGAGTAGCTATAAACAGGAAGAATAATATTGGATTAACCATTAAAATGACTTGTAAAGGTCAGAAATTCTAATGAGATTGCTACAGTAGAGGAAGGCAGATAGTGTTTCTTACTTGAGGCTGCGTATAGAGTTGATATTCGTTAGTGCTTGTGCCAGGCACACCATGCTCTCCTCATTCAGCTGCAAGGAGTCCAGACTTGGGGGGTGCGTACAGAAACACACATTAAACACAGAGACGCACACACAGAGAGAGACCTACTTTGAACTTCCAAGACCTTATAGAAGCCATGCTATCTGTACTCAGGCATGTTTGTACACATGTTTATTCATATGCATGTGGCGTGTCTTACCAAAGGCCTTCCAGACTGACACACTCTCCCAGCGCTTTGACGAGCTGCAGCCCTCCAGCCGCTGACCATTCACAATGAGACAGACTGGAGAAGACAAACCCAACGGTGACACAGGCTGCGTTCCAAAATCGCATAGTTTTTCTTTTTACTTTTAGTGCGTACTGCAGCTGCCCTTACAAAGTTTTTACTGTTGCATGCATTGTGCATACAACTGGGACTACTTCGTCATAACATTGCACCTTGAACTTTGACGTTTTGCTCATATTTCCAATAATTTTTTTTAATGTGATATGTCAATGAGCTGTCATCAGGCCGTGCTCTCTCGGCGGCTCAGTCGATGTGATATATCTTCCGCTGCGCAGAGGATTGCGGCGGGTAAGAATAGCTAGAAAAGCATGCTGGCTTACATACTGCAAATTGAGACCGGATGTTTTTGGCATACTGCATTTGACATACTATACTGTATGTATTGGGACCAGGGTTTACGCTACACTTTTTTTTTTGACGGCCAATATGGCCGTTAATATTCCAGGATGCCGGCCATATAGAACAACTACCGGACATGTGTTTTAAATAGCCATATAATAGCCTACAGTTGACATAACTTCAAATAAAAAATAGTGTTGCGTGGCTTGTAGGGATGAAGCTTCATTCATAACGTTGACATTCAAATAATTATTGAAACCTTACCGAAACATTGCGAGTCAAAAGTCAAAATTTATTTTAGAAACATAGATGTAATCATTATTTTTATCATCATTATAGTGGATCGGTCCAAGCCACTTTGTTTGATTCTTTACAGAGTCAGCTGGCTGTG